>OX352482.1:13289605-13609605 GCA_947093115.1 Brenthis daphne | reverse complement strand
ATGTGAGTTCCTTTTAACAATATCGGAAACCGACGTAACAAGTTTTAAAGCTGCACGTTCAACATTGTAATCTTGAAGGATACCAGAAAAATTAAATTTTTCTAATTCTTCAAGACAAGCCGTTTCATTAAGTCGTTTAGCTGACTTCCTTATGCTATGAAATTTTAATTGAAGATTAAAGTTGACGATTACCGGTGCATGATCAGTAAAATAGGAGTCAAGTACGAGAGTATTGGCAATATGTGTAGATTTTAGGATAACATGGTCGAGGCAACTATTATTTCGAGTAGGCAAGGTATGGGCCGGAAGTAGTCCATGTGACGCGAGAAGGTTTAGATACAAATCGGAATTTGAGTCAGAGTTATTAGTATTTATGTTTATGTTAATGTCACCAATAATCGCTATGTTATCAAAAGTATGAAGCTGCTGTAAATATTTATCTAGAGAAATATTAAATCTATCAATGTTTCTGAAAGACGGTGATCGATAGAGGGCAATAATAGCCAATGAATTTGTGAACTTCAAAATAAGACAATTTGCATCATTAAAGAAAGAAAGACAAACAGACACACTTTCACATTTATAATATTAGTATGGATATGTATGTGTATATTAAGACTATCTATTTGTGTGGAAAGTACACCGCCTACCATTTAATATAATTACACCTACGCCCTAAGGTTGCCTGGAAGATATCACTTACAGCGATAAAGTCGCCTCCTGTGCATTATCTGTTTATATATTTCTTCTTTTGTATATTTTTGTTGTTGGTGTATAACAAAGTATATCTATTTTTAAAACATTAAAAGATAAGAAAAAAATTCACTGAAATTTGCGTTGCACTGCGTGACTGCGCGCCGACGTGGGGCCGGCGCGGCGGCGGAACGTGGCGGCAGGGATAGTGGTGAGAGTATGGGGCGGTTAGTGATGTAATTATATATGAATATTATTTTTATTTATTAAGTGTAATAGAAGGCAAAGGAAAGTAGTAGCGATCCGTTGTTCACATTCATTGTGATACTAATCATAGCTGATACGATATTACCGTAGTGCGCAGCTAACACTAACCCTCATCAGAGCTTATTGTATTTAGAAAACCTTCATAATAATAATCCAAATAATAATCATGTAAATGAAATGTTTGCTTATTGTGGATTTTCGTATGCACTACATACATATATTAAAATGGCCATTTTAAACAATTTAAGCTATATGGTTGAAAACTAAGTAAGTGTTCTATGAATTGCTAGACGATTCTGCAGTCAATAAAGGTTCCTCAGTGTGCGAGTCAGATTCGCACTTGCCTCATTTTTTAAGCTACGCAACTTTGGTCATAATTTAATAAGAAATCGGAAATTCACGTTTGTCATAAATTATATTATGGGCAAATCTCCTTATTACCAGTTCAGCTATTTGAGTAAAAAAAGGGTGTGTGTACTTTTGTACGCACGTAAGAAGTTATACCTCTTTGTTTTAGAGCATTTAAATATAAGCTTGTTTTTTTTATAATATTTAATAATTTTCTTTTATGATTTTTACTTTTTTTTCGTATTCTTTTCAGTAAACCCTTTCGTTTGACCATTTTATCCATATTATAGGGGTGTATTAAAAACAGTCCGTCATCTTTGGGAGTCCACCATATTGGATTTACAACGACGTCACTTTGCGTATTGTGTTTCGCTCATCAAGCTCTTTCATTTGATGCCCATATAAGGGTCACTATGGACATGATTAATTGCCATTTTGTACCGTTTGTCATTGGATTAAACACTTAAGAAATCGTGCAGTCTCAAGAACAAACGTGTGTGCCAAGTTTCAGCTTAATCAGACGGTAGATAGAAGATAGGAGTGGGTCAAATTTAACTTGTAAGATTTGATTACAGACAGACACCGGGACTAACTACACACTGTGGCCAATAACGACTAACTTTATACTGTAGTCTAAAACTGTTGCATCTTAAAAAAATCACTCTAATCATTCATTTTTCGTAACGCGCCAAAAAAAAAACTTCAAAAATCCTTAACAAAGTATATAGGTAGGTATATACTTTCTTAATGCAAGAGTCTTGGTGATGGCAGCGCGACTGTGAACTGGAGAACTTATGGAGAGCTGTCAATATGCAACGACAATTCAATTAAAAAATCAAAGCCTCGTCCGCTTCACTCCGCAATGCATTTATCCATTCCTTCCGCTCTATTTTTCAAATAGAATGTGTTATAAAAGACCTAAATATGAGTTTGAAAATTTCAAATTTTAAAATATATTTTCTAGGAGTATGATATAAAAGAAAAAATATTTTGAACTAAAAATTTTTTTCAGAATTATTGTCGGTTGGGTGGTGGTTGTTATTGGTGAAGGTTCTGGGTTCGATTATTATTAAAAACAAAAAAAAAAATTTGAAGAAGCCCGATTTTCCTTGATTATATTCTTACATACCTCAAATATATTTAACTTGTTTCACAAGTTTCTTTGCGACTTCAGTAAAAAAAGTGAAATAAAAAGCATGAATTTGCTAGTATATCTTAGTTGGCAATAACGTCTATGTATAAAATTGATACCTTGTGTGACTATCACCTTGCGTACGTAATAACTAATTAATAGCGAATAAATGGTGGTGAATAAATAGTGGCATTTCCTGTCTCTTGAGTGTTGCTTAAGCCATAAAATGTAATATAACTGAATATGCACGCGTTAACTATTTCACGTGGTGAGTAGTAATCTTCAAGGAGTCTTATATAGCACAATAAAACAAATAGCAACATCTGCAGCCTCATTTCTTAATAGATTTTTGTAACGTGGAATTTACAGTAGTCTTCGTCGCGGAAGCTCTCAAATCACTACACTTTTTCCAGCTCAAAGATCATCAGACGTTTAGCTGATTTTCATAATATTTAAATTATATCAACTCTATGTCCATCCGGAATAATGTTTCTTCCAAATGGCAAAAGCACTTTTCAAATAGATGCAGTCGTTTTGGAGATCACTCGTAATGTTCACATAAACTTACAAAGTTGGTATTATCTCATTAGTATTGTAGGTACATTATCATTGATCAACTGTTCAGAAAGTTATGCGAAAAATTGCACAGCTCACGCCTGTTGTTGTAATAAAAAACCTTTCTTAGATTTTAAAACGATTTTCTGTTTTTGCTTTGTGTAGGCTCTATAATTAATTATTTATGTGTATAGAACGAATGTTAGAACAGTACCTACTTGTATTAAATTTTTATTTATATATTGTATAGAATGAAACAGACGAATGTTTACTTAATATGTAGGTAACTTAATATATTGTACAGTTTCACTACTTCGAACTGAATAAAGTTAAGTTTAAATTCCATCAGCCGAGTAGACGACCAATTAGAAAGTAATCAAAAACTCTTTTGTACCGCTTATTTTATAAAAATTCTCCAAAGAAATATGAAATACGGGAAAAGTATGGTACATATTTACTGAAAAACATACTTAAAAAAATAAAATAACACAGTGGTTAAACACAAAAAAAATTATTTGCAAGTACAACAATAAGATAAGCCATCTTGTTTTTACAAGATGGCTTATCTTATTGTTGTACTTGCAAATAATTTGAAAGAAAATAAGAAGAAGCTCCATTTTTGGAGCTTTGCTTTTTAATTTATTACATTACCATTTTAAGATTTTTAATAAGAAGAATATACCTATGTCAATAATCGTTGGTTGGTATGGCTGGCATGTATGGCTGCAGATCCGAAGGCCCTGGGTTCGAGTCCCGGGTCGAACTATGTATAGTTATTGGATTTTTCTGTCAAGAAATTCTTAGTAACAACCCAGAGTTGGGAGCACCGTCAGTCCTGCGCCTGATCGCTCATGGGTTGAGTGGTTTTATGAATTGGAACCTGCTTCACTTGGTTTCCCAAGTGAACGCGTTACCACTGCGATCTGTGCTATTTCCTTTAACTACTACTATCTTATTTTACATGTAAATAATAATATATAAGGTTACATGATTAAATTATAGCGTCAGGTTTTTACAATTTGACCCTCGACCCCGGACGTCAAAGGGAACCAATCACTGCGAAATCTCCCTCATACATACATATAGTTCGAATCATCAATTTGCATATCCATTACAAGAGCTTACAATGTAGTTTCATTTCCGTCATTGTTTTCCAATTTAGAATTACCAGCTTTACCAAATCGTATTGGTGAATCTCGTCAATGGCCGATGGATTATTATATTTATAGCGGAATTGCTGGCGATTGTTGTTTTACACTATCATACTATACTACCTATTAGCTGCGGATTCGCCTGTATTTATATTTGTTCTATGACCAGTGAACATGACCCCCTCCTCGTTTTGGAACGCGTAGTTCGAGGAGCTCCAACTAAGTATTCGATTGAAGTGAAATTTTATTTAAATCAGATAAAAAAATATGAAAGCTGATATCGTTCCTTTTACGTTCCAGAATAAATTATTGAAATGTTTTATTTGTACAATATTTAATGTGTTTGTTAGCATTTAATTATCATCAAAGAGGAATAGAGTGGAGATTAGAGCGAAGAAGTGAAGCTGTTATTCCGATGTAATATCCTCTTCACGTCAAAAGACAAGTTCACGCTGCAGAGAAGCAACGACAGTGCAAAATAATATTTTTCATACATATAAGTACTACAAACATGTACTCGTATAGGACAATATTTTTTCATTTTTAGTCCTAGTACTTTTACAATTTTAATTAGCTAATATGGACTAAAATCATTGTTTTAGAACGGAAATAATAAAAAAAATATACATCGGAAGTACGGATGCCGATCGGGAAGTCCTAGGTTCGAGTCTCGGCTCGGGCTAAGCAGTTACTGCGTTTTTTTCTGCCAGGAAACCTCAGTATATAGTGTGATAAATATGATTTTTGTTTGTTTGTGTGTCCTTCTTCCAAACAGCAATAAGGCAACATATTGACGGTTTTTTTGGTATAGATATTATGGTAGAAAGATTGCTTATAGTCTGGTAGTCATCATCTTCCCCGATATGTGTTCATCTTGTCGGGCGTTCAAGAAGCGCACTTGGGAGGCCTACCTGGTGTGGTGGTGGTGGCCTCAGGAGGTAAACTATGTGGATTGTAACCATGAAGTTTTTGTCGAGATACTTCTCTGATTGCAAAGGTGACCATGGGAGACACCCCTAAAAATGGTGAATAATATAGAGTACGTATACGATCTCGAGGCATTTTTATTATTATTTAGGGATTTTATTATAGTATATTATTATTTGATTTGATTTTGATTTTATTATATTATTATTTAGGGATGCAATCATAACATTTTTACCTCTCCAGAAAAACATGATAACTTGTAATAATTTTAATGAAAAAGGTGTTTTAAAAATATTCCCGTAAAAAGAAGATTTACTTTCCACTCCATTTATTAATTACGGAAAGGCATACATTTCACTTCTTTGTTCGGACGAATCTGAAGGGTTTGTTTTTTATAAATTGGTCCCAATAATAATAACATTTTCAGGCGGAAGAGTTTATAAATCATTTTTTAATACTATTATACCTATATTATATTATTCTAGGAGGCTTTCAACCTTGTAATACAAATGTAATTCAATTTTAATACATAAATCATTTCATTTCATCTATATATACGTGAAGCGTAAACTTTGTACCCCTTTTTTACGAAAATTGCACGGACGGAGAAGAATGATATTTCCCACAGTCATCTATACTAATATTATAAAGAGGTAAAGTTTGTGATCTTGTGAGTTTGTGAGTTTGTGGGTTTGTGAGTTTGTGAGTTTGTGACGTTGTAGGGGGTAATCTCTGGATCTACTGAACCGATTTACAAAATTCTTTTACCAATAGAAAGCCACGTTCTTTCTGAGTGTCCTAGGCTATATATTAACCCGAAAAATGAAAAGGCTTTTTCGTGGTAGTCGGATTTGCAAAGTAAGTCGGAGAAAAAACGGTCGAACGAAAACGTTTCTTACGAACGCTGCCTTAACGATGAGAGATATATGATTATGTTCTAGAGAAAAGTTGTAGAGCTTCATAGTGCCTACAAAAAAGTCCGCGACAGCATATGTCTAACTTTTATATTTAAGTCACAAAAAGTAGTTTTTTATATTACAAAAATAAATTAAATCGGTAGGTCATGTTTATTAGTGATATTATCAACAATTATGAATTCTTATCAAAATAAGTAAATTTATCGTCTAAAATATTTAAAGCAAAAGACTTCTCCCTTTTACTGCATATAATTTGGACAAATGGTTAAAGAGATAATACAACATATTCGTAGGTATGGACGACCCCGAGCGAGCTGTTTGTCTGTTTTTCTGTTTGTACGGGCTAATCTCCGATTCTATTGGGCCGATTTAAATGAAATTTTGCATGGTGGTACCTTATATCCCCGTGCAACATCTTAGATACTTTTCTACCCGGAAAACTAAAGGTTCCCGTGGGATAGTTAAAAAACTATAACAATTTATACAGCTTAGTACACAAAAACTACTGATTGGATTTTAATGAAACTTTACAATAATATAGTTCATACATGACAAAAACAAATCAGCTACTTTTCATTCCGAAAAATTAAAGAGTTTTCGTGAGATAGTTAAAAACTATAGTAACTTATACAGCTTAGTACACAACAACTTATTCACCTAATTTAGTAAAATTTGGCATGCTGATACCTTATATAATTGCCGGTCAAACAACAGGTTACTTTTCATCCCGGAAAAATGAACGGTTCCCGTGGGATAGATCTGTTTATGCTTTTCCAGAGGTGAACCCGAGCGAAGCGAGGGTGAGCCGCTAGTAGTTTATATAGAGAAGGAGTGCAGAATGCTAATATCTTTTTAAAATTATGCATAAAAAATACATTAAAAAAACATACACACACACACACACTACCATGTACTTGACACACACACATATTATATACTCTTTTATTTATTGTTAAAGTCTGTGGTCAAATTGAGAACATAATACGTGAAGCAAAAACTTTGAATCCGTTTTTTAAAATATTACACGGACGGAGGAATGTGAAATTTGACACAGTTAAAGTTTGTATGGAGACATAGTGTAGAAAGCTAATATTTTTATATAAAATACATTAGAAAAACATTAATTTAATTAAACATTTTGTTTGTGAATCGATCTGTTTATTTTTGTTTTAGTTTAATAGCGATTGACGAGCTTTAGTTTTATAAATAAAAAAATCTATGATAATAATCATGGTCGAAGTTCGACCACTCAGCAAACTCTAGTTATAATAAAACCCTTATCATATAAATCATGCATTAATAACTATAATATATAAAAATAAGTATAACATGGTCGGAAGCATTATGTTAATTTTTTAAATGAGTACCAATTTTTTTTTTATAATATAGATTTTTTTGTGAGACTAGAGTTTATAATTTTAATATATTTTAAAATATACTATAGTAAATGCAAGCAGAACGTTATTAACTTTAGATTTATCGTAAAATATAAAATAAAAAAATATATATTACTGTACAAAATACTTGACATTCCAACGATAATATTATCGGCGTGATAAAGAAGCATCGCACATAAACATATGGCGGAGTAGATCATACTCGCGAGCTTTATGACATAACGCTGCAGGTGGCGGTGCATAATATGTACATATCTATACTAATATTATAAAGAGGCAGAGTTTGTTTGTTATTAATCGGACGCGCTAATCTCAGGAACTACTAATCCGGTTTGAATTTTTTTTTGCTTATATAGCCCGTTTATAGAGGAAGGCTATAGGCAATATATCATTAATAGTATACATATAGTCTATCTATTTCATACTAACCGTTAAAATATACCTAGGCACGAATGAACCCCTGCGAAGCGAGGGTGAGCCGCTAGTCGTTAATAAAAGACAAATGAGAATGTATCTACGCTAGAGCGTTAGACTGTCTAGTGAAACAGATCCACAACCCCGCGCCTCAACTCCACTTTTTAGAAATCGGTTAAAACACGTGTGAACTTATGAACTTGGCACTAAATTGAATCAAACAACTGTAACTGGAACATTCCAGTATTTTGTGTAAAAGCAATTAGCCGCTGCCTGAAGTTGCCAACTTTCAAACACCTGCTGATGATGTTCATTTTTTATTGTCAGAGAATTGTTTACCTTTTTATTTATTATATTAATAATGACTTAAACGTAACTATTAGAATCACCCCTAAATTACCTAAAAATCAATTTTATATTTTTGCATTATGCTTGATTCCTCATTCAAATTGAATTTTAGTCGTCATCCCGTGCTTGATTCCCCATACACATTGAATTTTCACCCCCTTAAGGTATGATTTCCGGGATAAAAAGTATCGTATGTCCTTCCCAGGGTCTCAAACTATCTTCTTACCAAATATCATCTAAATCGGTTCCGTAGATCCAGATACCTCCTACAACGTCACAAACTCACAAACTTTACCTCTTTATAATATTAGTATAGATATCGATTGTAGAAAACCATCTGGCTAAGAGATTATTTTAATCGTCGAAATAAGCTATAGTTAAGATTTATCGATAATTGACCATCTCATTATTTAATATCTGTGTGTGCGTGCGTGTGCTCTAAGGACATAATAGAATTTAATAAATATATTTTTGTCGACGTTTCTACAGGGCTATAATAAAATACATCTCATTTCTATTCTTGTTATCGTAAATAAATTATTTTTTCATGAATATTTGCTGAAGCATTATGTTCATGAAGATTATTGTACAGTCACGACCCTGTCATAATTTGAATCCGTGCTCTCAGTGATAAAGATCCTGTCAACGAAACGGCGTATTCTGTAAAAGCTCTCAAATGTGAGCCCTAGTATCAAGTTGAAATTGTAATTAAAAAGCCAAGACGTTTTTTAGGAAGTTATTTAGTTCATATATTATAATGAATTTTGAATATTTTCAAGATGTTTCTCTTGAAAAGTAATCATATTGCAAATATAAGATTAACATCTATACATATAATAAAATTGTAACTAAGTCGAGTCTGTACATTAAATATTTTTTGGAAAATCTAATTGAAATAGACATTATTATCGATATAGAGTCCGAATCTATAGTTTTTAGAATTTTTGTCTGTCTGTCTGTCTGTCTGTTACCGCATCACGAGAAAACCACTGAACAGATTTTGATGAAATTTGGTATGATGATAGCTGGGATGGGGTGGTGACCCTATGTCAGGTGATAGGGTCATGACCTCTAAAGCCAAATATACTTTTTTAAGAACTGTGAATTTTAAGAAAAGAAGGAATAATACAAAATTATTTTTTTAAGTACCTAAATCGAAACAAATGAAGTTTTACTTTAATTTAAATATGCGCTATACAAATAGTCCGATCGCGATGCGCTACACAAAAATTAAAATCTGGAGGTTTTATGTTTTTAAGACGTTAGCAGGTATATAAAGAACAAAAATCCGTAAAATACCTCCGCTGTTCAGCTACGCCCGCGAAAAACTAATTTAAACGTATACGTTACCGTTTTGAAAAATTGTAAGAAATAATAATAGGAAGGTCACGTTTTAGATAAAAACTTAAGCTGACGTGATCTTACTAAGGATATCGCTCGCAGAGGGAGTAACATAAAGCGTGCCATTCACTGCACTAACTCGGACTCGACTTTAAACGTGATCCGATTGAGACCAATACAACGTTGTTCAAATACTGTTGACTTCAGACCATGTTGCGTTTGTTTCTGTTTTTTCATCATTTGTAAACTCTTGTATAATTATTTTGTTTAACGGCTATGGGAGACTCAAACCCGTAAATTTAACTTAAGTCTACACTCGCTTGTTTGTTCTTTTCATGTAGATAATATGGAGTATTCATATGAAGCACGCCGGCAAAATAGTCGGAATGTGAGTGGCAGATCTTATAGTTCTTAATATTAATCATTATTTCATTTAAAAGCTAGTCTAAAGCTGTAAATTCAGCAGTCTAAGTTAATAAAAATTTGAAACAAAAATGTTTTTTAAGTAGATGAGATTAGATTTAATATTGATTGTTCTGTTTTGCAAGACGATTGTAATATTAATATAACACCTTTTTAGACGTAAAGTTATATTTTTTACGCTAGCAATTGATACCTTGCTGGTCTCGTATGGTCGGAGTTCCGGGTTGAATCAAGTATAAATATTAAGTTTTTCGGTGTAGTGTTTTCTTAGGTAATAGTGGTGTGACACCCTATACCATAGCCACGCCTAAGACAAAATGTAAATCCTTCAATCTCCTCTTGATCTCTGAGAGTAAAAAAATAGAGTGCATTTATGTTTGCACACACAGACATATGTTGAAAATGAGCTACTCATCAACAGTCCTCCACAAGCTGCCCTGCAGCTTTATTTATATATAGGTATTTAGTATGAGTTTTATGAATTTACAACTAAAATATTGACGTATTCAGAGTCATACTTATTAGTTACTAATACTAGTGAGTAAATAATAATAACTAGCGACTAAACTAACCAATATTGCTAAACTAGCTAATATTGCTTCCAAATACAAGCTTTCATCCCCATTTTCACACCTTAAGGGATGATTTTTGAAACAAAAAGGATCCTATGTCCTTCCCAGGGTCTCAAACTATCTTCTTACCAAATTTCATCTAAATCGGTTCAGTAAATCCAGAAATTACCCCCTACAACGTCACAAACTCACAAACTTTAACTTTTTATAATATTAGTATAGATTAAAAAACGGGTTTGTTCACTCCAATTGGCATTTTTTTAAGAAAAAAACCTGAAAAAGCCCTCTTAATTCGTTCGAACAAAAGGTTCGTTTAAGTAAAACGCCCATCAGTCTCAGTAAAATTAATTATAAAAGAGATTGAAAATTAACGCTCACTTTAATATAATATATTATTTAAATGAATATAATAATTCATTACACAATACAAAATGTTAATACTGAGCCTTAACTACATAAAGATTAAAAATGACATAGTAATATTGTCATAATTAATGTCATATTTTAGAATTAATCAGAATAGTTGAAAATATTAATTTTTATACATTTCTCTACTAAAATAGATACATTTTTCAAAGCTTGAACACATATAATAAAATTGTTTTGGAGACTGGTTCATCTGTCACGAAATTCTCTGTGTCAGTCAGAAGTGGGGATGTTGGTGGTGTTTCTCCAACTTACCAACTTCTTGTCTGTCTTGCGCTTGATCTCTCAACGATTGTATGAAACTGTCGTCCCACTAGAGATTATATTTGCGTTTGCGTTACAAATACACTTACACACATTATGTTTTTAACCGACTTCCAAAAAGGTTCTTCAAAAACCTTTTTGGAAGTCGGTTAAAAACCTTTTTTCTATTAAAGGATTTTTATAGCTGTACGATATCGCAATAAAATAGGTATTCTTTGGATTTGAGAAATAAACAGTCAAATACTAATTTATCGTCTATATATGTATGAAAAAGGCGCTTTGTTTCTGGAGGTTACAAATATAAGGTACTAACTCAGTTCTACCCCGAATCCGGATCTCATTTGAGGCCAATTTATTACCCCTCGATTTAATTGGTACGAACGCGTGGCGTTGGTAGCTGTAAGTGAAAAACCCGGTGATAAAGTGCGATGCTTATTGGGAACATACTCATTTATGGAAAAATGGGCTTTTTGTGGAATTTGTAACTTTAACCGAATGAAGTTTTTATTGAATATTAGTACGTGTATTGTAACTGAGTGAGAAACTGATGTGAATGAATGGTTTTGCAATCAATGCTGTTGTTAGCAATAAATTAATATTAAAAAATCATTTTTGAAAACAATATTTTATATCATATAAATTGTGTAATGTAATAAATTGGTTTGATTTAATTTAAAGTTTATTTTTTAGCTATTTATTTGTATTATTCCCAGTATACTCTTTCAATTGGATATCCATATCACGGGGGTGCATAAAAAACATAGTCCGCCATCTTTGGGAGTCCGACATGTTGGATTTAGTATGATGTCACTTATCTAACCATGCATGACATCTAAAATAAACGTGTATGCAAAGCTCAATCGGTTGAGGATAACTGATCTAAAGTTCAGTTTAGTAATAAAAAAAAAGTAAATAAAAAAAGGTAATTATATATTGGCAATAAATTAAAGATTTCCATGAAAATTAAACCTAGATACATATTAGAGTTATGTTTTGAAAACATTTGTGAAGTAAATAACTAACTTTTTAAATAAAACTATCTTATCGGATTTTTCCGCGAAGAATCACGAAAATAAAGTTTTATTTAAAACTTGCAGAACCCGCGGCTTCGTTCGCGCTAAAACCACGGTAACGTAATGCATACAATATTCAGACTCGGGCCTGTCCTTGAAATAATTACCTACAACCGAGCGGTACGTACCCACGCGACAGGGCTGCCCGAGTGCCCACCGGCCAGTATTTTAATTTCATCCACCTACTTGAGTTTCTTTCTAATTTTGTGATTTCAAATATTTTTTATTAAACACTATTATTAGTAGATTTAATTAAAAAATCTCAAATTTATAAGGGTGGAATGTGACCCTTATAAATTTGAGATTTATAAATGATATCATTTATAAATCTCAAATTTAACAATGAATTGTTAAATTTAATAGTATAAAGAATCCGCATTCGGATAAAAAGTTTAATTAAAAATACTTTAATTTTTATTTTCAAATTAATGAATTAATGTTTATTTTTAAAATATACGATGCATGTTTCGATACTTTTTTGTTTGACATTAGCGAAGTTACGGGAGGAATAAAATGTTTATTTTTGTATTAAATTATAAAAGTTACATAACATAACCACCTTATACAATTTTCGTACCCAACTATATGATCTGGCAGCCCCGCACGGTTGTCTACCGAGTGTATACCGAACGCGACGCGCGTAGGTATAACTCGATTTCCGACCGTTTGTATGGAGATGGAATAATAATAATTTATTATTATTATTCCATCTCCCATTCATATTATGGATATGGAATACTGTATGTAATATTACCGTGCCAAAACTACGATAAATCTTTAAAAAGGTAATTTCATACAAACTTTCATGCCCTATTTCACCCTCTTATAGGATGAATTTCTAAAAATGCTAAAACATGTATTTATTTAATTTTATTGAATAGGATTAATACCAAGTTTCAAGTAATTCTGATCATAAATATTTTTTTGGATGGTATTATAACTTGCTTTTCCGTGGGAATTAGATAATCTCTTGTGGTAAAAAATAGCTTATGTCACTCTCCAGCCTTCCAACTATTTCCACATAAAAAATCACGCCAATCCGTCACTCCGTTTCGACGCGAAAGAAAGACAAACAAACAAACACACTTTCACATTTATAATATTAAGTATGGATATGGATGTCAAATATTGGCGTAAATCTAAGAAACTATTATGAGAACTAACTTTATCCAAAAATGTGACCTTATACTGGATGCGTTTAACCCTAAATGTTTCAAAAACACTAAAATCTAAGTGATTCAAGTGAGTGGTTAATATAGTCCTCTCTCGCGTGTTAGTCGACAGCGTGCGCCGCTCGTGTCCACGCTGCGGTCACGCTTCGTATATGTAAGGCTGTCTACAGACTAAAATGTTGAAGTTATATTTCTTGTGGCGACTTTTATTCATTTAGCTTCAGTGGCCCAATAATGCACTAGAAATCGCGTGTTTGATTACTAGTCGATCTATCTAATTTTAATGAAAAGAAGGATTTAAAGATGTATACAGTTATTAATTAAAATCTATATATTATACAAAACGAAGCCGTGTTTGTTACAACACTTATAACTCGAGAACTGCTGGACCGATTTTTATGTCCTTCGTTTTGAAGGATTTGTGTTCATCCCGAACAGCAGAATAATTATTAAAACAATGAAAATATTCACGAAAAAAATTTGCAAAAAAACAACTATTCCATACTAAGCGTCAGAAGTCAAAACGTACGTACCAACGTACCTATAGGGACGAAACTTTTTTTTTAACGTTGGGAAATGCATTTACGCACGAAGTGTGGGACTCACCGGCGAATCCAGTACTACCCACTAAAACCCAACAAAACCTTCCCCCGTCTATTAAGACGCCCTATTAGGGGCGCCGCAGGATCGCTTACGCATTCAACTACGACGCCCCGACGACAGGTCTGCCGAAGCAGACCACAACAACCACGGGGCTGCTCCAAGGTCCACTCTGCTATCAGAGAAGTACCAGGAGCAACCCGCATGGTACATCGCCCTCCGAAGCGAGCCACCTCCCTGTGCGTTACTTGGCTTCGCGCCCGGCCGTATTGCCGGGCACTACTGAGCCCCCCCACCACGACAAGGTGAACGCGCGTTGGGGGTATATTTTTTTGAAATTACTGTTGGAAAGAAATTGGGGTCAGTGACAACGTTTATTTGATCAGACTCAGAGAGAAAATATGAAGGAATGATTAGTTTTTAGCTTACTTTTAAAAAATAATTGATAATTATTATTAATATGGGGACTTTATTTTGAAAAATAAGACTTTGAAAGCTCGTCATCGAGCTGCCTGTTTCTAACAAACTATCAACTGTTAGAGAACTGAGCGTGTATATAAAATGGAATTAGCCGATTAGCCACTCAAAGCTCTTTATCAAACCGACACTGTCCGTTATCACACATTTTAGAAACAGATAATAATTTAGTAGTTGAACTTTTGAAACTGTTGAAACCTAAGTTGTACTTCAGATATTTGACTTTGTATCTTTCAAATTTTCTAAGTACCAACTAGATAGCTGCTTGCAAATAAAATATTTTTTGAACTTAGATTCTGTTAACGAAATGCATTCATTATGCTTTTAATTATTTTATTTTCCCGTGATAATATTATACATGTTATTCTTGAAGTGAAACTTCTTTAGGCACGCCATGATAGGAGGAAACCGGATTTTTGTAACGGAAACGGTTGTTACGGAAGTGAATAAATAGTCAAATAAAAATTATTTAAAATATTCTAAAGAATAAATCAAATAAAAGTAGATATTTATAAAAAAATACTTCTTTTATTTATTTTTAAATGAGCGAAGGAATCATATCAAATAAATAAATATTGTTAATCAATATTTACTTGAAATATTGTTTTTAAATACTATAAATATATATTTCTTATAAAAAATTGCATTTATGTATTATTATTTATTTTATTGAAGTTATTTTAGTGGACATTTGCTTGAAAATTAAAATTTATCTTAACACCATCTACCAATATATGTGAATAATAAAATATTGTTTTCCTTTTTAAATCGATAAACGAATATTTTTGGTATCTTTCCTATCCTAATTATTCAAAACATAAATTCAATATACACATAGATACACGCACTCCTTAATTTTTTTATAGTTATTGTTATAAATAGGTTTGAAATTAGAAAATAATAAAAGCATCAGATTGTAAGTTCTTAATAAATGAATATTCATAAGTTATGTCAAAACTTAAATATAAGCTTGTTTAAAATTGTTTTAAATAATCACTTATGTTAAATAAAACATCGGTCAAGTGCGAGTTGGACTAGCACACGAAGGGTTCCGTACAAGATATAAGCTGTACTAATTGTTTTTTTTAATTTGCATCGCGGCCATTTTGAAATTAACCAACTTGGTTTTTTTAGTATTAGTTGTTATAGCACCAATAGAAATATAAACTCTGTGAAAATTTCAACACTACATATTACGGTTCATGAGATACAGCCCTCTGACAAACAGATGGACGGACAAACGGCAGATGGCGGAGGAGGAATTGTAAAAGTGCCCGTTGGTACCCTTAGGGTAAGGACTACGGACCGTTAAATAATGATTTAAAATGTTTTTCATTAATTTCTTTCAAAAACCGTAGGCCAGAGGTTCAAATCTGGTGGGTGAATTGTCTATGGACTTGTTAAGAAGTGGTCGAAAAATTATTTCTAATATATACCCTATAGTTTGCAAACTGGTGGAAATAGTAAAGTCGTTTCGTGCTTCATAACAGGCAAAGAAAAATATATTAAAATGAAAAATTCTTGCCATGTTTTAACAAATATAAATTAAGAATTTTAAAATAATTTATGTAGAGTAAGTATTTAATATTTGTATAGGTACGTTTACAAAATAATGGGTGCGGAAAATTAAAGAGACCCTCAATATTGTAATTTCCAGTAAAATATAGTACATATTACGTATTCATGAAAGCTTCATTGAGGTGGCTCTAGTGTTCTTCTAGTATAGAGTTAAACAGTCTATTCAGCAAAATATTTACAAGAGCATACAATTATACATTGTAAGTTAGCTGAATAACTCTTGAGTAAAAGATAAATGTGGTTGTTGTTGGGACATAGACACACAACACCATCTAGTTCCATGGTAAGCTAAGAGGCCTGTGTTATGGATACCAGATAGTTGATACACTACACATATATAACTTTAAATACATACATATTATAAATATAAACACCCATTACAGGAGTACAAACATTCGTGTTCATCACACAAACGAATGCCCCCAGCGGGACTCGAACCCGCGACCGCTGGCACAGCAAGTAGGGTCACTACAAACTGAGCCAAACGTGCCGTAAAACCTAAAGGTATTTTAATTATTACATACTAGCGGATCACACTCGCTTCGCTCGGGTTCGCCTCTAGGAAAACCAAAACAAACCCATGGGAACCGTACGTTTTTTTTTTCGAGATAAAAAGTACTAATACTAGTATTAGACTATGTGTTATTCCAGACTATTATCCATCTCTGTGCCACCACCGGATGTGCAGCCGTACATAGCCACTGCACCACCGAAGTAGTTAGTTGATATAGTGAAGTATGATATTATTATCATCATTTTAAGGCTATTTTAAAGGTGAAATTCGTAGGAAATTAAAACAATCTATTACGTAGGTTTTCATGGCCAGCCGATACAAAGCAAAGCATACCGACTTCGAAAATATTTGATTAGGTATGTATAGTAAATGAAAACTACCAATCAGTTATTTTTTTAATTTTTAGTGCTTTTGTTTAAAGTCGGTTTTTATTTTTTTGTTAAAAAGTTTTTATTTCTTCCTGTGTTCGTCTCATTTATACTTTAAATATTATTAAATGTAGAGTAAGTTGCAGAGTTCGCAAGAGACAAAAATGTTAAAAATTGTGTTTTTCTTATAAGCATCGTATATAATCCCATATGCATTTGGTAAAAAGCTGTTTTTTTTACATTACAGACAGACACTTCAATTTTATTTATCTGTAGAAGATATAGATATAGAGTTAGTTTAGTAGATAGCGACGGTTTGGGGTTTTAACCGAACATGTAAAATACTGTAGAAGTGATGTAAATGTAGGATATGCATATTAGTACATGGCCTAGATATTGTACTAGGGATAGAATCATCTCTGAACGTCCGAAATTACCTATTCCCAATTAATAGTCGACTAACAGAGAGCAATGAATTCAATCCCTCGGAGCACAAATGCGGAATCACTAATGTAGGTCTATACCTACCTACATGAGAGAAAAGCGAGCTTTATGCAGATTTCCAAACGTATAAAAATATCCAAAACGAGGAAAATGTTTCTTAGTCTCACACTAGTGTAGGTCCGTAGCTATGCTTGTTTGGTATGTACATATTACATACATAAAACATTGAAAACGAGCCTGTTAATTTATTAACTTTCCCTATTTTATTAAAATTTGGATTTCACTTAAGTCCAATAAGCCATTATAGCGTGTAGAAGAAGTAACAAACAAACAAGTCCAAAAACTTTCGTATTTATAACATTAGTGTATATACTTGTAGTTACAATTTCTGTTACATCTTGACACGTGTACCGTTACAAAATAAATTTGTGAGGCTTCGCTCTAAGTGGGTGTGGCGATGTGCCTCTGTACCTATCCAACCACATTTACTATAACTGATATTAAAACGTAAGATTAAACTTTTGGCGATATATATATACATATATATATATATATATATATATATATATATATATATAAATATATATATATATGTGTGTGTGTGTGTAAAAAATAATAATTTTCTTATGCTTTTTACTTTCAAATCAAACTTTCGACGCTTGGTTTCATGTTAAAACCGATTGCATGGATATAGATGCAAGGCACCGATCAAATAAAATATCAATGCCCTTGCTTTGTTTAAATATATTTAAAATCATTTATTGTCCTTAAATAAGAAAAGAGTATCATTTATAATTATTAAAACTAGCGACTTACGTGCGTCCCTGGGGAAGTGAATTACTAGGTTTACAATTTCGTGGGTTTTAATTTTTTGCATGAAACCCTGATTCTTTTTTTAAAATAAAAGTAGCTATGTTATTCCTTATAACATCAGCTATCAGCCAGTGCAAGTCCCGTCAAAATCGGTTCAGCCGTTTCGAAGATTAGCCGGAACAAACAGGCAGGGAGAGAAATTTTTTTTTTCTTATTAATACCTTATATACGTTTATATGCATTTAGTAAAAAGCTGTTATTTTGACACTACAAACAGACACTCCAATTTTATTTATCTGCCTATAGATTTATATAAAGACTATAGTAAATGTATGTAATATAATTGCAAAAAATATAATAATGATGCGTGTGGTGTGTGTGTGTGTGTGTGTGTGTTTCAGGCGACCCAGCTGAGATAGAAATTTTAAGCACCACTGTTTTTTAATTGGCATTATATTTTTTATTACTTAAATTCAATATATCTTATGGTTCAGGTAAAATATTGCATTTGACTTTAGCGAGGTCGGCCATAAAAGTCAGTATGAATATCGTAAATTATAACATTAATGTGTATGTAACTTTATAGGGGTGAATAAATTGCCCCCCAACGTGCGTTCACCTTGTCGTGGTGGGGGGCTCAGTAGTGCCTGGCAATCTAACCGGGCGCGAAGCCAAGAAACGCACAGGGAGGTGGCCCACTTCGGTGGGCGATGTAAGGTGGCCCACTTCGGTGGACGATGTACCATGCGGGTAGCTCCTGGTACTTTTCTGATAGCAGAGTGGACCTTGGAGCAACCCCGTGCTTGTTGTGGTCTGCTTCGGCAGACCTGCCGTCGGGGCGTCGTAGTTGAATGCGTGGGTAGTATTAGCTTTGCCGGTGAGCCCCACACCTCGTGCGTAAATGCATTTCCCAACGTTAAAAAAAGGGGATGAATAAATTCGACCGGAATCATTTTTAATTTTTCATCATTAACTAAACTAAAGCTAGATGTATATATAAGCATTATTTAAAAATTAACAAACCAAAGCACATCATGCGATGTGGATAATGGAAGATCGTATGAAATTCCCCGAAGTTAGTTGAAGGCTGTTGCATGAATTTTGAAGACTTGCTTACGGTAATATACATTACATTTATCCTTCAATTTTATTATTTTACGTAGAGTAAGTCGGAGAGTTCGCTAGTTTATATTACTATTAAAAAAGCTATTTATTAATATTTTACTAACGCTCTTCGCCACTTCACTCACGTAAACAATTAAAAAAATTGAAAGGAAAATTAAATGAAAATTCATTAGCTTTATTCAATTAGACTTATACTTCATACTACGCTTTTGAATAGTTAATTAACTTTAAAAGCGTTAGTGTAGTCGTTCCGCGAGAAAGCTACCAGAATAACATCAAGTCATTAGCAACAAAATCATTGAACTTTCATTAGTTTTATATTAACTTATAGTAGCTTTTAAATTAACCCTGATAAGCTACTTGTCAAACAGCTTTAGGTTAGTTAGGTCAATGACCTTTCGTTTTATAAAAAAAATTTTAACGTTTTTTTATTACGTCATTATTATGATTTCATACTCCGCGAGCCTTTTTAACGTTGTGAAATGCATTTATACATACCACCTGCATACATACAGGTTATGTCGGACTCGCCGGCCAGAAAAGCCAATGCCCACTGTGCATTCCGCGTGTTCTGGGATAAGGTCACTGGTTTGTGGTTTTATTGTTTTATGGGATATTGAAATCCCGAAGCGTGAAGTTGCTGTTCTAAAAGGTACATGCTAGTTTTATATCTGTAAATAGATAAGAGAATATGGAAACATTTAGATAGCGGTGGGCGGCGCGGCGGCGCGATTTATACGTTTTAAAATGTAAACCCGCAGGCCGCAGACTAAGGAAATAATATACACAAAGTGTCATAGAACTGAACATGAAGCCAAACAACAATGTTTTAAAATATGTAGTATACACATGACAATTTGTATACTGAGTGATAAATAAATAAATGTTAAGAAAAAAAAATAGCTAACGGATTTTACTATAATAAATAAAAATAAATAAATAAGCTGATTAAAGAGAACTAAAGTCTAAAAATATAAAATAATATAGTATTATTTTTATTATTCATATGTTATTCTCAAAAATTGTACATTAATTTAACTAATACATGGACAAGAATCCGTCTATATAATTATCTACTTGGAGTTTTCTACGCAACATTGGCGAAGTAAATTTTGCTCAAAGGCACTCCTTGAAGCCACGATACTAAAGAATTCAATTGGATTAGTTGGAGTTTAATCAAAAAATAAATAAACTAAAAATGAATCGAAACTGAGACATTATACTTAATATCACACTACATCTTAGGTATATGTTTATTAAGTAGCTTCTATGGTACTTTCATGTAAATTTTCAAACAATATTTGACAAGTATGCTCTAAAAGCTTTTAAAGTTATTTCATATGACGTGTTCGTGAAGCAAATTATGTGCAACATATTTTGAGCTTGTTGTTAGAGTACAATCTGCCAAGTCATACCGCCGCGCTGTTACAGCGAACTTGCTTCAAAGTAAAAGTTCATTGTTGGTTTTCTTATGATTTTGCAACAGTTATTCATGTGTTAAATTTTCTTCATTGACGACACGTTTGGATTAGATTGTAGCGACCCTACTTGCTATGCCAGCGGTCGCGGGTTCGAGTTCTGCTGGAAGCATTCATTGGTGTGATGAGCTGCAATGTTTGTATTCCAGTCATGGGTGTTTATATTTATAATATGTATGTATTTAATGTTATATATGTGTAGTGTATCAACTATCTGGTATCTATAACACAAGCCTCGTAGCTTACCTTGGGACTAGATGGTGCTGTTAAGTAAAGAAGAATTATATAGACGGAGTCTGTCAAAGAAAACTGTCCAAGTCGAAAACCGCAGCGTGATTTTGCTGTTTATGTTACTATTCCCAATGTTGTTAAAGAACTTGTTTGCTTTCATCAGGGTATAAGGAAAATATCTTACATTTTAAATTTTTGAGAAGAAAATATGAATAATAAAATAGACGGCCTAATACTATTTTGTTTTATATTATTCAATCAATTGCAACTTTACTTCTCCTTAAGTTCTTTTTAGATATTTTTATTTTTATATATTACAATAAAACCGTTAACCATTTTTATTTACAAACAGTTATTTATTTATTAACGTGAAGAATATTGTATTAAATTATGTGATGCCGTATTAAAATATTTTATATAAATTAATTGTAAAAAAATAAATAGTAAATTCAAATATTATAACACTTAATTTATAAAATCCATTAAAAATATATTTTTGTGGGAAAATTTCATCAACATCTGGTAGCTTTACTCATAATGAGTTCCATGACACTCCGTTCATATTATTTCTTAGTCTGAGTTTTATACTTACGGACTCAAGTTGCCAGAGCATTGTTGTTGCTTTAAAGTTACATAAAAGTGTTGTTTTCAAGTTTTTAATTTCTTTCTAAGTAGCCAATTACTTTAAAGTAACCAATTATGTACTTTGAGACGGATATATATTATGTAACTTAAATTTTCATATATACTGACTTTATTGTAATGTTATACATATTGTTATACATAAACTTAAAATATAAACGTAAAGAAATTTATATGGGATCATCCTTTACCTATGCATAAAAAAAGTATTATGAAAACTGTTTCAAAATCGGCGAATAAATTGAGTACCTCCTCCTCCTACCTTGAAGTCGATTAAATGCAACCATGTTCGGCAAAAAATGTTTTCGGGGAAAGTAAATCTACGAAAAATTCTTTATAATTTATGTATACGAATGTAGACTCTTCAATTACTTCAAGAACAAACACGACGCAAAATAAAATATGGCCTTCCTAAACTTGGCCCGACATTCTGTCATTTCTATTTCATAAATTGTTTCTATAACAATTTATATACGCTCGAAAAAATATTGCCATGTGTTTTGGCAAAATTTTCAAAGATAAATACCAGAAGAAAAGTGAAACTACTTCGTAGTAAAAGCTGTAATTCTTTTTTTTTGGTCATATTATGTTCAATGCTTGTATTGCTAGATTTAAAAATATTGAATAATATTTGCTATTATAGTGCTATAAAGATGTTCTAGAAGATACACCTTGAGAATGACGTATTATTTTAATTCTGATAATATTTTTGTCGTAAATCAAAGGTTATAAACCTTTGATTTTTTAGAAAAAAGATCTATAATTTCGCCGAGTTTTTACTGACGTGACGTTAAAATTTTAGACAAATAAAATAAGTGCTACCGAAATATCGTTCTTAAATTTAGAATTTAATTTAAGTAGATCTTATTGTAAGAGAATCGTCTTGTCTAATATAATACCAGATAAAATTAGGGACAATTTAAGGCAATTTGCACAAATTTCTCTCTCGAGGTCGTCTGCTTAAACGAAATCTTAAAGTATTGTTAATTAAAATTTGCTTTCATGACACAAACTGTGCTATTCGAACAACGGATCGTAGCGCAGTACCTTATTCTTAATATACTCGTATATTATATCAGTGCAAGGATTATTATTTTAATTACTATTTTGACTAACTTTAGATTTTTTCTTGATAGGTCTTGCTAATAAATAACTGTATCAGTATGGCTCGTAAAAACCTTAATTCAAGAAGCTCTAAGTTTCTTTGGTAGTGTAGTAGATAACGTTAATGACATCTATGCGGCTTGTATTTTTAGAGTTGTACAATGACAGGGATCAGTCAGTATCGGACATTTTACCATACGCATGTATTTTCACTGTTATTTGGACAAATATATTGTGGGTGTTTAATTTGATATATGGTTATAAAAAAGCTATTGCCAGCCAGTGTAAACTCGATACTAAACTAACATACGGCCGTGCATGTAACGAGACGTCCACAGCCGACTTGAGAGATCTACACGTCTTTGCCGATGCGTCTCATAGAGCTTACGCGGCAGCCGTGTACGTAAAATGCAAGGGAGGTGAAGATACTTATGTAAGACTGTTGACTGCCAAAACTAAGGTGGCGCCAATCGAAAAGGAAATCTCAATCCCTCGAATGGAGCTTTGTGCGGCAGTGCTGGCAACAAAATTGATTCATGAGGTTTCACAAATTATGAGGATTCCAAAGACAAACTTATACGCATGGTCAGATTCAACTGTGGTCCTTGCTTGGTTAGGAGGAGAACCAAGTTGATGGGCAACATTCGTAAGCAACAGGGTATCCGAGATACTGACTGTATTAGATCGTGATCAATGGAACCATGTAAAAACGGATCAGAATCCCGCAGACTGTGCCTCGAGAGGTATGTCTATCGCTGAGCTTGCTATTCTAGTCAACATCTATTGTACCAATGCAAACAGTTTGGTAGCAAGTCCTCCGAAGAGAGAAGTGAGTTTGTACCGTTGTCGGAATAAAGGTGCTCACAGTGTGATTATATGAATGAATTGCTCGGCACCGGTTCGCATTTTTAATATTTTAGTTTTTATATAGTTCTGATAAAAATATATTAGTACCTATAGTAGCTTTACTAGCGGCTTTGCTCGCGTATTCTGTTGATGTACTGTTTTGATCCCTAAAGTCGTTTAGTGATGTTAATTTCTTGTAATTTGTGCCTATTAATTTCCTCAAGAATTGATTTATCCAATGCAAAAAAGATTATTTTTTTATTAATGAAAAAAAAAGTTGACTCTTTAGGTACATATAAGGATTTAGTTTGAACGTTGATGAGCTAATCAGTCAGCCAGGACATGTAATTTATGTATAGATTTGCGCGTTGAATTTCATGCAAGTTCACAAGTCCACTTATGTTTACTAAACTGAAATACGAATAAATTGTTTATATGTTTATTACAAAAGAATGTAATGATCCCTAACAATTAATTTATGGTTTTTAATTTGCATCCGAAAAGTACGTTCACATTATTTTTATAGTAATATGATGAATATTGTGTCTACGAAACCAGTCTGTGAGCAGCCGCGGCGCGCTACGGACGTAGACTCGTAGCATCGTAGCACTGGCGCTACGAACTTATCGTACAAAGTTATTTGATACACAATTGTTTGAATTTAAAAGAAATGTAAAGAAACTTTCTTTACTTTAAATAGAGGATATAATAGAACATTTTTAAATACATTGTATCATTCAGTCATTTTTTAAATGACTTTCTATATGGTCATTTTAGGGCAGCTTTTATTGATATTTATATATTATTTATAATTTTATTTATAGGAAATAGTATAAGACAATTATTAATGCGTAGTCAGTCAGTCAATATTATGAATTCAATATAATTCATTCGTTTATTTTATTTATTTAATTCGTAATATTATTATTATAATTGTTAAACAATATTATTTATAAATACAAAAATAGTAAAGTTTTTTTCTTGTATTAAAATCATAATTATACAGTGAATTTAGTTTATAATTAACTAACCGTAAATGTTTTAAAAAATAATCCACAGTATAATCTGAAACAGTGTCTAAAACTAAAAATGGACGAATTTCTTCGAGCAAACGAAACCGCAGAGCAGTTCTATGCGAGATGCACAAATATTAGTTTATTTGACTGCAGCGAAGATGAGATGCTGTGGTGCATGATGGGCCCCCGACGGCTTCCTCTGCTCAGAATAGTTCCAATAACTATATTTTTATTGTTAATCTTTTTAACCGGAGTGATCGGTAATGTTGCTGTCTGTGTAGTGATTGTGCGACACCCAGCGATGCACACCGACACCAACTACTACTTGTTCAGCCTGGCTTTGAGCGATCTTCTGCTATTACTGTTTGGTAAGCTTAAAAAGTACTTTTAAAATAATCAGTGACTTATTTCAACTTCAAAAGCACCTTGATTTTAATTATTTCAACATCATGGGTAAAATGTTTTTAGAATTTACACTCTGCTTTGGCTAAGTAATTAAAGCCTACCTATTAAATACATACCTAATTAAATATTTCCGAAATCGGTGCCAGCCCATACAAAGCAAAGCACACCGACTTCGAAAATATTTGATTTGGTATGTATAGTAAATGAAGACTACCAATCAGTTATTTTTTTCTTTTTAGTGCTTTTGTTTGAAGTCGGTTTTTATTTTTTTTGTTAAAAAGTTTTTATTTTTCCCTTTTTAGTGTAGACAGTAGTAGCAAAGTAAGAATTCTAACGTGTTAGGCTTGTCAAATCAAACAAAATAAGCCAAAACTCAAAGTATTTACTATTAGCTGTTGAAGAGTTCCACCTATCCACCTTCTGGCCTTATCATCAGATCAGGTCAACAACACCGAACCACTGTACTATCAACGGAAATAATTCATCATTAGCTATTTTTCCACCCTTAAGGGTGGTATTTTTTTTTTAATTTAAATGGGACCAATCTGGAAGTATACACTTTCAAACAACACAAACATTGTCCAAATCGGTTAATAAATGATGGAGTTCTGAGGTAACAAACATAAAAAAAATACAGCCGAATTGAGAACCTCCTCCTTTTTGCGGAAGTCAGTTGAAAAGGAAATTCGTTTGACAAATAGAGGAGAAAAACGTACTAAACTGATTTGTCCTTGTCTATTTATATATAGATATTATCCTTATCCTAAAGTAGGATAACAAAGTAAAATTACTGCTATACTAAAATATTTAATAACTTTCGTAATTAGTATTTTTTGGGTGCGTATTTTTGGGACAAATAAGGATTTCGTATGAATTTACACAAATAATATCAAACTTTTGATGTAATTACTTCACCGCAAGGCGAAATATGTATAAACAATCTAGAAATAATGATGACAAGAAAATTCCCCTCGTACATATTGTAATAAACAACATTGTAATGTAATTACATTCATGACTTTTATCGTCGATACAACAAATTACACACCAAAAATAGAACGTAGGTACATATCTAGTTAAATTAGAAAAGAATAATTTTCTTTGATAAAATGCTGGCTAGTTAGTATAATTTCGGAAATGTAAACTATCAATAAACTTATATAATGGAGTCCATGTCCAGCCATTAGAACGAAAAAAAGAAACACATTTTTAAACTTGCAAGCTCACAGCTTGCCTATTAAAAATTACTTGAGCAGCACCGACCATCTTTTAATAGATTCAGAACTTAGGTATTCTAAAACTTTACTGAAGTTTAACAATTGTTTTGAAGTGAAAACTTCTATAGGCAGGTTTGGATGGGGAGTAAATTCATGTAAGTCGTCATCGACATGGTCACGTGACGTGTTAACGCTAACACTCAGAGTGCCGATAGATGTCGAAACTAGATAAATGTAAACAGCTTTAATTTACAAATTTCAATTTAAGAATAATCCAATTTGAATATCCAATAATAGCAACTGTTTGTTTATAGTTTTAAGTTTTCACTTCTGTCGGTAGCTCTCATGACTGTTTTTTTAATCAACGCACGAATCTCTGGAATGCTTAGTTTGTTTTAATTTTTTTTTTGCATTTATATTTCTTAACACAATACACTGTAATCATAAAAGTATGATATTTTCTAAATCTCGTTATATACTTGGCAAAACCTAATGCTTTACTACGTTTTCAATGGAGTTTTTCAATTATTTACATTTGATTAATTTTATAGACAGACCTCAAAAAGAAGAATATATCTATTTATTTTTACCTATCATATTTTTATTAAATGAATGGTTTCTGTTGTTATTTATTATGTTATTTGATATCTTCATCTGTTAGCCAATAATAGTAAGTTATTTTATTAATTATTTTTTTAAATTTATATCATGTGTTGTTATAGATATACCCATATATGTTTCAAACAGCCCTAAGGTTCGAATAATTTAAATCTAACGGTCGAATCGGTTGAATTTTTGAGTGATTTTGAAGATGTTGCACCTTTTTTTTCAAAAAGTAATTATTTTATACTAGCAGAACCTGCGGCTTCGCTCGCGCTAAAACTACAAAAAATCTCTAAAAAGGTAGTTTCATACAAATTTTCATCCCCTATTTTATCCCCTTATAGGGTATTTCGAAAAATGCTAAAACACCTATTTATTTAATTGTATTGAAGAGCATTATACCTAGTTTCAAGTAATACTGATCATAAATATTTTTTTGGATTGTATTATAACGTATTTGCTCGTTGGAATTAGATAATCTCCAACGGTAAAAAGTAGCTTATATCACTCTCCAGCCCTCCAATAATCTTCACACAAAAAACAACGCCAATCCGTCACTCCTTTTTGACGTTCACGTCGAAAACGAGTGGACAAACGAACAAATAAACACACTTTCACATTTATAATATTAGTATGGATGACGAGCTCTTAAGTAACTTTTCGCAATACATTCTTAGCCCAAGAAAATCATTTGACGTAAATCAAATTATTTCAATATATTGACCAAGTAGGTTCTTACTAGTTGTAATAAATCAATACGTCATTCGTTCTTATATAAAGGAGGATTATGTAGCTCTCAAGACGTGGGTCTTTACTCAGTGCGTATAGAGGAGGCTTTCATCCAGCAGTGGACAGTGATAACTTGAAAAAAATGAAATAAAACTAGTTAACAAACACACGATATTACACACGGTAAACTATTGAGAAAGATTTATCAACCTAGACCACCTAAAGAGGATATCTCATCTATATATAGGAAAAGACTCAAGCTCAGACTAAGTAGGTTTTTTATGTTTGTAGGCTATCGATAAATATTATATAAAATAAATTGGGAAACCTTATGTTTTTCTTAAACTTTCATAAATCATTACGAATCATTTAATAATAAAACTTTATAAGACTTTTGGCCCAACCCAAAGCTCGAACTGAGGAAACATAATGACTCATGAAACTCGTGATCTACAGCTAATAAAAATATATATTAGATTAAATAGTTATTAAAATAAGAAAAGAACAGGTAAAGGCTTGTCCCAACTTACGTAAATTTTAAGCGTCAAAGTGAAACTACATTCTTAATTCACTTTCTCAATGCGACCCCATTTTATATGATTACGAGCTCCCGCCGAGCGATATAATGCGATGTCAAATTAAGATGGTGTATCATGTCAATTGAAATACATATATGAAGGTGTGGTGCTTGGGGCTATATTAATATATTTTTCCTAGCTTTTTCTCGTGGCTTTGTCTCCGTTGTTTAATTTTGTAGAATTGCTCCGCTTTCGTATGTCATGGTATTATGTAATATAGCCTTCCTTAGTAAATAGGCTATAAACACAAAAACTTTTCAAATCGGACCAGTATATCCAGAGATTAGTGCGCTCAAACAAACATACTTCAATTTTTTACTATAGAGAATATGTATAATAAAAAATTGAAGAGTTTATTTTTTATAATAAGTAAACAATGTTTCTGTTAAGTGAATGTATTTTGTAAAACGCCGATTTAACTCATTTTGTTATTGTTTGTTGATTTTAAGAAAATAATACTACAATTATAATATTATGGGTATAATATTAAATAATACTCTAGGAGAGGTCGACTTTAGAATTGTAAAAAGCTTTCATTCGTTTTTTTACTTTTAAAAACCACGGCAGCGCGGGTTTTTTTAAAACATGCTTTATTTATCTATACTAATATTATAAAGAGATAAAGTTTGTGAGTTTGTGAGGTTGTAGTAGTAATCTATGGATCTACAGAACCGTAAAATCGTTAAATAGTTTGAGACCCTGGGAAGGACATAGGATACTTTTTATCCCGGAAATCATCCCTTAAGAGGGTGAAAATGGGGATGAAAGTTTGTATGGAGAATTATATAAATTAAATAAGAAATATTTTTTTGTAATATTATATAAGCTTATTTTCAGCGTGCATTTTTTTTTAATTTTAGGGTTTTGTAATCTAAAGGTCTGGGTAGATCCGTTTAACAAATCCAACCATATGAAATATTATAAAAACTTTTGTAATATTTTAAATTAAAAGCTTTTGAACTATAATAAATATTTTAAAACTTAATCTTGTGAGAATTTATATTTCATTGTATCTTCGAAGCTGAATTTCAAAAGATATATAGAATGAATCTCTTAACTCGTAAGCGAGAACGAGATTAACAGTTAAAAGACCAATAAAGTTTAAGAAGAAGTTTCAGTATTAAAAGTGAGGGTATTGTGCGGAACTGATTTAATTTTTATCCGGTTATGATTTCGAGTAGACATGTATATTTCTTTCTTTTGCACGCTCCAAGGAAACTTAATTTGACTGAACTTTCACATATGAAATGTTAATTTCAAGTGCCCGCGAGTCGTCTGACTTAGTCACGTCATACATTTCTCTATATATAAAAACACTAGCGGCTCATCCTTGCTTCGCTCGGGTTCACCTCTAAGAAAACATAAACAAACCTATCCCATGGAAACCGTACATTTTTCCGAGATAAAAAGTAGCCTATGTGTTGTTTCAGACTGTTCTATCTCTGTGCCAAATTTCATCCAAATCTGTTCAGCCGTTCTGGCGTGAAAGAATAACAAACATCCACACATACTCACAAACTCTCTCGTTTATAATATTAATACGGATTATATATTTAGTTTTTTAACTGCCTCGGTGGTGTAGTGGCTAGCATGTACGGCTACACACTCGGAGATCCTGGGTTCGAGTCCCGGGTCGGGCCAAGTTTAGTTATTGAGTCTTTCTGTATAGTAAGTCTCAGTAACAGCCCTGAGTTGAGAATTTGGCGGTGTTTCACCCCTGTGCCTCGGAGAGCACGTAAAGCTGTTGGTCCTGCGCCTTAACTCTCACTGGTCGTGTCGAGCAGTCGTCCCACCGGAGTATGAGAGTGACAGGAATAGAGAGTGCACCTGTGTCTGCGCGTACACTTGTGCACTATAATATCTCCTGCGCAGTTGGCTAGTCTCAATGAGATTGGCCGCCGTGGCCGGAATCGGCTAGGAGAACATCACATCACATATTTAGTTTGTAATATATGCTTGAGTGAACTAGTCACCCAATTACAATAAATATTTCTTTCCCGATGGAGTTTCTAATATTATAGTTACATCTTGTCATGATGAATGACGCGTGTATGCTTAAGTATAATTAAATATACTCGTATAAGTTTGAATAAAAGTACACCTAAGAATAAATAATTCTTAGGAAAACTATTTTAGATACAATATATATAACCATAGGTGTCCCGGTTCGAATCCCGGTCGGATACAAAGGTATAATTTATTTAAGTTTTTTTTTATATTTATTCAAGTTTTTAGTTTTCTTTTTTAAAGAAAATTGTACTTTTTAACCAAAAACTCCGAGCAAAGCTCGGTGGCCCAGGTACTATATATATATATATATATATATATATATATATATATATATATATATATATATATATATTAGGGCGACCCAAAAAAAAGGATTATTTTTTTTTTCATGTCTCGTGTGAAAATATGTTAGTTTACTATGTTTTAAGAGTCCCATCCAAAGGACAGCTCAAAAAAAAATTTTTTAAAGGTCGCTCACAATTTTTTTAAATTTCCTAAATCCTCAAAAATCGATTTTTTTTTCAAATGCTTTTTCTCGTTATTTCATTTCTTTTTACATGAAAAATTATGAAGATCCTGAAAATTTCAAGTCAAAATTTTAATATTTAGAGGTCGCTACAATTTTTTTAAGTTTTCAAATCGAGAACTTTATATCTATTTGAGCAACTTCTTAACATGAATATTAACGAACTTAATATTTTTTTCCTTAAATTTCACATGCTAAAGAATGAAATTAAAGCACGAGATAAAAAAAAAATTGTTTCTCGTGCTTTAATTTCATTCTTTAGCATGTGAAATTTAAGGAAAAAAATATTAAGTTCGTTAATATTCATGTTAAGAAGTTGCTCAAATAGATATAAAGTTCTCGATTTGAAAACTTAAAAAAATTGTAGCGACCTCTAAATATTAAAATTTTGACTTGAAATTTTCAGGATCTTCATAATTTTTCATGTAAAAAGAAATGAAATTACGAGAAAAAGCATTTGAAAAAAAAATCGATTTTTGAGGATTTAGGAAATTTAAAAAAATTGTGAGCGACCTTTAAAAAATTTTTTTTTTGAGCTGTCCTTTGGAGGGGACTCTTAAAACATAGTAAACTAACATATTTTCACACGAGACATGAAAAAAAAAATAATCCTTTTTTTGGGTCGCCCTAATATATATATATATATATATATATATATATATATATATATATATATATATATATATATATATATATATTTGTGAAATAGCCTAGAAATTAGGAAATGATAGAGTATAAGATAGGGATTTGACTTAAGTTATACAAGAGTAAAAAAAATCTTGAACTTCATCCAACGAATATAGTGTTTACTAATAGAATGAGCGATAAACGAAAAAGGCCTGTGTATACAATTTGCCTAAACCTTTAGAGATACATCAAAACAATGTGCTAAAAATTGTAGGTCTTTAGACGGCCTACAAAAAAGTCTATAATAGCATATCTGTATCTTCTAAGGTGCACCCGCAATAACTATTTTTATCTATTGAAACCGAGGAACGCACTCGAGTGAAGCGAGCATAAGTCGCTAGAAGAATTATACATCATATACTTATATTATACTCAAAAAAATGTTGAATAATTGTATAAAAAACTTAATAAATTATGATATACGAATTAAATGAATAAACTGTAGATGTAGGTTAATTTAGTTCTCAAGAAATGCCGGGGCCAGGCTCCGTGAGTACAATCTGAGATGAGGTCGCAATTTGAACTAGATTATTGTGAATTTGTAAGGAAGGGATCTGTTGTCAGCGGGACGAAGGCTATTATTTGTTTTGATTGCTTTCTTTGAAATTTAATGTAAATTATACTCGCAAAATTCAGAAAAATATTCAGCTTCTATGTTAATGATTACTTGAAATAAAACTTGTAATTAATAAAACTTGAATAAATATAAAAAAAAACGAAAGTAAAAACTTTTTATGCGACCTAGATTGTTGATTTTGCACCTTAGCCGCACACATAATGCTTATGCCCGAACGTGCAAATTACCGACCATATTTTGCGTGAAATGATGCAAAAGAAAACTACATGAAAACTCGAAAACACGCGTTTTCTCAGACATAAGACTAATCTAGATCGATTTATCGCCCCCAAAACATCTGTATATTAAATTTCATGAAAATCGTTGGAGCCGTTTGCGAGATTTAGATATATTATATATATAAGAATTGTTCGTTTAAAGATATAAGATATAAGATTTAAGTTTTTTAAAATGTCATCTTAAGTGAAAAAGCGCGGGAAAAGCTTTGTTTTTTTTGTTTCATGAATTTTCACGCCAATCGTCCTCAAAAATCACTCGTCTTCCTCATTTTGTTCGAGGCGTTTCTCTGACTATTTAAATAAAATAATAAAAACTGATTCGATATACAGGGAGTATTAGGTAGATATATATTTATAAGCTCCAGACAAATGCTGTCGGAAGCTTGTAAAATCTGCTGTAAATAAATATGTTTATTTAGAATAGACGGTCAAGTCTTGCCAGCAATGAGATGGCAATTGATTTTAACTTTGTTAGCATTTAATTTTGATAATAAATGAAATTGATTTCAGATAATAATATTGTACTAATAAATGATATAAAATATGGAAGATTCAGCTTATACATGTTATGCAGATTCTATCTATAAAATGAGGCTCTTCAAATGGGTTGCTGGCCTGGCAACCCATTTGCAACACCTCATCCGTCTCAATTTATGACATGTGACAAATTGTGTGTATGCAAAGAGCGACGGCAACTACGAGTATTACCATCGAGTGTACCGCTCGCTTGCTTGCTCTTTTCCTTCAAAAAAAACTGAATTTTACTTTATGGTGTAAGCAGATTATGACTACATGACCACTATGATAAATAATTTTGAACTTCGGAAAAGTTGTTTTAACCTAATAAAAATAAATACTATTTTTGTATTAATTCCATCTCACCTTTATTCTAATTGATATCACAAAAACCGAAGTAAGTTTTCACTTACATGAGTTTGTTAACTACTTATAATTGGCTTCAAACAACATTGATGAAATACATTAATACGTAGGCGATATATATACAATAAAATACTCAAAAGTACGAGCCTGAGGGCAGGATTGCGAAAGTGGCCTGTTTCCTCGTGTATTTTCTTTATACGCTATATAGGAGTGATCGTCACAAAGTCGTGCGAATGCATACGATTTCAGTTTGCGCGATGAAAATCGTGATATCCATTAATGTTCCAAGATTATTCGTTATTGAAAAATCGAAATAACTAGCTACGAATATCGATTATTTTAAAATATTTTTGAAATGGAATTTTTAAAATTCAATCATTTTAATAAATCATTGAATAACATAGAGTTGTATTCAATATTAATTAATTATTTTATATTCATTGGTCAAGAATTCAGAGATTGACATAAGAATTAAGTTTTTATCTAACATCTATATAATATATTAATAGGCAAAGACAAAACTATTCAGAACCTTCTTCTCTTCTGTTTGTCAACCTTTTTTTTGTGTAGTACGAGTAGCTATTGACGAGGTCTAGTTATCAATAAAAAATATTGGGGACAGTTAGTTTTTTTAAACAGATACGTAAATTCTATTCATATATGTTTTCGTCAAATTTTTAATAATTAATATGGTTGAATTTCTACTAATACTTATTTCTTAATACTCATGTTTACTTTATTGTTGGCGCACACTGGAAAATTGCTGACTGATGAAAAATTCACAGTTCACCAAAGGTTCTACTACTATTGAGCTGCACCATTTTAATTTGGTAGTATTAAAATGCGTTCCAACTTTGATGTTCATTACACTTTTAATACTCAGTATGTACTCATAAAAATTATACTTTTTTTAAGTAGCGCGTAATAGCACACACTGGGCACATTTCAGCACATTTTCTATTTCTTGAAAATCCGAAAATTGTTTAGTCATTATGGATATCACTTTTAGTTGTTTTATAAACAAAATTTTGTATTTATATAATTAAATGAAAAAAAAAACAGTCTGCCAGTCTATGTTAATTTACCTTCATGGGCTTGAAAAAAATGTAGATGGTTGCATCCATTTGGAAATTGTAATTTTGAAATCTATTTATCTATACTAATATAATAAAGATGTAAACTTTGTCTGTATGTAGAGGGGGTAATCTCTGGAACTACTGAACCGATTCCAAAAATTCTTTCACTAATAGAAACCTACGCTATCGCTGGCTGATATACGCTTTATTTTATCTTGATTTAAAAAGTTTTCAGTTTTAAATCTTAATATTTTCAAATCAGGTTAGAATCAAATGCACTACCTTTACCGTCATGTGTTGGCCAAATCGTTGCCTGTATATGAAAATATTGTTTATAAACAGGGACGTATCGAATCGAAGCGAGGGGAGTCCACTAGTAATCAATATTGTTATTAACGAATGTGATATCTAAAAGAACCATATACGGTTTGTTTACATTTTGTCTCACGTCATATATATAAAAAGTACCTGGGCTACCGAGGTTCGCTCGGAGTTTTTGGCCTAAAGTACAATTTTCTTTTTTGTTTTTATACTAAAATCTTGAATAAATATTAAAAACATAACAACAATCGCATACAAAAGTAAAAACTTTGTATGCGACCGAGATTCGAACCTGGACTCCTGTTATTGTTGATCTTGCACCTTGGCCGCTTCACCATGATGCATACGCCTGAGCGTACAAATTACCGACCATATTTTGCGTGGAATAATGCAAAAGAAAACTGTATGAAAACTCGAAAACACGCGTTTTCTCAGACATAAAACTAATCTAGATCGATTTATGGCCCCCGAAACCCCCCGCGTACTAAATTTCATGAAAATCGTTGGAGCTGTTTCCGAAATTCAGATTATATATATATATATATATATAAGACGGAGGAGGATTTAGTTACCTTTTTCTGTTATGAAACCTTATTATTGTTTAAAGTCACTATGTTCTTTAATTTATTTTTTGAGTGCTTTTGAATTTAGAGCAGAGATTTAGTCTCGAGCGGGGTCGAGACGCCATCACGACATTCTTTGCAGATACGTGGTTTAGTAAAGATCATGGTGTAGCATATAGTTTTGCTTTGATATTGTAGTTGGAAGTCGATGATCGGTTACTATGAACCCGCTAGCTCTAAATCATTAGAATTACCGTTTCAAGTTTATAACATTGTGACTTCCCTGATTAAATTGTGTATTGAGCACTGAATACTTTATTATTTGAGCCCTGATAACGCCCACAAGATGAGTAACCACCAAAGATGATGTTCGTAGTATATGGATAACACGACATATATATATATATATATATATATATATATATATATATATATAAAAATAAAATCGTGCTGCATGTTGTGTCGTACCGTATGTACAACGTTTGTCTGTAGACGACTTCAAAAGCAACTTTGCATTATGGATTACTGGTTGGTGTTAACATGAGAAAATACAATCTTACGAGCATCATCATAACGTGTGCTATGTCACATCCGAACCCAAGTGCTCAGTATAAGGTTCTAATGTTACTAATATTATAAATGTGAAAGCTTAGATGGTTGGATGTGTGGATCCATCCAACTACTACCATCCATCTAACTACGAGTATATATCGATCATTCAAGTTCGGAATCTTAAAAATAAACGTCTTCGTCTGAAAAAAATATCAATTGTAGTGCGTGTTGTGTCTGAATTTCAATTCTTAGTAGGGAGAAATTGTCGTGTCAGTGCATTTAGATTAGATTTTTATATCATTTTCAACCCCTTTTCAACATTTTCTTTATTCAAAAAGCGAAAATTTTTATTTAAACAGCGGACCGCAAACATGGAGAGTTTTAACATTAATGCAGTTACAGCATGCATTTTATATTTTAAATCTGTAAACGAAAATATATTCTAGTAAAGAATTTACCTTAATTATAAAATAGCGTTTTTGCTTCTGGAAAAACAAAAACAAATCTATACCACGGAAACCGTACATTTTTTGGGATAAAAAGTAGCTTATATATAATCTATCTCTGTGCATCGAAAATCCATATATACTCACATACTTTCATATTTATAATATTAATCTTTGGTATAGAAATTATTTTCAAAGATGTTTTTATAGCAAATCTACACAGATAAATAATATTGAAGTGTCTGATTGTAATGTCAAAATAACAGCTTTTTACTAAATACATATGAAAATATCTCTCTGTCTCTTTGTTCCGGCTAATCTCCGAAACAGCTGGACCGATTTTGGCGAGACTTTTACTAGCAGATAGCTGATGTTATAAGGAGTAACTTAGGCTATTTTTTTAAGAAAAAGAATTAGGGCTCCATGCAAAAAATTAAGATCGTGAAATTGCGAACAAAATCCGCATACCTAGGGACACATCTGAGTGAAGCGAGAATAAATCGCTACTTTCTATATAAATCGAATAGGCAATCAGATAGGACTAAATATGTAATGTCTGATGGCTACCATTGCGCTAGAAAGATCGTAATTTAAGATTGTTAAAAGCTTTAATCCCCTTCAATGCCGCATTTCGCGTTTATTGAAAGTAGCAATCTCATTGGCAGCACCTTAGATCTAAAGAAAAGTAAATAAAGAGTGTTTGTGAAACCAATTGAGTTTATTTGAAATGAAAATATTGATCTATAGAAATGAAATTGTATGGCTAATAGAATATTTTATAACGTATGTACGTATATCGTAGCTTGGATTTAAAATATAGTCTAAACTAGCGACTTACCCTTGCTTCGCTCGGGTTCGTCCTTTGTTGATGTCTAGTATCGATTTCTCAGAGATGACATATTTTCCCGCAGTAAAAAGTATCCTATATGTTAACCCGGATAACCATCTATCATCATACTAAATTTTATCGAAATTTGTCATGAAGTGGTTTTCTCGTGATGCGATCCCACACAGACAAAAATTCTAAAAACTATAGATTCGGCTTTTGTATTGATAATAATCATTATTTCAATAAGATTTTCCAAAAAATATTTATTGCACAGATTCGACTCAGAATTTTATTGACTAGGTTAGGAAAACGACAGTTTTGGGAGTTCGTAGAAATAATATTTTTAGACTTGATGTTTTGGTTCTGCGGACCATATATTTAAGCAGTCAACCTTGTAATGTATAGGGAAGTTATTAAACCGGAAGTTAGATTCATGATTCTGTAGGAGCAGCTTGAAATCAACTGAAGCGAGAGTCATATAAATCGTCATATATAAATCTCGCATCGGTTGATTTCCACCCTAGGTTATAGGTAAACAGGAACATACCTATGTTACTCTGGAAGCCTTCGACTATCTTCAGAAAACCACTCACTATATAAAGTTATATACATAGCTGTCACTGTTACGTCTATACATATAATAAAATACTATCTGAATCAAATCTGTACCTAAAATATTTTTTGGAAAAACTTATTGAAATAGACATTATTATCGATACATAGGCCAAATCTATAGTTTTTACAATTTATGTCCGTCTGTCTACTGACTACGTGACTGTTTGTCTGTCTGTCTGGGAACGCATCAAAATAAAATCACTGGACAGATTTTGATAAGTATGATCATAGCTAGTTATCCGGAATACTACGTAAGTGGTATAATTTTATTATATGTATATACATATTATTTGGATGTGAAAGATTAATGTATGATTTTATTTTCAGGTCTCCCAAACGATCTATCAGTGTACTGGCACCAATATCCTTACAGCCTTGGGGTAGTGTTCTGCAAGCTACGCGCTCTCATTTCTGAAGCGTAAGTACTTTACCTTGTTTTGCCATTGTATAAAATTGTATTAAATGAATTCAATAGGTGTTCGTTATTATGTGAAAATAACTTGACGTTCACGCCTAATATTTTTTTTTAAATCTCTTTTATTAGTATAAAAAGCTTTAACATGATAGAGGCTATATATAGATTTATTCTGCTGCAAAGTATGTCATATCTGCAGACGCAATATCAAGTGCAAAAGTGAAGACCGTGTTTAGTCAAGCGTAGTCTAAGACGGATTACATGAGAAAGATGGCGCGGAGTGTTTGTATTTGGTGGCCAACGCCAGGCCAGAGCACTTGATTTAATGATATCTGAATTATTTTCTTTTACAAAACTAATTTGATCCAGATAAATCGACTTTGCCTAATAAAAATATTCTTTTATGGCACGCTATTAAAATAATATTTTAACTTCTTTTTATTGTCATATACTCGTACCTATTCAAAATATTATTTTTATATTAATACTTCATACAGTTTTATCATACTACAGAAATGAAATAAACATAATATCTATCTCACGAGTATAAACGAGGGTATCTACTGTCTCGATTCTCTTGGGAATTCTTTGTTTTGCGGGATACAATGTTCTAATAAATATATATATAATTTAAAAATAAATTTACATTTATTTTTAGATGGTGAGAGGTGGTTAGAAATGAGATATTTTCCCGCGGTAAAAATAGTATCCTATATGTTGACTCGAATAACCAGCTAACATCATAGCCAATTTCATTATAATCCCTCCAGTGGTTTTTCTGTGATGCGGTAACAGACAGACAAAAATTCTAAAAACTATAGATTCGCCTCTGTATCGATAATACTCGTAATCTTTATTTCAATAAGATTTTCCAAAAAATATCTATTGTACAGATTCGGCTTAGTTACAATTTTATTATATGTAATGTACTACAGAATTATTCCTCTTAAAAAATCTTCCTATTAAACTATAGCAACGCTATGTGTATGTACACACTTGTATCGTATAAAGATACTCAAGCATCTAGAAATATTCATATTAAGATTTAAATAACATACAACAAACGCTTCCCAACAATCTATCAATATCTTTCCCAACAATTTTTATTTTACAAATGTACGCTAGAAAATCTAGATAGTCAACAGTATTTGAATACCAGGATCTGGTACTATACCTTTGTACGGAGCAGTGATTGCATCGATGGCTACAGATCATGAGGTGCTTAGTTCGAATCTAGGGTAAGGAGAATTATTATTTTAGGGTTTTGTATTGAGAGCTTTTGTATTACAGAGGGGACTTAAAGTCGGTTGCTCCTGGTCTCTTTTGTCTTGTCAGATTTTTTCTACACCGGAATGTGTACTAATGTTTGCATACAGGTGCTTTTTAATATCTATGAGATTAACTATAAAAAATACTAATATAACGGTTAGTATGGAATAGATAGACTATATGTTAGTATTTATAATATAATAATACTTACGTGTTCTGCTTTCCCGTGGGAATGAGATAAACTTTCGCGGTAAAAAGTACGGTCACTCCGTTTCGATGTGAAAGAAAGACAAACAAACAAACAAACAAACTTTCATATTTATAATATTAGTATGGATGTCAAATATTCTTGTAAATCTATAAAATGAGGGTAAAGAAAGTGTTAAGTGACTTCGTAGTTGTAAATTATTACTTACCAAAGTTTGGAAGCGCGAATAACATCACTTACAATAGATTGACGAATCTTTGACATGTTTAATTTTAAAACGGCTACTTAATATTTTTATAATATTACAACACGCTTACTGCACCTAGCTACCAAAAGAAAAAATGTCTTGGAGATTTTGCGTTCAGCCTTTTTTTAAACGTTCTACTTTTGGGCACCTTCTGCCCTTCAATATAAGGTTTGCTTAAGTGTCTATCCAACATAAGTAACCTTTCAATATTTTTCTTCGTCGTTAAAGAAAAATTGGTAATCATGTTGAAAATAATTCGCACATGAAAATATCAAACGTGCGAAACTCTGGATTTGGATCCGCTTCAACTGGTTTCCCAAGCAACTGGTTTTGTTTCATGGCTCACTGGAGGCAGTCCACATTTGGAAAATTCATGCCAATGGAACTGAAATTTACATTCTTTTGCTTTACCATACTTAAAGGATTGAAAGCGAATAAGTGACGAATATACTCGTACGTAGAAATAAATTATGTATTCGTTCAATTCGTGTATCGGTTTATTTTATAACAAACAGGCAACACATATAAAGTATAGCACAATCGATAAAAAAATTATCTACAGCTGTGTTTATTACATATGAAAATGAAGTATGTTCAATAATTTACGTACTAAATTGACCTTTATCTAAGAAGTGATTTAATTCAATTAATTGACGACATGTTTGGCTCAGTTTGTAGCGACCCTACTTGCTGTGCCAGTGGTCGCGGGTTCGAGTCGCGCTGGGGGCATTCATTTCTATGATGAGCACGAATGTTTGTACTCTAGTCATGGGTATTTATATTTATAATATGTATGTATTTAAAGTTATATATGTGTAGTGTATCAATTATCTAGTATCCATAACACAAGCCTAGTGTGAAATGTGAATGCCCCAAGATATTTATATTTATTTATATTTATATAATCTTTTCCGTATTATTTAGGACTACTAAGAAATTAAATCATAATCTATGGTGGAACGCTGATTAGGCAACAATAATAGCCATAAACACATTTTTCTTGGGTTATTATAATTGAACGATAAAACAGGTAAAGTAAAACCTAGTTGTTAACTGAGAACAGGTCAGTCAAAGCAAAAGTCGAATATTATATTGGAATTATAAATAGTTATTAGTCAGCGTTAGCGATATATATTTTTTTTGTTAATATTAACATATATTGACATTAATATTTATACGATTCTAACGTCACTCAATTGCCATCAATGTTTTGCTTTCCCGGAACCTCTCCACTAACACTTAAACTTTATGTTATGGTATTAAAGTTCAAATTGACTTTTAAGTATTATTACAAATCTTTTGTATGGGAGTATAGAAAAGTGTTGTTTTTAGACTTTTTCAGGCAATCTTTTAAATTGTTCTCTCCGCAAGAACCATCCTCGTACTTCAAGGGATATTCTAAAAAAAAGAATTAGCGAAATCGGTTCAGCTGCTCTCGAGATTTGCGCTTACCAACACATTCAGCGATTCATTTTTATTGTTTGTTTCCCTAATGAATAATAAATAAATATGTTTTTTGAAAGCGGGTTTAAATTAGAACCTGTTACTGAGATTTTAATGTGTGAATCATTTTTGACATGATTGCCTTTTTGCTTATTCGGTGAAAGAAAACATTGTGAGGAAACCTGCATGTTTGAATGGATCTAACTATGAAAAGACCTAAGTAAATAATTATGTAAATTCCGCCGACACACACCGGCCCAGTGTGGTGAATTAACTCATGCCCCACTGTCTTTCTCATTAAGGTGAGCCCCAGCAGTGGCACATTGTCGTTGACTCTTCTATTAGACTTAAAAAGGCAATTTTTTCCAAAAACATTTTAAGAATATACACAGTATACCCGTAACCATGGTGTTTGTATTAGTGACGAAATATCGGGAACTCTCAAAAGTAAGGGATAAAAATGGCAAAATACCCGTTTTACCATTTTAAATTTCTAAACATAAAAGAATAATATTTAAATATAATATGTACAAATCTTTCATAATAAAACATTTTAAGAAAACTCTATATCTGAGTAGGAGCTCTTTGCAGCTTTATATTATTGGCACAGATTTCAATTTTGAATAAGAATTGTAATCTGTAACTTGTATTGTATTCAACCCTTTTTAAAGTCTCAGTCCAACTGGACTACCACAGCCTTCTCTTATCTGTAATTTAATTTAAAAATATATTTTTAACCGTTGAGTTTTTTGAATAACTTCTTTCATTTTAGAACATGGTAATTGTATCTCAGGCAGATGGTGTAGTTGAGATGAAATGTACAACTTTTTTATGCTTAAATATAAAAATTACATTGTCGTTAACTGAAAGACTTTTACACGATTCAAAATACAATATATATTCTTGTTCTATTTTTAGTTTAGTTCAATGTTTTCGGTGTAATTATGTACGTTAAATAATACTTTCTTATTCTTACGCGAATACTTAAAATTTAAAATAAATAAAACGATTGATTTTTATTTTCGACGTTTCGCATGCGTTTAGTCATACATGGTCACGGGAGAGACAAGATTTATGATGTCTTAAAAATTGTAGTTATTATAAACGATTTACCCACAAAATTATACATTGATTTGGAAGAAAAGAGAAAAAGCACCGAAATACCTTTCAATTTTATAAAAATTTAATAAATAATCATCTATAGATATAAATAAAATTGAAGTATCCGTTTGTAATGCCAAAATAACAGCTTTTTACTAATTGTATAATATGGAATTACATACGGTACTTATAAGAAAAACACAATTTTTAACATTTCGTTGGCCCAATGTTACAAGGTTCTATTTTACAATTTTAGTACTTATGTAGTTATGAATGCTACAAGGTTCTATGTGTCATAAGCTACAGTTTTGCAAAAACAAACCACTAGACAGCAGCACTATATCTACAAAATATTCAATTTTACATAGTTCTATGTTGTTTTTTTTTAAGTCACAAACTAACAAAGTTCTATGTAAAACATAGAACCATTCAATTTTGGTTTTTATATTTTTTTAGGATAGCAAGGTTCTATGTTAAACAGAGGACCTTGCTTAGAGGTTTATGCTTATAGTTTTATTTACAACTAGCGGCTCACCTTCGGAAATAGACACATAATATTGAAATTTTTTCTAAAGACCTTTTTAAGAATTACAATTTTCTTGTACAATGTTTTGATCTATCTCTTAAGGTGGAGCCAGCGTTAGCCATATAAATTTTTAAGGACGATTCGACAGAACCAGTATTTGTTGTTGAACCGTGGGAATGAATAATTTGCCTATCGTAAAAAGTATCCTAAATGTTGACCCGAGTACTAAGTTCTCAGTATACAAAATTTAGTTAAAATCGATTCAGTACTTTTTGCGTGAAACGCGCACATCGATTTGTCTAAGTTAGTTTTATTATAGGTATAGATAAGAATAGATATTGCTTATGAGATAAACATATACTATTCAGAACTTTTCTGTAGGACTTTTCAAGACCTACAATTTTTTAGTATATTGTTTTGATGTTTGGCTTAGCCAGCGGAAGGTTTCTAGGGAGGACTCGATAAAACCAGTTATTGTATTTCCCTTGGAAAAGAAAGATTTTCTTGAAGTAAAAGGTATCCTAAATGTTGACTCGAGTAATAAGTTATCACTTCACCAAATTTGGTTGAAATTGTTACATTAATTTTCGCGTGAAACGCGCACACGAAAACAGTCATTACAGGCAAATAGACAATTTTTTTAATAACTATTACAAATAAACATAAACATTTATCCCACGGAAACCATACATTTTTCCGGGATAAAAAGTAGCCTATTTGGTATTCTGATGTATGACCTACACTGTATATTATTGTAAAGTTTCATCAAAATCCAATCAGTAGCTTTTGTGTACTAAGCTGTATAAGTTACTATAGCTTTTTGACTATCCCACGGGAACTCTTTAATTTTTCGGGATGAAAAGTAGCCGATTCGTTATTGTTATGTATGAACCATATTATTGCAAAGTTTCATTAAAATCCAATCAGTAGTTTTTGTGTACTAAGCTGTATAAGTTATTATTGTTTTTCAACTTTTCCACGGGTACTCTTTAATTTTCCGGGATGAAAAGTATCTAAGATGTTGCCCGAGGATATAAGGTACCACCATGCAAAATTTCATTTAAATCAGTCCAATAGATTCGGAGATTAGCCCGTACAAACAGACAAACAAACAGAGAAACAAAAAAATTGAAAAAATCTGGATTTGTTCTATTTGTCTTCTTACCCTGACTCGGTTTTTAGCATTTTTGTTCTATGTACAGACATTCGACCTCTACAGTTTTATTATAGTATAGATTTGAAATGAGCTTTAGATGTTCACACACAGCAGAATCTATGTATCGATGGATGCCTACAGTGGACAAGGAGTTCTATGAGGCAATATTCAAAGTGTAAACCATTTTTTATGATAATAAATTTCACATATGTACAAGTAATGTTTTTAATGGTACTGAGACAAGATAACATATTATAATAGTTCAGATGACTCAAGAAAATTAATACTTAACTTGGACATAATCTTTTACTTATTTCAATGAAACAAAGTCCTAAGTTCTGGTTAAAATAAATAAAAATATTTTTTGGCTATCACAAAGTTCTATGTTATTTTAATTTTGATAATATTGCTTAATATTAAAGTCAATATCCAATTTTTAGTTCCTAGAAAGCATCATGTAGTCCTTAATTATGCTAAAAAACTGTGACTTAGGGATTAGGACTAATCAGTATACATTTTTCAAAAGTCAAAAACTTTAAAGTCAAATTACTAAACTTCATTAAAATTAACATAGAGCCTTGTAATAGTGAGCCAACGATTTGTCTATCTATTATGTCTGTTTGTTCTGATTTTGACGAGACTTTCATTGGCAGATAGCTGATGTTATAACTTATAAGAAGTAACTGCAGTTACTTTTATTTTAGACTAGCATTGCCCGCGGCTACGCCCGCGTTTATTGTATTCTATAGGTCGACCCGGATAACCAGCTATCATCAGTCAGACAGACAGACTAAATTTCTAAAAACTATAGATTCGGTCTCTGTATCGATATTAATGTTTATTTCAATAAGATTTTCCAAAAAATATTTAATATACAGATTCGGCTTAGTTACAATTTTATTATATGTATATATTATCGAACTGTGAATATACTGTATTCAATGATTCAATGATTGCCAATCAATCGGTAATCGATGTCAACACAATTAGTGTATGGTGTTCCTAGAGCTAACGTCGATTTCAGTTAACGAAGGCAAGTTTCTATAGATGAAGTCGTCATGTACACATATAAATAATATTGAAGTTTAGATTAAATAAGTTGAAAGTTATATACAGTACTTTCAAGAAAATATCAATTTTTTAATTCTGTCTGTCTGTTAATTCTGGCTAATCTCCGAAAACACTAGACCGATTTTCGGACTTTGGCTGGAAAATAGCTGATGTTATAAGGCGTAACTTTGGCTACTTTTCTATACTAATATTATAAAAAGGTAAGATTTTATTTTTTTCTTTGTTTGTTTGTAATAAGTATTGAACCGATTTAAATGAAATTTGGTAAGAAAGTAGTTTGAGGCTCTGGGAAGGACATAATATGATAGTTTTTATTGCGGAAATTATCCCTTAAGGGGATAAAGATGGGGATGAAAGTGTGTATGGGGAATCAACGTATGGACGAACCTGAACAAAGCGAGGTAAGTCGCTAGTTTGATAACAAAATCTAAGCGTATTGTAATCGTCGAACGTCGCTTTGATCATGAATTTCATAACATGACATAAAGTGAATACCTAAGAGCCAGTTCAATCTAGTATTTGCATATATGAATTAATACCTTAGAGCAGCTTGACTCGAAACTTTGAGCCCCACGTTCCTCTATCAAATTCCTTGAACTGTTGCTAATTTTGTCACAAAAGTCCTGTTGCTCCTTTAATAACTATCCACAATTTTAGTCTTATATGTCGATTTTATATTATACATTGCTTATATTATATATTTTATGATATTCTTATAATAAAATTTTGAAAATATGTTTGGTTACTTGTTATTCAATCACGCGGAAACTATTGAATATATTAGGATGAAACTTGGCACACGTTGGCCATGTTCTTTTTATAAGCTCGAACCATTATTAAGACGTCGTAGGATCATTTAAGTACTCGGTCATGACACCCCGGCGACTGTCCTACCGAGGTAGGCTCTGTCGCGGCCCACTCTGCAACCAGAGACATATCAGATACAATCCACAAGGCATACCTCGCGAGGTCCACCAAGGGGAATCACCAGCTATGTCCTAGATCAGCACAAACAAGTATTTTATTAGGGTTTTAAATAATATGAATTCTATTGGTTGCCGTAACTATGGTATTTTAGAGGCTTTACGTTAAATGTAAAAGAAAATTCATAGCGAAAAGCTTCTCTTAGGACTAAAGGTAAATTTTATTAAAATGTACATTGATGGATTGGCATAATTTGGTGTGTTACTTCTCAACGCAATAATATAGTTTAAATATCTATGTACCGAGAAAATATAGAGTATCCACACGTAGTAAGATGAAACTTGTAGGAGACAAATGTCTCTAATAATAACGACTACAAATAAACAACTATTTGCTTTATAGCAACAAGTTGAGAGTTTTGAATTAAAATAAGCATTTTTCAACTAAACTTTTACAAGCACTTGCAAGGCATAAAGTTAAGTCAAAGAAATTCGTGAGGAACATACCACTGGTTAAGAATGCAGATGTACTGAACGGAACTTATGCGAATTTGAGCGGTTCTTTTAAATGTTTAACATTTTCAGCAAATTATGTCGCTATTGAATCAAATTATTTTAGTAGACGATATTTTTTGTTGTTCTCAAACGAATTGATTTTGCTATTTAAATTTAACTATTGATTTAAACCACCATTTCCTTCAAATTTAGCACAAAATAATTTGAATACTTTACAGCAAACCTGGTCACGAGAGATTCTAAGGACTTTGAAGTCTAAAATGGCATAGTTATTACAGACTGTGCCAACCTTGCAATTTGGAAGAAAATATATATATTTTTTAAATGGCTTAGAGCTGCGTTAACAGACGCAATCCATTCTGCCAGTGTCACATTTTGTGAGGAAGACACGAATGAGAAAGAAAAGATAATTGGTACTGAAATGCGTTACAACTTAAAAAAAAATCTAATTAGGGTTGGAATATTTTGGCAATTTAAAAATATGTAATTTACATTGCTATTAATATGATAGTCACAATTTTTTTTTATTAATATATCTATTTATGCTACGTTCTATTTTATAGGTACAATGACGTGGTGACGATAGAAGTGTGTTTAGTGGTGGTTTATTGCGAAACATTCCATTTTAGGGTTCCGTACCTTAAAAGTTAAAAAAAGAAACCCTTATTTATACTAAAATCTGTTTTCAAGTTTATCTATTTTGTATGTCCTGGGTCGGGCCAAGTTTAGTTATTGAGTCTTCCTGTATAGTAAGTCTCAGTAACAGCCCGGAGTTGGGAAGTTGGCGGTGTTTCACCCCCGTGCCTCGGAGAGCACGTAAAGCCGTCGGTCCTGCGCCTTAACTCTCACCGGTCGTGTCGAGTGGTCGTCCCACCGGAGTATGAGAGTGATAGGAATAGAGAGTGCACTCGTGTCTGCGCGTACACTTGTGCACTATAATATCTCCTGCGCAGTTGGCTAGTCTCAATGAGATTAGCCACCGTAGCCGGAATCGGCTAGGAGAACATCATCATCATCATCATATATATATATATTTAAACCTATCAATTCTCTATCTCTACCGTGTCTTCTCCATTCTACATGACATTGTCGCAGTAGACTGTGCCCAATTGGCACGCCTTAAAGCCACAGAACGCAGAAAATAACATAACATTCCATTTTTGAGACAATCAGTAAAACGAATCTAGTAGTAACTTATTTCGAAATGTCGCATTAATTTAAAATTTCATAAATAAATAGTTTTATTTAAAATGTCAAATATTCGAAAGTATGATTTGCTTTATTTATATTTTTTTCCATTACAAATTATAAAGCGCTTTACAAACAACTCTTGTAACAATTGCTTGCAATTTGTAATTGAATTACAGATTGTATCAAACCCTCGAACAGTTCGTAGATTTTAGTTAATGGCATAAGCGTGCTGAAAACATTTTCAAACAGTGAGAGTCTCGTGCACCAACATTCTTATTTTGATTTAAGCATCGTACATATTTTGTATTGCAAGCTTTAATCACATTAGAATTTTACAAAGCATATTTAAGAAATATTAAATAATTGAATGTATATATAAAATTCTTTCCTCGATCGAAAGTTAGGTCATAATTATCATAAAAAATCATTGTCATCGAAACTCAAACAAGTAAAATTTCAATTCTGTAGGATAAGAGCAAGTGGTTCTATAATGCACTTTACATTAAAGAACCACTAGCTCATACAGAAGTCCCTAGGTTGATTCATAGAAACGTACCAACTAAAAAACATAGCATGTAAATAAAAGCTGGTAAAAATGTAACGAAAAATTCGGCGAAAGTAGACCTTAATCTTTATTGTTTCGGTATATTTGCCAATTTAGTAGTTTTTTAGACAAAATGTCGTTCGTTATATAACGCGAAAGTTTAATTTTATGTTTATGAATTTAGATTTATATAAAATATCTTTTATACTATCGCAACATACATTTCTAATAATAATCTATATATAAAAGAACTAAGACGAGGTTTATACAAGTTTATTGGAAAATAAAGTGTAAGAACGATAAGTGGGATGCTGATAGCAAGAGCACTTTAACGAGCCAATCGATTAGGCAAAATAACTAAACAAAGATAAACTTGAGTACCTACTTTTGTTTATATAACGTATATTTAGATTATAGAATAATTAATATACACTAAGACAACAAAAAATATTTGTAAGGCTAATCCAAATATTGAGGTAGCCCAGTGGTAACGCGCTCACTTGGGAAACCGAGTGAAGTGCGTTCAAATCCCGTTTTTCGCACCTTTGATATTTTGACGAATCTTTTTAGCATGATTACTATTTGCCTTACGGTGAAGGAAAACATCATGAGGAAACCTGCACGTCTGAGAGAACCTAGCAAGTTTTCGAATAATATGTGAAGTCCGGCAACCCGCAATTGGCCAGCATGGTAGACTACTGCCTGATCCCCCTCGTATTTGAAGGAAGATCCATGCCCAGCAGTGGGACTTTAAAAAGGGCTTCATAAAATCCAAATATTTACGCTGAACAAGAATCGAATAGGTGACAATCATCCTATGGATAAATTCTTTTCCCATGTGGATGTTTAAAACTTTTTCCTGGACTAGAGTACAAATGAAGATAGATGATATGCTATTTTCTATATAAATTGTTGCTATTTTTACAATTTGCAATGAGTTTCAATGTCTGATAAATTGACCGATATCTTATTGTCTTGTTACTTTAAACCATTCGTAATTCTAAGTTATCGCTTGTCTTCTAATACTGTGTAGTACGCGTTTATTTTCCCACTTTTTTATTTTATTTTTGTTTATTTTATTATTATTTATGTTTCGCTTATTTAGGTCCAGGTAGTCCATTAATTCGCTCACTTGGAAACACAAGTAAAGCGAGTTCAAATCACGGGTCGTGCACATCTGATATTTTCATGTTCCATAAATTTTCAGAATGATATCCACTTGCTTTATGATAAAGGAAAACGTCATAAGGAAATTTTCATATCTGAGATAATCTTTCAAAAACAATTGATTGTTCCAAGTGTTTATGACGAAATTACAATTAAAGTTAGAGAATCAATAAAAAATTATCTAACTACATAATACATATTATATGTAAACATTCTTATTCCTTATTTACCATATAAAATCTGATTTCGAAAACAATAGGTTCTTATAGCTTTTATTACTTCGATTTTGCTTATACTTTTGTATCGTATAATATTATTGGAGCTCTTAATTCTGAAAAGTCCTAAAATTATCCTCTGTCCTAAATAATTAGTGTAAAAATATATATAATAATTATATTTATCTTATTTGAAAAATAAAGACTTAACTGCGTTTCTGTAATAATAAAAGAAACAAAATTTAAAGCCTGTATTTCAATCTAAATAACAATAAACTAATAAATAAACTCTTCGAGGAAAATTTTATAATTACTTATTAAATCAATTATTTTATTAAATGTCAAAGTTAAAAAACTAAAAAAAAATAAAGTAAATGAACATACACGATACAAACAAGAACGGGAAGAATGAGAGAAACTACAAAACCTCGTAGAAGATTTAAAAAATCAAATAGAAATTCTTAAACAGCAGCTAAAATGCGCTGTTGAACCAAAAACTACAACTTCTTCTTCGTCAAACATGGAGACCTGTTCTCAACCTGTTGAATATGGCACTGATGAGGAAGAACTCGCTAAAGAAACAGAGTGGATCAGAACAAAGATAAGGAAAAAAAGAAAGTTGCACGCGTCACCCACACTCTCAACTCAAAACAAGGAAGAAACGACAAAAAAATAAAAAAAGAAAAAAGTTCCTCTACCGCCCCCCATTATAGTGGATGGCGTGGAAAACTATCAAAGTTTTTATGATTTTTTAACACAAAATCAAACATCTAGAACCTTCATGATAAAAATGTTGAAAAATGTGCAAATGAGAACTATTTACAAAAAAACATTTTTTATGACATTTGACCTCTGATGACCTTCGATCTTGATTTATGTAGACACGAGATTATTTAACAGCTGAGTAATTACCTCGAGACTATCAATTATAAAAACCAAATATTAGGTATCAAGAAATTTTCAAGTATTTTACTTTAAAAGTACTACTTATTCCCGTTTTTACAAACCTTCTAAACGTTGAACACTTTAAAATTAATAACCTTCTCAACATTCGACGCACGTCCCTCGCACTCGGGAGACCAGGAAATTACTTCTATGAAAATTTGCTATATTTATAAACTCGCAAAAATTAAAATATTATCTGCAAGCGAAGTGACTTTTTCCAATTTTATATCTTATCGAAACTACTCATAAAATACCGCAATAAAACATGCACTGTCCATAAATCTATATCATAAACGAAGCCTATACAAAAATCACATCAATCTTTTGCTTCGTAAAACATATACAAACTTTTTATATGTGCAATTTATATATATGTAAAATACGCATTAAACAGATTTTCTGCATGTTATCTTTCATAATAATTATAATTACGCTACTACAAACTTAAAAAAAAACGCGTTCGGCCAGCTTATAGGTATAGTATAATGTATGGGAACCGTTACAATGAATCGAGTGAGCTAAAGTTCTAAGGTTTAACCAGTTGTCATTGAAGAGTTTAATTCTTCACCTTCTGGCTCCACACCAATCCGCTCCAGTGGCTTTAAACTATTATTTTGGCCCTGAAACAAAACGTAAACGACACTACAGCTAGATATAGGTTAATATGGATTATCAAGTTTTGCTAAAATAGTAAATTACTAAAATTATGTTATTTTTTAAATTATGTAAAATAACACAAGAGTAAAGTAATACACCTCGTATCAACTCATCTCTTATCTCTAACTCATCTTTCTTCAATCATCATCTTTTTTCAAAATGAACGAATCTAGAGCTCCCAGATTTTCATCAGATGCTGTACCTTTTTTTAAAAGGGTAATGCTTTAGACAAAAAAGACCTTAAAGTATTTTATCTTAACATAAGAATATATAAAAAATGTATGTATGTACAAAAGTAATGTCATCAACCCTTTTGGGACCCCGAACACAATTTCTTGGACGATGTGGACGCAGTTTTTTAAATTGCACTTGTTTTTGTAACGGAGTTCCTTATCTCACGTTATTCTCGGTACACTTGGCGAATGAGAGCTAAATGGAAAAGTACGTAGAGTAATACTTCCACCTTTATTTTTATAAAGTCATAAGTGATAAGGAATCTATGAAGTAACTAGTTGGATAGGTTATAAAATGTAAAAAAAAATTTTCGACCAACGGGACGAACGAGGAAATTAAAATTCGCTTATGTTTCTACTAACTATGATTTTGAAAATTTACGTTCAGCCCTTAAACTTAAAACCTCCCTAACTCGGTTCATTTTGGCCGTAGGAAAAAAAGTTATGATACTTTTTTTATGTAAAATTTTAAAATCTACATATTTTTGTCAAAACTTTTTTGTGTAATTTTTACCGTTTTCGAGTATTTGTAAATGCAAAGTTGAGGTTCAAATTTTGATTTCAGACCTTATTTGACTAGACTATAAATTTGAAGATTCAAAAGAGCTTGTAATAGTCTATTTGAATAAAGTATATTTAGATTTTAGATTTTGATTGATTTAACCATTTTTCCTCATTTCAGGGCCTCCTATGTGTCAGTGCTGACCATCGTAGCATTCACTCTTGAACGTTACTTGGCGATTTGTCACCCGCTGCACATCTACGCCGTAGCGGGTCTACGAAGGGCGCTACGGATTGTGCTCGCGTTGTGGGTGTTGTCGCTTCTGGCTGCTTCGCCTTTTGCCCACTACACAACTGTCAACTACCACGATTACCCCCCTGGTAAGTACATTATCTAAAGTAAGAAAACTAACCTTTTATGGGATTTATGAAATTTGTTTTATATAAGTAAGGCAGTAGTAGCTCGATGGTAACGTGCTCGCTTGGGAAACCAAGTGAAGCAGATTCAAATCCCGAAGACGAAGGTACACACGTTTGGTTCTCCCGACAATGCGCGATTACCTAAATGCCGCCATTTTTAATCCAATACGGCGGACGTTACAAAATGTTTCGATTTATTATTTTCATAGTAATTGCAGTTCCATAGTAAGTAAATAGTCTTGATTTGGGCATCAAATAAAAAGGCTTGATGAGCGAAACACAACAAGGAAAGTGACGTCATTGTAAATCCAATATGACGGACTCCCAAAGATGGCGGATTTTTTATGCACCCCCATAATATGGATATCAAATGAAAGGGTTTGCTGAAAAAAATGCGAAAAAATAGTAAAAAATATTTTAAAAAGTTTAAACATTTAAAAACGAGCTTTTATTTAAAAGCTCTAAAAAAACAAAGAAATAAAAACTTCTAACATTTCTAAATATACTTTTACCTAAGTATTCCTTAAAAAAATTACCTCAAGAGTTTTTACTGGAGAAAAAGTTTCTAAAACTGTTGATGGATCTCATTATTAAAACGAAGCCACAAAATTTTAACATGTTGTCGCTAACGTAACCTTTAAATTAAATTACCAAGTTAAGACTTGCCCTTTACGATCTTTTGCGTTATAAAGTTAAGTCTGTAAGTCAATGTATAAAATTAACGATCTATGAAAATTAAATAAGAGAGCTCCGTCGTATTGGTGACGCTCAAATTAGACAGTGAATTAACTGTGAAAGCGAGAATTAAGTATAATCGAAAATTTACATTGTATAAAAAATGTATGTACATTTGTATTTTGTAATGAAATTGATTGAATTGAAAGAATCTCGTTTATTAATTGCTTTATATTATCTTTAAATTATCTTGATAAACTAGGTTTGCCCCACGGCTTCGCTCGTGTACATAACTTATATTAGTCAGAGAAAACTTTTGATTTGCGAAAGAATTTTTTGTTTTGAATTCCTTTCGAATCACATTGCATCTTTTATCATTATAAATACAAATATATTTTTTATTGAAGATAGAAAAGGATACATCCCCTGAGCCCAGATAACTCTGTCAAATCAATATCGTTAAAAGAAAACTAAGAAAAATGTGGCCACGTCGCTAAATAAAAGTTTAAATCTATCTATACGTAAATATAATAAAATTGTAAATAAGTCAAATCTGTACATGAAATATTTTTTGAAAAATCTTATTGAAATAAACATTATTATCGATACAGAGGCCGAATTTATAGTTTTAGAATTTTTGTCTGTCTGACTGTCTGTGACCGCATCACGGAAAAAGCACTGGAAGGATTTTGGTTATCCGGGTCAACATATAGGATATTTTTTACTTAGGGAAAATATATCTTCTCTGAAAAACTATACTAAACGTTAAATCGTAAGTAGGGACGAACACGAACGGGGCGAGGGTGAGTTGCTAGTAGCTAAATAAAACTGAACAAACCCTTAAAACTTTACTTTTTATATTTTACTTGATATATTTTCTATCTTTCTATAACACCGACCAATACATACCGATTGTATCAAGTCAGAACACAGATTTCGCAATTTAATTATAATAAGATTATTTTAAATATTAGAATTGATTAAAAATCATAACGTAAATAATGAACCTATGTAAATGAATTAATAGTTCTGAGTAAAATACATGGATTATAGACGTCAGCAAGTAGAAATGTGTTAAATTAAATGGTTACACTCCTGTTCATAATAAAATTTTCGAAGTACTATATTAGGGCGTCGTAGGTCTAACGACAATTTTCATGCAAGAGGGTGAAGTCCCCTTCAAGCGAGCTACGCGTTGACGATTATTAATGTTCTATCAAACTTTTGATTTTACTTTCGTTTGTTATTTCAGTTTTCGCATGAATAATGTATAGATAGATTTGAAGGCTACCTTTTTTAATACGTTTTTATTAGCTTCACCTATATCTATCTATATATCTATGTAATGGATTTTAAACACAATTTTTACCCATTTCAAAACGTCAGATTAACTTAAGACATCTAAAACCTTAGTCTCTCGTGACCATGATTGCTGTAAAGCATTTGAAACGTCGAGAACCAAATATCAAAATAAATCCGCGAAAAAATCCGACAACATAGTTTTATTTAAAATTGATAAGCACACTTATCAAGGACCGATGACAATACAAGAATTTATTATAAAAACATAAATTGAAAAAAAAAACAAATAATTTAAAAAACTACAAGAACACGCTTTTATGGCAGATCAAATTAAAAAATGGAAAATAAATTATAGTTTAAAAAACTAACAAACACGCTTTAATGATGAACCGAACTAAAAAGTAACAAATAAATATATATATAATGAATTATGAAAAATTATGAAAAAAGCGCGGGGTGCTCGATATCAGTTGTTATAAATATTCCATTGGTATGATTTCTAAAAGAAGAGTTGGTAAAAAATATTGTATAAAGCACCCCACGCAATAATATTTTTCACAATAACATAAATTTTCTGGTTAATCACTTTATTCTTATACAAGCGACTCGCCCTCACTTCACTCGGGTTAGTTCCCAATACAAACTTTCGTCCCCATTTTCACCCCCTTAAAGGATGATTTTCTATGTCCTTCCCAGGATCTTAAACTATCTTCTTACCAAATTTCCTCTAAATCGGTTCAGTAGAGCCAGAGATTACCCTCTACTACCTCACAAACTCACAAACTTTACCTCTTTATAATATTAGTGTATTCAGCCCTTTTTAACGTCTCACTGCTAGGCACGGGTCTCTCTGCCAAATGCGGGTTGGCGGACTTCACATGTCTTTTGAAAACTTGCTAGGTTCTCTCAGACATACAGGTTTCCTCACGATGTTTTCCATCACCGTTAAGACAATTGGTAATCATGTTGGAAATGATTCGCAGATGAAAATATCAGAGGTGCGAGACCCGGGATTTGAACTCGCTTCACTCGGTTACCCAAGCGAGCGCGTTACCACTAGGCTACCACTACCTATATATCATATTAGTATAGACTAAAAATGATGTTTTACTGTTCACTTTGGTTCATCATTAATGCGTGTTTTAGTTTTTAAACTATAATTTATTAACTACGTTTATTAGCTATTTTTGTATCGCACGCGTAGTGCAGGCGGCGTATAATTAGTTTTACATCCCACGTCACGTGACGATGACAGAAGGATTTCATATTTTCGAGTACGCTTGTATTTTTTAATAATACAAATTAATTATTATAAATTAAAGAATTAAAAATCCCCCTACGCAAATTAATTGTCATTTAACGATTACACTGGCACGCGTGAAGCACTTAATGGAGTAATCATACGCCAAAATGCCTTACATCATTTTGGATAAAAACTTTTTAACAAAAAAATAAAAACCGACTTCAAACAAAAGCACTAAAAAGTGAAAAATAACTGATTGGTAGTTTTCATTTACTATACATACCTAATCAAATATTTTCGAAGTCGGTGTACTTTGCTTTGTATGGGCTGGCACCGATTTCGAAAATATTTGATTAGGTATGTATTTAATAGGTAGGCTTTAATTACTTAGCCAAAGCACACCGACTTCGAAAATATTTGATTAGGTATGTATAGTGAATGAAAACTACCAATCAGTTATTTTTCACTTTTTAGTGCTTTTGTTTGAAGTCGGTTTTTATTTTTTTGTTAAAAAGTTTTTATTTTTCCCTTTTTAGTGTAGACAGTAGTAGCAAAGTAAGGATTCTAACGTGTTAGGCTTGTCAAATCAAACAAAGTAAGCCCAAACTCAAAGTATCTACTATTAGCCGTTGAAGAGTTCCACCTATCCACCTTCTGGCCTTGCCATCAGATCAGGTCAACAACACCGAACCACTGTACTATTAACGAAAATAGAAATACTTGCAAAGTTTCAAGTCAATATGACAATTAGAAGTAGGTTAAATTCATTATTAGTTGTTTTTCCACCCTTAGGGGTGGTATTTTTTTTTTAATTTAAATGGGACCAATCTGGAAGTATACCCTTTCAAACAAAACAAAAATTGTCCAAATCGGTTAATAAATGACGGAGTTCTGAGGTAACAAACATAAAAAAAAAAAAAAAAAAAAAAAAAAACATACAGTCGAATTGAGAACCTCCTCCTTTTTGAAGTCGGTTGAAAAGAGCTGATACTCTTACACTGCTGGACCGATACTAACCAAACATAGCAAATATTTTTCCTGTTTAGTAACTATAAGAACTTTTAAATTATTAAAATTATGTAGATTTATTTCAGCTACCCATGGCACTTTATCCCACGGACGACCAATACAATACGGATCATCAAAAACATCATATTTTCTATGATAGAAATTACGATACTGCTTATTAGGTTTATGGAATGAAATAATGAAATCAGTATTATTTTAATAACGTATTACTGTTTATTTTTCTCTATTCATCCGAAAGAAATGTTATTTATATTATTATATGCCCATTATATAATATGTATATATAGTAATAGCTAGTTTATAAGTTTTAGAACAGCGTCAGGTCCTGGGTTCAAGTCTCAGGTCGGACTTAAAGAGCTATCAAGTTTTTGAGCACTGTGTATACCGTATAGATAGCTTTTTCACTTAAACTATTGACTTTGTCGTAAATATTTACCGGTGGTTTAAAACATAAAAAGCAGCTGGCAGCCCCTTGAGAAGGCGTCCGCTTGGAAAACCTAGTGATGCGGGCTTAAATACATGGGTCTCGCGATTCTGGGATTTACATATGAACGACATATGATCTCCGCCAGCCCGCACTTGTTCAGCCTGGTAGCTCAGCAACACGAATCATTATTTTAAAAATCCTGGCTGAATCTTTTAAAAATTAGCAAATGGTTCTTAAAAAAGAGTATATAATTAAATTATATAATTTAATTATTTGCTTAAGTCATTACACAAAGGTACAATTATTGTTAAAGGCACATGTTGTGTTGGCCATGCAGATATATATACACGTATTAGTTAGTCTTTAGTCTTACCCATTATACATTTATGTATATGTATATTTATAATTAACTATATATTTTGTCATTTTAATGTATTTCCTTTATTGTAAACATAATAGATGCAGCCCAGTGGTAACGCGAGTTACGTTAGCTACAGTCGGAAGGTCGAAAAAAAACCAAAAACTAATTTAAACTAATTTATTTTAAAATTACAAATTAAACTTATTATCTAAATTTAATGTCCAACCTACTCGATGTAAGTTTTTAGAATGTCACTAAATAATATGTAAGAATTAAAGTATCCGAAAACTGCAACTCTGCATTCCCGTCCTGATGTCGACATTCTGTTTATTATTTCAATCGTGGGAATTTAATGTATAATCGATTCACTTGGAACACCTGTATGTAACTCCTCCACCCTCAGATCAGCAACTATTTTAGAACATTGAGATAAAATGTGGCTGGCATGTTCCTGCGTGCCTCTGATGTCCCTGTTTCGTCCAATTGTTCAGTAATGTTATCATTTGAAATAGAAGTTGTAGCTTCGTTATGGCTTTTCCTTTTTCGTAGTTTGTAGCGATGACCTGCGATGACTATAACAAGTGCACCTGCACTAAACATGAAGATGTATAAGGGTATCGTAGTATGGTATAGTGCATCCGAATGCAGCTTTTCTAGTCGTAATGGTGTTTCTTGTACAATTTTATCTTGAACACTGTGGAGTTCTTGCAAATTAATTGAGTTTAGGTTGAGATGAGTGGAAATATCATCTTGACTTCCTGCACCGACTGGTATTTGCATTAACTTTAGCGGCTGGCCTTTTATTTCATTGCTGTCGTTTATGATGGTGAATTCCGTAGTTTTCATATAGCATTTTACAGGTATAGTGATTAAGTAGCTGCCCTGGAGCGATGTGAATTCTTCTTTGTCACAAACTAGTTGTACCTTGGTGACATAGGGAAAGGAGAATACATAATGTTGATCATCTAGTTTTTCCATTGCTTCCTTTGCTAGCGTTATTGCTGTGTATTGGCAGTATTCTTTGAGGACTTGATGAACAATAAGTTGTTGCACGCAGTCGGGTTCTGTACGAATGCGTTGGTTCACTTCCCTTTCACAGAGGTACCAGTTTTTGAGCTTCGGACATTCTGTCTCCATGTACAAGAACGACTTCTCATTGATTGCTATGAAGGGATATGGAGGTATAAGGACGTTTTGGACTTTATTAGGTACAATGGAAAGTTTATAGAGATCGTAGATATCCGCAGAAACTATTGGAAATTTAAAAATTATCACTATCCTTTTCTCTGTAAAATAGCATCCCGGTTTTATAATATTGTAATATTCTCTATACTCTAAATCTAAAATCTGATCCTTACTATATATATTTTTTAACTTATTTATCATTAATCCTAGAATACTTATATCTATCATAGAATGATGTATACTAGAAACACGAATAAAAGCTAATATATTTTCTATCCTAACTAGTTCGGCCATTAGGTCCTCTACGTTTTCACCAATTATAACTAAAAGTTGAGCGAATTTTGCATACTTAAGTAAACTATTTTCTTTATAAGCATTTGAATTTAATATGAGCTGTAAAGTATTGTTAATTTTAACTTGATTTTCAACTAATTGAGTAAGTACTTTATTGTGTTTCGACATCCATTCCTTACTTATACTAACATGGTTATTAAACTCTGTCACTACCTTAACTTGATTATTATCTAATAATTTTATTGCATTATCATACTTTAATGCATCTTGATAATCTAGATTTCCTGTTATACTCTTGATAATGGAACCCAAGCCATTTACAATACCTCTTTTGGCACGGTTTGGTTCTAAAGACCTTAGTTGATCAGAGGCTTTAAGAAGCTTTTCAGTCAGATAATTTATTTGAAGTTCATATAATTGATAAGTTTCATTACTAAGGAGATTCTGAAGACTATTCAATTGAGTCATTAAAAGCTCTATTCTATTCTCTATATAATCTAATTTAATATATTGTATGAAGGTGTGGTGGTGAGTGGTAAGTCTAATTGGTCCAAGTTTGTACGGTAATAGTCCAGGTCCATCGTCCAAGCTCTCAAGTCTTATCTCGAGGGGGTTCGTCACGTGAATGGTCAGCATTAGAAGTATTACCCTGTAACAAGTTAGCTCCTTTAGGGACTCGTTTTAGACGCGATTTAGCTACAGGACCACGTTTTTTCGAGGTATAAATATGAATTGGTAAGTCAGCTAGAACTTTATCCTGCGTGTAACGCGGTGCAGTTTTCTGACGACTAGCAAGGGGGTTTCTAATAAAAACTTGTTGCTGGGGTGCATATTCGACTTCAGGTTCGCGATTTCTATTTCTATTGTCTATTAAAGCAGTCCGATTCTCAAGGGAGGTACTATTTATAATTTCGTAAACTTTTTTCATGTTTTCTTTATGATTAATCAAATATTGTTGTAATAGATGTTGAGTTAAATCGGTATCAAGACAGTCTCTCGGGTCAAAATGTCCATTTAGTAAATCAAAGGGCCTACATCTAGTGAAACTATGTATGGAACTGTTATATCCTATGATAGCATATGGCATAAGGTTAATTATGGGTTCGTCTTTACGTTGTAGCTTTAGAATTCGGAGGTGTTCTAGTATTGTTGAATGAAATCGTTCAATGTTACCATTATCATTAGGAGAATGAGCTAAAATCCTATGATGGTTAATTTTATGTAATCTTATGAATTCTGAAAATAATTGATTTGTAAATTCCGTTCCGTTGTCAGTTATTATAGTCATGGGTACACCATGGTGGGTACAAAATTTTAGCAAAGCTTGCAAGATGCTAATAGCTGTTCCGTCACGTAAATGGTACGCTTGACCGTATTTCGTAAAGACGTCTATAAAAGTTATATATTTTTCATTGTGCGCTGTGAATAAATCTACATGTAAAATTTCAAAAGGCTTAGTAGCTGGGGGTACTATATTAAACTGAGGTCTAATAGGGTTTCTGTCATATTTAGCTTGACCACATATGGTGCATTCATTAATAAATTTTGATATATGTTCCTTCATATTGGGCCAATAATATTTTCGGGATAGAGCTAAGTAGCATTCGTTTATTCCGCGGTGGTTAGTCTTTCCATTATGATAGTGAGAAATAATTTCTTGTTGACGTAAATATTCTTTAATATTTTCAATTTCGAATTTTGCTAGAACTAGGTTCATTGACGAACTTTTAAATTTATCTTGTATTATAGGAATTATAGAATACATTGCAAGGGGTGGATCTATAAGTAAACCTGTTTTTACCTTTGGATTCACATACTCTTTTATGGCTTGAATAACGTCCTCCTCTAAATTTGATTCTAATAATTGTATAGATGTTCGTGTGTGATTGTCAAATGGTTTGGTCACTGTTGGTTTCCGTTTAACGTCACTAACAACTGTAAAATGTATTTGTCTACTAAATCGATTAAGAGGGTCGTCTGTAATCGGTATGTTTAGTATAGGGTTTTCTCTATCAGAATGTACAGTGTCAGTCGAAGAGTTTGAAAGGTGTGGTACGCATTCAGAAGGATTTCCTAAAAGAGAATTTAATTCGTCAATTTCTTCCATTAGGGACGTAGTTTCCCCGATATGGATTTCAATTCGAGAGAGGGCATCAGCATTAGTATTCATTTTTCCTTTCTTATATATTACTGTAAAATCGTATTCGCTGAGTTTTAGTCGCCATCTAGTGAGACGAGAATTTGGTTCCTTCAAATTCATCATCCACTGTAGGGGTTTATGATCAGTCAAAATTTTGAATTTTCGTCCGAATAGGTATGGTCTAAAATATTTGGTTGCCCAAACTATGGCAAGAAGCTCTTTTTCAATAACACTGTAGTTAATTTCACTATCATTTAAAGTACGAGACGCATAACATACGGGTCTATCGGCTCCTATTGGTCCTTGGGATAAAATCGCTCCAATAGCTAGATTTGAGGCGTCAGTTGTTAGAATAAATTCTTTTGTAAAATCTGGATATATTAAGATAGGGTCGTTAGTTAAAAGCGTTTTACATTTTTCGAAGCAACTAATATATTCAGAGTCGAGTGTAATCTTTTTACCCTTTTTTAAGCATTGTGTAAGAGGTTTAGTAATACTGGCGAAATCTGGAATAAATTTACGGTAATAACCAAGGAGGCCTAAAAACTGTTTTATTTCCCTGGCTGTCTTTGGAATAGGGTATTTTTGAATAGCGGAAATTTTATCTGGATTGGGTTTTATTCCATCTTTACTAATCATATGTCCTAGGTAAGCTGTTTCAAGTTTAAGAAACTCAGACTTATCCATTTGAATTTTAAAATTGGACTCACGAAGTCTCTTAAATACTTTTTCTAAATTATTAATGTGTTCCTGCAAAGACGTACTAAAAACTATAATATCATCAAGATACACTAGACAAATTTCATTTTGTAAACCTCGTAGTACATTATCCATTACTCTCTGGAAAGTAGAGGGTGAGTTTTTTAGTCCCATAGGCATACGGAGAAATTCAAAATGACCATGTTCTACATTAAAAGCTGTTTTAGAAATGTCCTGAGGTTCCATTTCTACCTGATAGAATCCGCTTGCCAAGTCGAGTGTAGTGAAATAATGGCACTTCCCTAATTTGTCAAGGACATCATTGATGTTTGGTATTGGGTATTTATCATCTATAGTTTTATCATTTAATTTACGAAAATCGACTACAAGGCGCCATTTTTGTTTACCGGAAGCGTCTGTCTTTTTAGGCACTACCCAGATTGGTGAACTCCAAGCAGAGTCAGATGGTCTTATTATACCTTGATCTAACATTTTTGTTATTTGGTTTCTAACTTCTTCGCGGTGTATAAAAGGATAACGGTAGCTTTTAGTATGTACGGGAACTTCGTCAGTAGTCTTAATTCGGTGTTTGATTTTATTCGTAAATGTTAACGGTTCACCTTCTATATAAAAAACGTCTGAATATTTAGAACAAAGAGCTATAAGATTAGTTTTTTCCTCTTCATTCAAATGGTCCGTTCTTAATCGCGATATAACGTCTTGTACGCGCGTCGTATATCGTGTATAAGTATTCTCTATATTAAATAATTCAGCACTCGGTGGTCGGTCGAGTGACAATATTATATCATTCGGTGTCGGGTTTTCAACTTCTAAATAGCCGCGGTTATTAGTTACGGTTGTAATACATTCATGGATAATACAATTGCAACTTAATTGTTCTTTAATATAAACGTCACCGTCTGGAGCATTTATAGGGATTCGAATAATTTTTGAAGTTCCAGCCGGTATTATATCCTCATAAAGATTTACATTACACGAATTATACATACTAATTGGATTCGAAGCGGTGCGAGTAATTAAATTTCCATTTTTTAAATCAATTTTAGCTTCCCATTTCGTTAACAAGTCTAGTCCTATTAATCCATCAAAATAGTCATGAAATTTATAGATAAATAATTTAATGTTCTCGGGGTCCATAAATTCCTCAAAGCAGGGTAAGGTTATAGAGTATTCATTTCTGCTAGTTGTATATACGTTCGTGACTTCAAAGGGATCGTAATTGAGAGGGAAATTAAAAAAATATTTCGTTACAGCATTGGGGCTAATGAAAGATTGATTTGCACCGGTATCTATTAAAAGTTTAAGGGGTGGATTTTTTATTTGAATATACGGAAGTTGTCTTTGCGTCTGTAGGTTTAATTCTATTTTGGTTTGGGTGATCTCCGATCCAACTGAAAATCCTGATCTATATAACTAGGGTCCGATTGTGGTTCAGTCTCGTTTATTAAACGACAGTCATTCGTTTCGTACTGTGAAATAGAATTATTATTGCAAAAGTCGGGTCTGTAACTAGTATTATAGTCATCGTGCTCACTATAGTAATAATTATACTCTGGTTCGTAATAGTAATCCTGATAATTGTAATACATGTCTTCATAAGGCAAACATTCGTTCATATTCACTTCGCGAGATTTTAAATAATTTGTAGGTGGTGGGTTACCTAATTTACGCCAGTCATGTCCAGTCATTGAAGTATGAGGCAAGGGTCTGGGGTTAAAATTCTGAATTCCACTCATAGGCTTTGGCATAGAATTTTGAGGTGGATTATACCTAGGTGGTAAACGGAAAACATTGCTACGTGGGTTATAGTTCGGTGGTGGTGCACTAAACATTTGCTGCGTTCTCGTATGCATAGGCATATTATATTGGGGTTGATTACGGTTAAAATTAAATCTAAAAGGCTGTGGTGGTTGCATAGGGCGTTGTCCTACAGGGTTTGGCCAATTAACCGTTGGGGGTTGAATATTTTGAGATCGAGGGGGTAAGAATGCTACGGGGTGTACTTTAGGGGTTGTCTGTTGTTTTAGTCCGTCCGTACGTTGTTGTAAGTATGTAACATTTAATTCCTCTTGTACGTATTCAAGAGCCTTTTCTATAGTTTCGGGGCGCATGCACCGAATTCGTGACCCTAACGGCTCCTTTAAGCCGCGTACAAATGCCTGCATAGTAACTTTTCTATAAAGATCACGTTTAGCTTCTATCGTGGTTGTCAAAGTCTCATGTAATGTTACGTAAGTCATTATCGTACTGAATAGCGTCTGACAATGGCTATAAAATTCCTGGGGTGTCTTATTCCCTTGTACGGCTAGTGAGAGGTCATTGTATAAAGCTGTTTCGTCCCGTTGATCAGAAAAATTATTTATTAAAGAATTTCTTATACCTAACCAATTGTCCGGTATACCATTAGAGTTAAGGGTAGCGGCAGCAGTTCCTGTGATTTTATTTAATATCCCGTTCAATAAACACAAATTAGTTAATTCACTACCGGGCGTATTATTTAAATATTGCGTTACAATCTGATCACAAATATTAATAAATCTAGTAAGTACGTTGGGGTTTCCATCAAATTCGGGCACAATTCTAAGGATTTTATAAATAGTGTCCGGATCCTGAGCCATATTTAAAATATTATTTATAATTTGTGACTTACAATTAATTTCTAAATTTAAATTTCTAATATTATCTAAATTACGATGACGGGCCTGCTGCGATGCAGATTCCCGATTTCTATAAACTCTAGGATAAAAAATTTTGGAATGGAAATATAACTAGGATAAGAGCAACATGAGAATAGTTCAAATGTACTCACATATAATTCATTTCTGGTTTCTCCTCGTGAATCGAAGTTTGGATTCTCCTTCCGGCTCTGCAGCTGGTCCGTAGATTCAGGATACTAGCGATGACCTAACTGTCCCTATTCTAGTATCCTACCGACTGCGCCAGTTACGTTAGCTACAGTCGGAAGGTCGAAAAAAAACCAAAAACTAATTTAAACTAATTTATTTTAAAATTACAAATTAAACTTATTATCTAAATTTAATGTCCAACCTACTCGATGTAAGTTTTTAGAATGTCACTAAATAATATGTAAGAATTAAAGTATCCGAAAACTGCAACTCTGCATTCCCGTCCTGATGTCGACATTCTGTTTATTATTTCAATCGTGGGAATTTAATGTATAATCGATTCACTTGGAACACCTGTATGTAACTCGCGCTCGCTTGGGAAACCGAGTGAAGGCGGTTCAAATCCCGGGTCTAGCACCTCTGATATTTTCTTGTAGGAATCATTTTCCAACATGATTACCACTTGCCGTACGGTGAAGGAAAACATCGTGAGGAAACCTGCACGTCTGAGAGAACCTAACAAGTTTTCGAATGATATGTGACGTCGGCCAACCGACACTTGGCCAGCGTGGACTATGGCCTGATACCCTAGTATAGAAAGCAGGCCCATCCTCAGCAGTGGGACGTTAGAAACAAGGGCTGAATATACAAACAAATAATAATGATTTTTTCGGTATAGGTAAACTGGAAGTCTAGACTATTGGTTTAACTTCTAAATAAAATAAAATTTCTTCAATTATTTATTTATATATAATAACATTATATTTTAATCTTTCTGTGTTTTTTATTTATATTTCCATTTCCAATATTCTAATCATGATGAAACGAAACACCCAAGTACTTCCAAACATAAAAAAAAACAAAGTTTTTTCATTGAGCTACCCTTTCATATAAGAAAATTTCGTAGTTGGCATCACGGAAATTACATGTTGGTGCTACCGACGCATTAGGTGAAGAATTATTTGGTATCTGTAACTTTTAGACAACCTCTATATTGGATCCTTGCGAAAAAGGTATATAATATTATATAATGTCACTAGCGGCTCATCCTCGCTTCGCTTTGGGTTCATTCCTAGACAAAAACAAATCTATCACACGGGAATTTTACATTTTTCCGGGATAAAATGTAACCTATGTGCTATTCTATCTCTGTGCCAAATTTCATCCAGATTCGTTTAGCCATAATGGCGAGATTGAGTAACATCCATCCATCTAAACTTTCGCATTTATAATATAAATGGGATTATAATTTTGTTAACATCGAATAATTAACAATTTTGAAACAGATGTTGGAGTCTAATAGAATTATGTTTTTTTTTTAAAGTTCTTAAACAAAAAAAACTTGATTGACAAGCTAAAACGCAAATAGAGACAAAAGAAAGCGTTGAACAGACTTTTCTTATTTATATCTACACTAATATTATAAAGAGGTAAAGTTTATGAGTTTGTGACGTTGTAGGAGGTAATCTCTGGATCTACTGTATATTTAATAATAATAAGATAAAAAAACTTTTTTTTTTATGTATTAAATTAAGCATGTTAATTAATATATCGTAAATTTAATATTTCTCGCTATAGAAACCTCGATGTGCGAGTCAATCTTGCAAATGCCCGATTTTTATACAGTAAAATATGTTGTCTAAATTATACATAGTCTAGATTGTTCCAATATATGCATACATGCAATGCATGCATATGCAAAAATGGCGATGAATAAAACCAAATAAATACGAAAATAGGATAATACTTCAATTCGGGTTAAAAAGTATTCTATGTTCTTTCCAGGGTCTCAAACTATCTTCTTACCAAATTTCATCTAAATCGGTTCAGTAGATTTAGAGATTACCCCCTACAACATCACAAACTCACAAACTCACAAACTTTACGTCTTTATAATATTAGTATAGAAAAATTGATACAACACTGATGACTTTATCAAATTTTCACAAATATGTAGTCACAGCCTTCAAACATCCATTCCATTGCAAGCTGTCACGCTGGTTTTCCAAACTAAGCCAATTTCCTAGGTGCAGGAGCGCGCTTTGTGTATTATTACCCATTGTTTTGGGGTTTGAGATAGTGTCACCCTCAGGCCTTATACCTTAGGTACAATTTAAACTAATTTCATATAAAGATACATCCTTATTACATCGTTTTAACTTTTTTATATCAAGCTTTTGCAATTAATTGTAAGAATATTTCGCACTCCTTGAAATTTCACACAGGGAAACTCTTTTGGAACATTTTTAACCTTTATATGACGACACTTTTAGTTCAGTTTGTAGTGACCCTACTTGCAGTGCTATAGGTCGCGGGTTCGAGTCCCGTATAGTATAGTAGTAGTCGGGTATACATTTGTGTGATGAGCACGAATGTTTGTACTCCAGTCATGGGTGTTTATATTTATAACATGTATATATTTAATGTTATATACGTGTAGTGTATCAACTATCTGGTATCCAAAACACAAGCCTCGTAGCTTACCATGGAACTAGATGGTGCTGTGTGTTAATGATGTATTTATAACATATAGATAATAACATATTTATTTATTTACTAGCATTGCCCGCGGCTCCGCCCGCGTTCAGATCAAAAACCAAATTCTTAGGTTTGACATATTAGTATACTCTTACATTGCAGTTTTTGCATTTTTTCTCAGAAATGAAATATTTTCCCGCGGTAAAAAGTATCCTATATGTTGACCCGCATAACCAGCTATCACTATATCCATCAAAATCCCTCTGGTAGTTTTTCTGTGATGCGGTAACAGACAGACAGACAGACAAAAATTTAAAAAACTATAGATTCGGCCTCTGTATCGATAATAAAGTCAATTTCAATAAGATTTTTTTTTAAAGAATATTTTTAAATTTGTTTTATATTTTTAGTTCTATATCACATTGTATGTTGCGTTGGCTTGCCTAATAAATAAATAAATAAAAGATTTTCCAAAAAATATTTAATGTACAGATTCGGATTAGTTACAATTTTATTATATAGTATAGATATAAAATGGTAAATCTTTTATTCAGTTACCAGTTTTACTTATATTGTATTATAGTGCATTTTTTTACATTTATTACATTTAAATGTATTAATTATTACTTAAGCACATGCATTATGGCTTTTATTTTAACAAGAACCTGAACAATGTACTTTACATAAAAAACAATTTAATTGAGAACCTCTCCAATAACGACCTTTAGGACAAGAGGCATTGCTATTTGAATGCTAGACTTAATTAGATTTTAAATATAAATTATACTAATAATAGCCTACGCTTCGCTCAGACTCTTAAGTCAAAGTGACATCAAATAATTTAAAAACGTTGAGATTTCTCTTAATCTATACATATAATAAAATTCTAACTGAGCTGAATCTGTACATTAAATATTTTCTGGAAAATCTTATTGAAATAGTCATTATTATCCACACAAAGGCCGTATCTATAGTGCTTAGAATTTATGTCATTCTGGGAATGCATCACGAGAAACCACTGAACAGATTTCGATGGGTTTGATGATAGCTGGTTAACCGGGTCAAGACATAGGATACTTTTTACTACGGGAAAAATATCATCTAGTAGAAATCTATACTAAACGTTGAAAAGTAACTAGGGACGAACCCGAGCGGAACGTGGGTCTGTCGCTAGTGTTTTAATATAAATCTACCCTACAAGGCGGTTGCTGAAAGTCAGCGTTGAATCTTCGGGATCGTTTCATTTGTTCATTTTTATATGGGCTGAGAGACGTTCATTTTTATGACGGTACACTGCTATACAAATATAACCTCTTATATTAATTGTAATTTTTTAGTATAATCAGTATTTTTTCCGCAAGATTCATGTTCTGAAATCTGGAAAGTTTGATGTTGTCTTAATATGTATCTTTTATTTATTTATTCATTTATATCATGGTCATCGAAAATAAACTATTTTTTAAACTAGTAACTTTCCCCTTGCTTCGCTTGGGTGCGCTTTAAATAGATATGTATGTATAGGTATTGCGAGTGTACCTTAGGAGATACACATATACAATTGGGGACTTTTTTATAGTTAAAATTGGTACAGTAGTTTTTGCGTGAAACGCGCACACCGAAAGAGACATACAATTGAAAAATCAAAATAAATTCGCGAAAAAATCCGAAAAGATAGTTTTATTTAAAATATATAATATTATATAGTTATATCGTATCATTCAGGTCCTAAGTTCGATTTCTATTCAGGACACCATTTAAATCTAGACATATAATAAAATTGTAACTAAACCGAATCTGTACATTAAAATTTTTTTGGAAAATCTTATTGAAATAGTTATTATTATCGATACAGAGGCCGAATCTATAGTTTTTAAAATTTTTGTCTGTCTGTCTGTCTGTCCGTCCGTCCGTCCGTCCGTCCGTCTGTCTGTCTGTCTGTCTGTCTGTTACCGCATCACAGAAAAACCACTGGAGGGATTTAGATGAAATTTGGTATGGACTATGGTGATAGTTGGTTATCCGGGTCAACACATAGGATACTTTTTACCGCAAGAAAATGTCTCATTCCTGAGAAAAAATACAAAAACTGCAATGTAAGAGTATTATACTGATATGTAAAACCTAAGAATTTGGCTTTTGGTCACCTGAACCCGGACGAAGCCGCAGGCAATGCTAGTAATAAATAAAAATAAAAGAAAATACGAATAATATGTTTGGGTTATTTAATTAAAATATTTGTCTATGACACGTCAATCGATAAGTACACGTACCAATAAAATAATCACAGTGATGGTTTTCCCGTGCTTTTGTTTGTTTGTATATATATATATATTTAATATGTTTTTAAAGTTATCCTATTTCTACAGCATCCGGTAATGCATCTTTAGAGTCTGCGTTTTGTGCTATGTTGGAACTGCCTTCTTGGTACATCTGTGAGCTGAGCAGTTTCTTCTTCTTCATCCTGCCTGGCCTGATCATCCTCTGTCTGTACGTGAGGATGGGCTTGCGCATCAGGTATGTCATGGGGTATGTATCTTCTTTATACCATAGTTTAGAATAATTCACGTTTTAAGGATTTAGTTAAACATTTTTAAAACTTTGTATTTTATTGGAGTTTTATTATTCTCGATATAATTTCATCAATACAAAATGTTAATTTTTCATTTAATTACATTTTAAATTTACAGGTAATTATGACTTATAAAATGTTTAAATTATAGACAAAGCTGAATTTATTGTTTATTGGAATGCCGGGCGATAAGCAGGTTCGAATCCTGGATCTTATATCTCTGATGTTCTCATGTGCGAATCACATTTGTGAGTATGTATGTTTGTTACTCTTACACGCCAGAACGGCTAAACGGATCTGGATGAAATGTGACACAAAGATAGATTATAGTCAGGAATAATATATAGACTACTTTTTATCCTGGAAAAATATACGGTTCCCGAGAGATAGATTTGTTTTTTTTCTAGAGGCACCCGAGCGAACCGAGGTTGAGCCGCTAGTATTAAAAACTATGTGTGATATAATATTATGTTAATAATCACCGAACAAATCTCGCTCTGCAAAACTTTGAACTCTCAATATTTTCTAGTATAACATTTAAAATTGAAGTCAATTTGTATACAGAATAAGAGCTTTGTCACAATAATTTATCATTAAAACAAAAGCTATTGAAACAACAAATCTTTAAATAATAAGTTTATGTTGAGAATAATAATTCTTTGATCAAATTAATCTATTAGGATCGTCTACTGTTAAATTAAACTTTAAAGTGAATTCAGGATAACTAATTCTTTTGTTCAAGATGTTAGATTCAGTTCTGTTAGCTTTGGAGACAAATTTGTCTAGTTAAATTATTTGCTATCGTCCTGAGTTCACGCGTTCGAGTATATCTTATGATACAAGGTTTAAATTAATCTGAATCTTATAAGTATTTATTGCAGTGGGAGTTCACGTACATATATTCTTCATTCAAATAAAATTTAAGATTTCAAATCAATTTATATGTTTAAGCTAGTGGCTAAGCTCTACCGAGTGCGTCCTTAGCTGCAAAACAATAGTACATTTGTGTTACTTCAGATCATATCTGTGTACTAAGTGGGATCCAAATGCGCCTAGCTATTACAACGTGAAGTACAAACAAACATACATACACAGTAATTTAGGACTAGAAAAATCTACCTGTATTTTCTTCCTAAAATCTAGATGCTATATGATGATCAAGATACCTCTAGCCATCCAGCTAGAAGTATAGCCCATTATTAGGACAAATAATCAAAATTGGTTAACATACAGCCAAAGAAGTAGCCTAAAAATTTTTAATCTTGGTTAAGTAAAAAATGTCTCTACTGCCCTTTAAGTTGTATAAAAATGCTTATAATACAGCCTGCGTACCCAAAATTAGTCTGTATAACAGATTTTCTCTTTTAATTAAGCCAATGTTCAACCATTGTTACGAAGATGGGAGATATTATTATCTTACAAAGTATTTTAAATATTAGTAATGCCTTTTATATTAAGCACTAGCATTGCCCGCGGCTCCGCCCGCGTTCAGATGACCAAAAACCAAATTCTTAGGTTTTACATATAAGTATAATGTTACATTGCAGTTTTTGTATGTTTTTTCAGAAGTGAGATATTTTCCCTCGGTAAAAAGTGTCCTATATGTTGACCGGGATAACCAGCTATCACCATACCAAATTTCATCAAAATTTGTCCAGTGGTTTTACCATGATGCGGTAACAGACAGACAAAAATTCTGAAAACTGTTGATTCAGCCTCTGTATCGAAAATAATGTCTATTTTAATAAGATTTTCCATAAAATATTTAATGTACAGATTCGGCTTAGTTAGAATTTTATTATATATATATATATATATATATATATATATATATATATATATATATATATATATACTAGCGGCTCATCCTCGCTTCGCTCGGGTTCACCTCTAGAAAAGCACAAACAGATCTATCCCACGGGAACCGTTCATTTTTCCGGGATAAAAATAAGTAACCTGTTGTTTGACTGCAATATAAGGTATCAGCATGCCAAATTTTACTAAATTAGGTGCATAAGTTGTTGTGTACTGAGCTGTATAAGTCACTATAATTTTTTAACTATCCCACGGGAACTTTTTAATTTTCCTTAATGAAAAGTATCAAATTTCATTTAAATAGGTTCAATAGTATCGGAGATTAGCCCGTACGAACAGACAAACAGACAGAGAAACAAAAAATTTGAAAAAAATCTGGATTTGTTCTATTTCTCTCCTTACGGGATGTACTCGTAAGAAGAGAACTGACTCGTTTTTAGCTATTTTTTCTACCATCTATGTACAGACATTCGACCTCTACAGTTTTATTATTCATATATGTACCTATATTCAGATAGAATAAATAACGTATAATAAAACAGAAATATATATGGTATGGTATGGTATAAAACTATTTTGCGTTAGAAATATATAATAATGAAAATAGTTATAGCGAGTGTACCTTAGGAGATAGACATATACTATGTAGAACTTTTCTGTAGACCTTTGTAAGCCTTACAATTTTCTTGTACAATGTTTTGATCTATCTCTTAAGGTTGAGCCAACGTTAGCCATATAAATTTCTAAGGACAATTCGATAGAACCAGTTATTGTATTTTCCCGTGGGAATGAATAATTTGCCTGTCGTAAAAAGTATTCTAAATGTTGACCCAAGCACTAAGTTTTATCACTATACAAAATTAAGTTAAAATCGGTTGAGTACTTTTTGCGTGAAACGCGCACATCGGTTTGAGTAAGTTTTATTATAGGTATAGATAAGAATAAATATTGCGAGTGTAACTTAGGAGATAGACATATACTATTCAGAACTTTTCTGTAGGACTTTTCAAGACCCTTAATTTTTTAGTATATTGTTTTGATGTATGTCTTAAGGCATAGCCAGAGGAAGGTTTCTAGGGAGGTCTCGATAAAACCAGTTATTATATTTTCCCGTGGGAAAGAAAGATTTTCTTTAAGTAAAAGGTATCTAGGCTGTGGTATCCCAGTGGTAACGCGCTCGCTTGGGAAACCGAGTGAAGAAAGTTCAAATCCCAGGTCTAGCACCTCTGATATTGGCCAGCGTGGTGGGCTATGGCCTGATCCACCTCGTACTGTAGGGAGGCCCGTGTATGTGTTAAAAAGGGCTGAATACAACATACATACATACATACATACATACATACATACATACATACATACATACATACATACATACATACATACATACAAAAGGTACCCTAAATGTTGACTCGAGTAATAAGTTATCACTTCACCAAATTTCGTTGAAATTGGTACATTACTTTTCGCGTGAACCGCGCACACAAAAACAAACAAACAGACATACAGGCAAACAGACATTTTTTTAATAACTATTGTTTTGGGGTCTATGTTGTGTACATAATACGTTACAAATAAACAAAAACATCTATCCCACGGGAAAAGTACATTTTTCTGGGATAAAAAGTTACCTATTTGTTATTCTGATGTATGAACTATATTATTGTAAAGTTTAATCAAAATCCAATCAGTGGTTTTTGTGTACTAAGCTGTATAAGTTACTATAGTTTTTTGGCTATCCCACGGAAACTCTTTAATTTTCCGGAATGAAAAGTAGCTGATTTGTTTTTGTCATGTATGAACTATATTATTGTAAAGTTTCATTAAAATCCAATTAGTAGTTTTTGTGTACTAAGCTGTATAAGTTGTTATAGTTTTTTAACTATCCCACGGGACCTCTTTAATTTTCCGGGATGAAAAGTACCATCATGCAAAATTTCATTTAAATAGGTTCAATGGATCCGGAGATTAGCCCGCACAAAGAGAAAAACAGATAAACAGCTCGCTCGGGTTCGTGCATACATACGAATATGTTGTAAATTATCTCTTTAACCATTTGTCCAAATTATATGCAGTAAAAGAGAAAAGTCTTTTATTTTAAACATTTTAGACGATAAATTTACTTATTTTGATAAGAATTCATAATTGTTGATAATATGACCAATAAACATGACCTACCGATTTAAGTGATTTTTTTAATATAAAAAACTACTTTTTGTGACTTAAATATAAAAGTTAGACATATGCTGTCGCGGACTTTTTTGTAGGCACTATGAAGCTCTACAACTTTTCTCTAGAACATAATCATATATCTCTCATCGTTAAAGCAGCGTTCGTAAGAAACGTTTTCGTTCGACCGTTTTTTCTCCGACTTACTTTACAAATCCGACTACCACGAAAAAACCTTTTCATTTTTCGGTTTAATATATAGCCTATGACACTCAGAAAGAACGTGGCTTTCTATTGGTAAAAGAATTTTGAAAATCGGTTCAGTAGATCCAGATATATATATATATATATATATATATATATATATATATATAGATGATGTAAACGTGGATGTTAAAATAAAACTATTTTCTTATATATACAATTTTTTCTATATACAGAGCCGTTAAAATTAATAAAATCTTACCTGGAAATGATAAAAATGATAGAAATATACTTGATTGTGAAATATTATATTTATATTAGACGACTACTAACTACTATAAATGTATGCGAAAGCTTATCTATGTTTGTCTATATTATTTAAGTTCCCTTCATGTTCGGCCATCTCATTGAGACTAGCCATCTGCGCAGGAGATATTATAGTGCAGACACAACGTGCACTCTCTATTCCTGTCACTCTCATACTCCGGACGACTGCTCGACACGATCAGTGAGAGTTAAAGGCGCAAGACCGCGCGACACGTCCTGTCCGAAACACGGAAGTGAAACACCTTCCCAACTCCGACTTCTAAAAACTGAAGCTTACAAAACAGAAAGACTCAATAACTAAACTTGGCCGTACCTGGGATTCGAATCCAGGACCTCCAGATGTGCAGCCGTACATGCTAGCCACTACACCACTGAGGTAGTTAATAGTGTAATTTAGTACATATGGTAGGCTATGGCCTGGAGTAATACAAAGGCTACTTACTGTATGGCACGCGGGGACATGTGTATATATATACATATGTATGTACATACATACGTACGATGGCGGGTAAGTCGCTAGTGCTCTATAAATATCATTAATATATATTGATTAAGGGAATAAGGGAAGAAAGGAAAAATAATAAGTTGCTCATGAATTAATCAAACCTGTTCTTAATGAAACCATTTTTTATCTATACTAATATTATAAAGAGGTAAACTTTGTGAGTTTGTGAGGTTGTAGGTAATCTCTGGCTCTACTGAACCGATTTAGATGAAATTTGGTAAGAACATAGTTTGAGACCCTTTTTTTAACGTTGGGAAATGCATTACGCACGAGGTGTGGGACTCACCGGCAAAGCCAGTACTACCCACTAAAACCCAACAAAACCTTCCCCCGTCTTAATGGGGCGTCGCAGGATAGCTTACGCATTCAACTACGACGCCTCGATGGCAGGTCTGCCGAAGCAGACCACAACAACCATGGGGTTGCTCCAAAGTCCACTCTGCTATCAGAGAAGTACCAGGAGCAACCCGCATGGTACACCACCCACCGAAGAGGGCTACTTTCCACCGCCCACCGAAGTGGGCCACCTCCCTGTGCGTTTCTTGGCTTCGCGCCCGGTGGATTGCCGGGCACTACTGAGCCCCCTCACCACGACAAGGTGAACGCATGTTGGGGGGGATAGTTTGAGACCTTGAAAAAAAAACTTTTTATCCTGGAAATCATCCCTTAAGGGGGTGAAAATGGGGATGAAAGTTTGTATGGGGAATTAACCTAAAAACGAACCCGAGCGAAGCGAGGGTGAGTCGCTTGTCTCCAATACAAGGTTTAACCTGGCTGTGAATTACGCTTAGTTTCCAGTCATTTCAAACTTTTTTATTGTATCGCCTTCGTTCTGAATCGGAATACAGAGAAAAAATTAAATTTACTTTCTACAGATTTTAATAGGATTTCTTATTAAATGCTTTTCTGGTGAACTTCAATTAATAGAAAGTATGGATTTAGAATTACCTAGTTGATTTATTTAATTTTAACATAAAAATGTTTTAACATAAAGTAAATCAGTGGTAACGTGTTCGTTAAGAAGGCACAGTAAAGTGGGTTCAAATCCCCGAATGTAAGTGAGAATCTAAACTATGTCCTAATAACCACCCCCAAATATGTCTGCAAGTCGAGGAAACTATTTTAATTTAAAAAATACCAGAGTCCACCCTTTACTCTTTCACGGCCCTTATATCCGGAAACAAAAGCCCCTTTAAAATCTGTTTCGGAGATAACATGTTAAACAGCCCACATTGAAGCTTTATTTAGTTCTGCAGAGAGATTGTTCTGGATTCTTTGGATATATTGTATGTTTCATTTATTGATGGTATCACACATGTATATCTGTATCGTGGCCCATTGCTTTGATGAATAATTTTTTTCCTACTATTATGTTTTTATGGGCACTACTACTTTTTGCCTTCGGCTCCGCTCGTATTCTACCTCCACATCGACGGGTATCCTTGTGCCAAAAACTCAAATCTGTTAAGCTGTGGAAGTGTGAAGTATTACTAAATACTCATGAATAAGTAACAAAAGATAACACCTCCAGGTAAATTTCTAAGATATCAATTAAATTTCTAAGAAATCTATTGTTAAATGACACGCCGGCGTGTCCGCGGTCGTGGAGGAACTATTTTATGTAATAATACAGTTTAATCGAAAAAAGTCTTGGATGATAAACGTTGGTTTGTGCAAATTTTTTCCTCTTTTCTGACTGCTCATTGAGATGATATGTATAGTAGTGGAAATCTTATTGGTCTACGTGCTATTTTTTTGTGTAAATGTTTTAAATAATGTATTTTTCTCAAAAATAATAATAAATGAATAAGAAATGTCAAAAATACCGTAATATTTTACGACCTTTATTCGTAGACCAATGTTTTGTTACTGGGAGATAGGGTGAGCTGGTTTATCTATCTAACAGCCAGGGTTTTCTAAAGCGATTTCACAAATCCCGCTTGTACGAGTATTTTATACGATACTTTTACTTGCGTTCAAACCAAAATAAGAATCTGTTTTCCTGTTTGTGTAGGTGGAATTAGATTGATTTTTAGGAGTTTCTCATAGTATTAGTTTTATATCTGACCTTCAACATAATAAAAATAACCTGTTTATTGAGTAAAACGAAAGTTATACATTTACATAAGTAGTTTTATACCTACTTTAAATAAAAGTGTAACTGATCGCTGTCTGTACGTGGAAGATATTTAAAAAAAACTTTTATTGGATGTCTTTTTTAATAACAATAGGACCCAAAACAATGATTTTTAGATTTTTTGTCTGTTTGTCCGTGCGTTTGTACGCGCTAATCTCAGAATCGGCTTAACCGATCTGGGTGCGGTTTTTTACTAATATATTGTGGTAAGCTTCACTTAACATTTAGATAGTGTTTGCTTTATTTCAATCGGTTTATAAATAAAAAAAGTTATCTGAATTTAAAGAATCACTTAGGGACGAACCTAGTTGTGTACTTTTCAGTAGAATCCATACATACAGCGTTTCTAATAACAGTCAAATAATGATTGCACAGATTTCGATGAAATTGAGTTATGTCGTAGATTGTATATGGGGGCATAGGTTATCTTTCATCCTCTCCCGCTTACCATGCGAGCGGAGCTGCGTGCAAAAACAAAAATCCTATAAATGTTTCTTGCTTCAACATTTTAGCATTATCTTGGTATAAAGTGATTACTAAACTGACCACAGTTTAGCAATCACTTTATACCAAAATACCGTCGGCTATACCATTCTACCCACATCAAATGCAGTGATGCGGTTTCAAGTGCCGTTGAATGTTTAGAGTTTTTGCATCTTTGACAGATTTTGTTAAAAGTGCGATTGGAAAATAAAATTAAATAGGTAAATTTAAAAAAAAAATCAATTTTGATAAAAATATAACTAGTATTTTTTATTTTATTAATACCTTTCCATCGATGTCGACTCAATAAAACCAAATATACATATTGTGAATAATAAGTTTCCAAGTAAAGCTACTAAGCATCAGCAATTCCTCCTTTATTTAATTAATTTTATAGAATGCCCTTCAAAATGACTAACAATACTATGTGACATGTGTCCACCGTTGGGTGTAATGTGGCGCCATCTAACTTCTGTCTTCTACAGATTACAGATTACCTCACGGTGGATGACAATACTTTTAAAATATTAATATTTAAAATATAACAAACTCATATCTGTATTAACATTATAAAATTGTAAATAATAAAATATAAATAATCGACGTCAAATTAATATTATAAAATATAAAATTATAACTAAAAAACATATGAAGAATCAATATGATCTCTAAATAATGAATATTCTAACATGGCAAAATGTCAATTGAGCAACTATAACTAACAATACATTGTTAAAATATTAAGTATTATAAACACAATCCGTCAAGTCGCTCAGAAGTTATACGACTTTTAACAGAAGCTCAAACGATTATTTAAAAAAATATAATAACATTTAACATACCGATAAAAAATAAATTAAAATATAACAGGCTCAATAAAACATTTTATAACGATTAAAGTAAAAACCTTTTTGACATTAATTTAACGTGACATAATTTATGCATTTATCAACACGAACCACAAATTTGATTGCATTTTCGGCCTAATTTATTCAGCCGGTCCGTATCATGTAAAGTCTCTTGCCACATTAAAGGGAATGATTCGACTCCATTATTAGCGGTCAGACGTTTCATAGGCAGATGCAGTTTCATTTATTCATTTTTGATCTATATTGAATCTATACAGATAAATAAAATTGAAGTGTCGGTTTGTAACGTCAAAATAACAGCATTTTAGGAAATGTATATGGATGTAGGTACATATACCTACCAAAATAACATTTTTTACAATTTTTGTCTGTCTGTCTAATCTCTGTTCCGGCTAATCTCTGAAATGGCTGCACCGATTTTGACAGGACTTTCACTGGCAGATATTTGATGTAATAAGGAGTAACTTATGCTACTTTTATTATAGACTAGCAGCTCACCTTCGCTTTGCTCGGGTTCACCTCTAGAAAAGCACAACAGATCTATCCCACGGGAACCATTCATTTTTCCGGGATAAAAATAAATAAAATAAAATAAGTAACCTGTTGTTTGACCTGCAATATGAGGTATCAGCATGCCAAATTTTACTAAATTAGGTGCATAAGTTGTTGTGTACTGAGCTGTATAAGTAATATAATTTTTTAAGTATCCCACGGGAACTCTTTAATTTTCCGGAATGAAAAGTATCAAATTTCATTTAAATAGGTTCAATAGTATCGGAGATTAGCCCGTACGAACAGACAAACAGATAGAGAAACAAAAAATTTGAAAAAATCTGGATTTGTTCTATTTCTCTCCTTACGGGATGTAAGAAGAGAACTGACTCGTTTTTTAGCAATTTTTTCTACCATCTATGTACAGACATTCGACCTCTACAGTTTTATTATTCATATATGTACCTATATTCAGATAGAATAAATAACGTATAATAAAACAGAAATATATAATAAAGAAAATAGTTATAGCGAGTGTACCTTACGAGATAGAGATATACTATGTAGAACTTTTCTATAGACCTTTTTAAGACTTACAATTTTGATCTATCATGTTTTGATCTATCTCTTAAGGTTGAGCCAACGTTAGCCATATAAATATCTAAGGACAATTCGATAGAACCAGTTATACAATTTTCCCGTGGGAATGAATATTTTGCCTGTCGTAAAAAGTATTCTAAATGTTGACCCGAGCACTATGTTTTATCACTATACAAAATTAAGTTAAAATCGGTTGAGTACTTTTTGCGTGAAACGCGCACATCGATTTGACTAAGTTTTATTATAGGTATAGATAAGAATAAATATTGCGAGTGTAACTTAGGAGATAGACATATACTATTCACAACTTTTCTGTAGGACTTTTCAAGACCTACAATTTTTTAGTATATTTTTTTGATGTATGTCTTAAGGCTTAGCCAGAGGAAGGTTTCTAGGGAGGACTCGATAAAACCAGTTATTGTATTTTCCCGTGGGAAAGAAAGATTTTCTTTAAGTAAAAGGTATCTAGGCAGTGGTATCCCAGTGAAGCAAGTTCAAATCCCGGGTCTCGCACCTCTGATATTTTCATGTGAGAATCATTTCTAACACAGTTACCACTTGTCTTAACGGTGAAGGAAAACCTGCATGTCTGGCAGAACCTAGCAAGTTTTCGAAAGACATGTGAAGTCCACCAACCCGCACTTGGCCAGCGTGGTGGACTATGGCCTGATCCACCTCGTACTGAAGGGAGGCCCGTGCATGTGTTTAAAAGGGCTGAATACAACATACATACATACATACATACATACAAAAGGTACCCTAAATGTTGACTCGAGTAATAAGTTATCACTTCACCAAATTTCGTTGAAATTGGTACATTACTTTTCGCGTGAAACGCACACACAAAAACAGACAAACAGACAAACAGGCAATTTTTTTAATAACTATTGTTTTGGTGTGTATGTTGCGTACATAATACGTTACAAATAAACAAAAACATCTATCCCACGGGAAAAGTACATTTTTCCGGGATACACAGTTACCTATTTGTTATTCTGATGTATGAACTATATTATTGTAAAGTTTCATTAAAATCCAATCAGTAGTTTTTGTGTACTAAGCTGTATAAGTTTTTATAGTTTTTTAACTATCCCACGGGAACTCTTTAATTTTCCGGGATTAAAAGTATCTAAGATGTTGCCCGAGGATATAAGGTACCACCATGCAACATTTTATTTAAATAGGTCTAATAGATCTGGAGATTAGCCCGTACAAAGAGAAAAACAGATAAACAGCTCGCTCAGGTTCGTCCATACATACGAATATGTTGTATTATCTCTTTAACCATTTGTCCAAATTATATGCAGTAAAAGGGAAAAGTCTTTTATTTTAAGCATTTTAGACGATAAATTTACTTATTTTGATAAGAATTCATAATTGTTGATAATATGACCAATAAACATGACCTACCAATTTAAATGATTTTTTTAATATAAAAAACTACTTTTTGTGACTTAAATATAAAATTTAGACATATGCTGTCGCTGACTTTTTTGTAGGCATTATTAAGCTCTACAACTTTCCTTTAGAACATAATCATATATCTCTTATCGTTAAGGCAGCGTTCGTAAGAAACGTTTCCGTTCGACCGTTTTTTCTCCGACTTACTTTGCAAATCCGACTACCACGAAAAAGCCTTTTCATTTTTCGGGTTAATATATAGCCTATGACATTCAAAAAGAACGTGGCTTTCTATTGGTAAAAGAATTTTGAAAATCGGTTTTGTAGATCCAGAGATTACCCCCTACAACGTCACAAACTCACAAACTCACAAGATCACAAACTTTACCTCTTTATAATATTAGTATAGAAAAAGAATTAGGGTTCCGCTCAAAAAATTAAAACGTACTTAGATATGCATCCGAGTGAAGCGAGGCTAACTGACAGCCCAGTGATATCGCGCTCGCTTGGAAAACCAAGTGAATCGGGTTCAAATTCCAGTTTACCCACCTCTGATATTCTCATGCCCGAATCATTTCAACATGATCACCATTTGTCCTACGGTGAAGGAAAACATCGTGAAGAAACCTGAATATGTGTTTAACCTAACAAGTTTTCGAAAAACATGTGAAGTTCGCCAACCTGTACTTGTTCAGCATGGTGGACTATATCGACCTGTTCCCCCTCGTATTTGAGCTGAATATATATATACATTACAACTGGAATAACAAAATGTTATCTAGAGAATCAATACATTAGTCTTAATAGTTTATTGCCCACAGGTCAACCCACGCGCACAACCCGGGCGGTCCGGGCACATTGAACGGAGTGAACGGCAGCGTGCACGGAGAAGCGAGACAGGCTCAGTCTAGGAAGAACATTATTAGAATGTTGGGTAAGTAAATTGGTTGTACCTACGGTTTTGCTCGATATATTAATATACTTATATTATTTTCATAACAATGTTGTCTTGTACCAACCGAGTTTCGGTCTCGGTGATTTTTCTCAGAGAGACTTCCCAAAAGCGCAGGAGATATTATAGTGAACAAGTGCACGCTCTATTTCTGTTACCCTCAAATCCCGATAGGACAATAATTCAACACGATCGGTGAGAAGAAGTGCAGGACCGACTGTAGCTGTACATGATGACCACTAGACCATAAAAGCAGTTTTTATTCTCATACAGCGCCCAGTGGTAACGCGCTCGCTTGGGAAACCGAATGAAGTTGAATTGAATGAGTTCAAATCCCGGGTCTCGCACCTCTGATATTTTGATGTGCGAATCATTTCCAACATGATTACCACTTGTCTTAACGGTGAAGGAAAACATCGTGAGGAAACCTGCATGTCTGAGAGAATCTAGCAAGATTTCAAAAGACATGTGAAGTCCGCCAACCCGCACTTGGCCAGCGTGGTGGACTATGGCCTGATTCCCCTCGTGCTAAAGGGAGGCCCGTGCCCAGCAGTGGGACATTAAAAAGGGCTGAATACATACATTCTCATACAGGCAGAACATAAGACTCGATTTTCTTGGATTATACACATCCCCCGCTTGGAGTGGAGTGGATTTTAAGATATATGTATCTTTTTTTATAATCCCCATCTTCATGGAGTGTCGCCGGATCGCTTACGCACTTAACCACGACGCCGCAACGGCAGGTCTGCCGAAACAGGCCACAACAACAATTGGGGTTGCTCTAATAGTCCACTCTGCTAGGCATGCAGAGAAGCACCAGGAGCAACCCGCATGATACACCGCCCACCAAAGTGGGGCCACCTCCCAGTGCGTTTCTTGGCTACGCGCCCGGCTATATTGCCGGAAGCTGAAGAGTCTCATCAAAATCGGCTAAACTCTTAGCGAAAATATCGCGTAACATACGCAAAAAAAACATAAAACTTAAATTGAGTACAGGAGGTTCTTTTTATATCAGTTTAAATCCAAAACCTTAGTAAACCTATTCTCATACCTCTTAATTATAATAACTACTATCAATCGTTCAAATCTGTCTATCGAACCTAATTTACAGTGGTATTTTAATTCAATAAACGGTGTGTGGTAGTTTAATACAATTAAGCGATATCCGAATTCCTAAGCACATGAGCGAATTCTCAGATGTACTTCTGCTACACACGTAATCTACTATAATCAATTTACCTTCTTGTTAAGTTATATAATATACTAGCGATTCACCCTTGCTCCGCTCGGGTTCATCCCTAGTTACGTTTAGTATAGATTTCTCAGAGATGAGATATTTTTCCGCAGTAAGAAGTAGACCCGGATAACTAGCTACCATCATACCCAATTTCATCAAAATCTGTCCAGTGGTTTTCTCGTGATGTGGTAACAGACAGACAGACAAACAGACAGACAAAAATTCTAATAACTATAGATTCGGCCTTTGTATCGATTATAATGACTATTTCAATATGATTTTCCATGAACGAATTAGCAATTCGTTCATGTGATTTTCCAAAAAATATTTATTGCACAGATTCGACTCATTCAGAATTTTATTATATATGTAAATTGTATCGGATGATTGAAAATCATCGTAGATAATGTACTATGTGGTGTAAATAAGGTCCGTTCCCAGCATTAGGACGTTAAAAAAAGGCTGAATACATATTGTGATATGTCTGACTGACATAACCTGCTGCTGAGATCTAAGATTCGATTCCCGTGCCGAACAAATACTTGTATTTTTGACCTGTCTGAAGTTGACAACTCACAAATAGTTACAGCTAAACAATATGTAAATATGACGATAGTTTAAATTAATATATACGTAACGATAATCCGATATTTTCGCCAAGTATAAACTTACATTGGAAACTTTTTAACGATCTTGAGGTCGTACACCGACTTTTTTTGTAAAACTTATTTAATTATGTAACATAATATATGAAACTACCTTTTCGAATTTTTTCGTGGATTTATTTTGATTTTTGGTTCCCGACGCGACGTTTCGAATGCTTTACAGCAATCAAGGTCACGGACGAGGGAGAGTTAAAAATCCAAAAACGTATGTAGTTTGTTTAAAATGTCAAATATTCGCGTAAATCTAAGAAAGTATTAAGATATAATATAAGCTTATATAAGGGATAAGATAAGGGTAGTAGCGCTAACTATGTAGTTTAGTCCTACGGTTTGACCCTTCATACTTCGTTTTTTCTCCAGCATTAAACCATAAAAATTTCAATTAATAATTCTGAATTGTAAATAAAATTAGATTTATGTTTTAATAATAAAATACAATACTTTTTAAATTCTTCTTCATGACTTTTGAGGAAATTATATTTTTTTCTGTAATTGAAATTTCTAATTAAACCTATTTTAATATCTTCAGACGTCGTAAATTACACATTCTTCTTAAATATGGAACAATATTAAACACTTATTGACTATCGATAACAAGGAGTTTTAAATGTTGTAGTAAGAATTAACAACAGTTAACAGCTGAGGAACAGCGCGGCTTGAACAAAACCTAACACTCCAAAAGCTAACTGTTGTGAGCAAGCTTGTTTATTATGTTTTTACACTCTATCAGTGCAACGAATAAATTAATAGTAAAAAACATTTTTAAACACAAGCTTTTATAGGTATTTTTTTCTCTTTTTCGCGTTTTAAACAAAAACTTCTTTAAAAAAATGACTATTTATTTATTTATCTCATTTATTAGTTTACATGTCATGGTGTGGGTGCACTATTTAAATTAACTGAATTATAATTGAATGCCTATACAAAATTTCGTGTCTTTGACTGTGACTGCTGAAGAAAAATCTCATACCTTAATAAAAAAGTTATATCATGGATTAAAAAAATTATCTGTATTTATTAACGTTTTCTTCTACGATTGGGAAGCTGCAAAAAATTCAAAAAATTCATAAAGAAAATTAGACAAGTGCCATAAACAATCCTGTCATGTCATACGACCTCGTCGTACACTGCCCCAACCCGGACTTGATTTATAGGCGACGCGGGATTAGTCAAATTACTTGCCCCTTAGTCTAATCCCAAATAGCTCATATATTGTATGCCTAGAAAAATAGTGTAATATACTCATAGCTTGAAGCTCTGAAGTCTTCGTAGTTGTCTATATACTGTAATTAACTAGCGATTTACCTTTGCCTCACTCGAATACGTCCCTAAGTCCTTAATTATCTATGAACTATTCCAGGTTTTTTTAATTATGTGCTAAATTTCATCAAAATCCGTCCAGCCGTTTCAGATAAACATACATAGGGACAAACTTTGTCTGTATTTATATGTATGTATGATAGATTATATTTGCAATATAGCCCATAATCTTTCTGTCTGTAAGCTTTTTTTCTATTGGTGAAAATCATATAAAAAAACCTTACAGTAGTTGCTGACATTAGCCAGAATAAATACAGTGTCAACTTTACAGCAGAGAGCTTTAAAAATAGAATAAACATTCAAAAGTTAATAATTCTGTATTAAAAAGTCTTTCGGTAAATTGACTATTTGGACAAATAAGCACTGAGACGATGAGTTGCAGACTCGCTATTATGGCTATCGGTACAACCATTCTATGCTTTCATACACTAACGAACTAGATCTAGTAATCTTTCGCAACCAATTCACCGGACTAAAGGCCGTTACATGAATAGAACCTTCCCGAAGGATCCGCTAATTGAATTGAGCAATGATGTAAATATATCTAATCTTTTTATATTGTACTAAATGTATATCTATGTATATATGTATGTATGTATTTGAGTGTGTATGTATATATGTATGTATGTATTTATGTATGTATGGATTGGTATATGTATCTATAAGTATTTATATACATAAACGTGTCAATGCAAGTACACCGTCTACTGTCTTATGAAAATTTACTCCTCCTCCTCAGGGTTGCCTGGAAGAGATCGCTTCCAGCGATAAGGTCGCCTGCTGTGCATCTTATCTTTGTGTTTTTTTTTCTTTGTATTTTTAGTTTTCGGTGTGCAATAAAAAGTATTATTATTTTTATTATTACTACATAAACTAAAGTAGATATACAATGTAGATGGTAATAATATTAAAGCATAATTCTAAAGATTGTTTTTGTTTTCCTCAAAGTGTAAAGTCGTGAAATAAATATTAGAAATCTTTAAATTACCTAATAAATCTTTTTAACGTCCCACTGCTGGGCGCGGGCCTCCCTTCAATACGAGGGGGTCAGGACATAGTCCACCACGCTGGACAAGTGCGGGGCAGACTTCACATGTCTTCACATGTCATCTTAGTGGTACCTAATCATGTCAAAAGTGATTCGCATATGAGAATGTCATTGGTCTGAGACCTGAAGTTAGAACCCGCTTCACTTGGTTTTACAAGTAAGCGAGCTACCATATAGCCCCCATATATGGTTTTTTTCTGTGTTGTAAATAAAAGATAGCAAGAATACGTTCAAGCTTGCTATTTGTTTCTGAAAAATTTCTTTATCGTGTTTACGGTTACAAAGCTTACTAAAAATGAACGCTAGTTCCAATAATATTTTCATGTAGAATATTAAAGTATGTAAGTAAATGGCATTTTCTCCGGCAATTTTAAATGTATATAACTAAAACCCTACATACGCTGGAATAAAATATATGTACATATTACTTAAGTGACCATGTTGGGGACGGGAAAAATCTTTTAATAATCCCTTAACCACTAGCTTTCACGTATGACTACGCTCTCACGTTTCGCGATAAATTGTAAATAAATAAATATGTTGGGACATTAACACACAGCACCATCTAGTTCCATGGTAAGCTATGAGGCCTGTGTTATGGATACCAGATAGTTGATACACTACACAATACACATATAACTTTTAATACACACACATTATAAATATAAACACCCATGACTGGAATAAAAACATTCAAGCGAGCACGAACATGCTCATCACACAAATGTATGCAGAACTCGAACCCGCGACAGCTGCTGGCACAGCATGTAGGGTGGATCACTAGAAACTGATCCAAACGTGTCGAAATTATAAATTCTATTAGTCAGTAATAGTCTCATATCTATACTAATATATCTATACTAATATTATAAAGAGGTAAAGTTTGTGATATTGTGAATTGTGAGTTTGTGATGATGTAGGGGCTAATCTCTAGATCTACTAAACCGATTTAGATAAAATTTGGTAAGAAGATAGTTTGAGACCTTTGAAAGGACATAGGATACTTTTTATCCCGGTAACTATCCCTTAAGGGGGTGAACTGGGGATGAAAGTTTGTATGGGGAAGCAAGCTAGGGACAGAGCGAAGCGAGGGTGAGTCGCTAGTACCTATATACCTATATAAAAAAAGTAGGTACTCGTACCTATAAAATTCAAAATTGTGTTTTTTTAAATAACTTTATCCATAATATCTTATCACATATTTTTTTTAAATAAATAAAGAAATAGTACACATTTACTCTACCTGTACCCTTTAAGAGTATTATATTGTATAAAAAGATATTCATTAAAGTTCGTTTTCATGGCATTATTAAATCAGTACATTAGCCCTAATGGACTAATAAAGGAAATCGAAACTTCTCCTCTGTTGCGTGTGTTGTCAATACACGAGCTTTTATATGAAGTTTAGTTTAACCTATATATAAATAGGCAATAACAAAACTGTTCAATATCTTTTTTCGTGCGTTTGTCCAACGATTTTTTTGTTTAACAGCTATAGACTATCTTTAAAAAATTAGCTTTAAAAATTTGGAAACTGCTTTTATATAGATTAGTAAATTGTATTCATATGTTAATGTTTTCATTTAAATGTTCATTAATGATCGACCACTGGACGAACAGTGTTATTATTGAACTAGCCGTTTTTTTTATTCACATTCTTATTCCTTATTTGGTAGACAAAGAAAATAGAGATTTACTACTTCGTTCTCCGCATACGGCCATTGTAGATACTAATTGTTTCTTAACGTCTACCTACACATAAAATAAAATTGTGTAAACTTTTTCTGATATCTATGAGATAGATTTATTTATTTGAAGACATTGTCACTTAAGTGAATAATATATATAGTGAAGTGAGTTTAGTTTTAACGATTTAATAGTAATAGACAGAATTGATTGCTATTAATAAAAAAAATATATGAAAACGAAACACCAATCACCCTTTAACTAATAAATCATGAAATCTCTACAAAATATAAAATCTCAAAATTTCTAAAAGATACCAAGGTTAAAATCAATCAATATCACTCAATTCCGCACATTTTCATCAACAAGACACTCTTGAACAGTGTTGTAATACACTTTGCTCAATAAAATATTTTTAATTCTATGTTTAAATTTTTGAAAAGGTAAATCTAGGACATTTTGTGGAATCTGATTATATATGTAATGCGTATATTCAAGCCCATGAAGGATTTATTCACCTTTTGGAGTCGAAATCAAGGCGTAACAAGCTTATTTCTTAGAACTTTGACATAGTATATTGCCTACGCTTATGAAGCTACAGCTGACTTAAGAGATTATATTAATTAATGTAAATCAAATTACTAGCGAAGTGAAGTTGTCAGCGTGTTGAGGAACGCAAGCAAATTATTAAACTTTGCTAACAAAGTTTCTCAATATGAGCAATATTTCGTGCGCTATCACGCAAATCTAAATGCAGGAGATCATTCTGTAGTCCACTATTTGTCGGTGAACTAACATAAAGATGTCTTTAAGATGTCGGCCTTGAAACACGATAAATAATATCATCAATGATATCGAGCCTAATGTATTTGATTTAAACAATGAAAGTTTGTGTCTCGGTCACGATTAGCACAGCTTTTTACTTACGAGTATATCTAGTGCTATAAATATAAAAACTTGTGAGAGATTGAGTGTATATATATTTGATATATATTTGATACTTCTTCCCGCTGTAACGGTTCAACTGATCGAAGTGAAATTATGAATGAAGCTTATATCGTGGATATAAGTACATATAAGTTTGTTTATACCGAATAGGCTCCGAAACTACTGAACTGATTTACATCAAAATTTCAAAATTGATAAGAAGATAGTTTGTGACCCTGGGAAGGACATAGGATAATGTTTATCCTGGAAATCATACTTTAAGAGGGTGAAAATGGGGATGAAAGGTTGTATTGGGAAGAAACCAGGGACGAATCCGAGCGAAGCGAGGGTGAGTCGCTAGTCTGTATATAAATATCATAAATGTGAAAGTTTGATAGTATGGATGTTCGTTACTTACTTTAAATTTGGCACAGAGATAGATTATAGTCTGGAAACACATAGGCTTTTTATCCCGGAAAAATGTACGGTTACAGTGAGATGGGTTTATTTTTGTTTTCTTAGAGGCGAACCCGAGCGAAGCGAGGGTGAACCGATAGTATAATATATGCAAAAGTTTCGATGGATGTTTGTTACTCAATCACGCCAGAATAGTTAAACGGAACTAGATGAAATTTGGCACAGAGATAAATTATAGTCTGCAATAGCATATAGGTTACTTTTCATCTCGTAAAAATGTACCGTTCTCGTGGGGTAGATTTGTTTTTGTTTTTTCACTAGGGACAATTACGAATGAACCGAAGGCGAGTAGCTAGTTATTATATATGCGAAAGTGTTTGTATGTAAGTATGTTACAATTTACTTTGAAATAGCTGGACGGATTGGGACGAATTTTAGTACACAGATAAACTATGACCTAGAGTTATACAAAGCCTACTGTTAGGCACCGTACTCAAGCGTAGTACTATACTCGACAATATAAAATAAGTATCTAATAACATATCAGTAACATGTTTTATTTAAATTTCGGGCGCTTTTGTGAACACCTTTATATAAAATAAAATCTTTAGAGATAGAATAGGCTATTAATGAAAGATTTTCAAGGCACAGACGCACATTAATCGATAAACATTCGAAACTGATTTGCATATGAAAGCTTCGACGAGCATTGTTCTCTTGCCGGCTTCCAAAATCGATCTGTAATTAGACGTCTCTTTTGCTAAATTTAGGCTTCATCAAACTTGAAATCTGGTAAACCGGCGAGTGTAGGTGGCACATTACCTTTAAGACTTGGTACATTAAAAATATCATATTCTATATCAAAAGTTGGACCATAAACATAGGTCAGGTTACTCGTAACAGATGATGCACGCCATACAGCATATTCAATATCTGCCGCTTTAATAGTGTACACTTTTATGACGCAGGTCGGTAAAAAGGACAATGTACCTAAACGTTCGAGACTAAAGTTGTTATTGCATCACAGCTGTGTACCATCAATATATAATCTGACATATGCACGCCTAAGACTGGGTTCACACGGTTGTATACAGTTCGATAGTAAACATATAAATAGCAAGATGTTCTTAACCGCAGTAGTTATCTTACAGAAATAATATCCACCTTTATTCAGTGTGCTTGACAAGTCGAGTAAATATCTATTAAAAGTGATTAGAGGTGTACGATGTTTGCAGTACAATGAAAACACCGCTGTTTACTTTATAAAACTAACATAGCAGTTGTTTTTGAGTAAAGTACGTACAATAACTTCAAAAAAATCATCGTTCATAATCATTTTCTTAAACAAAAGAATAATAAGAATCGATTTAGGTATATTTACTAGTGTTCGCTCGGTCGTAGAAATTCAACCGTAATATTTTTTTTGCTGATAACATTTTAATGTTTTAAACTAAAGAAAAAACGATTGACAAAGAAAGGCACTGAATCGTTTTCTTTTGCCTATATATGTATATATTATGTAGATATATCGCATAACATATGCACAAAAAACATACAACTGAATTTAGTACTCCTCCATTTTACAGTGCGAACCCAGCATAAGAGACATAAAATATAGAATTAATTAAAAATGGCATGTTTGATAGATGTTTCATGTCATGTCATGATAGATGTTATCCTAAAAGCAAATTGTATTAGATGCATGTTTTGGATATTTCGAACAATAACAAAAATAATGACTTTATTTTATTTGTATATGTTTTCTTCCCTAATTTATAATAGTATTTAGAAGACCATTTCAATATATGAATGTAAATAGCCCACATATACCTAAATCGATTTTAGGTCATCCCGTTAATCTACTAACTCCGTCTGATATGGGTGCATATGTAATTACGAATATATTTTAACAAATCTGCCCACTTAGATATCAATTTGTACAATAATCACTAATAGAGAAATATATGATAGAAATAATCATGTAAATCTAAACGTAACGCTTTGATACTTCATCTCTATATCTATATATATTAGGTATGTATAAAACGAAGTCGTGTTTGTTACAATACTTATAACTCGAGAACTGCTGGACCGTTTTTTATGAGATTTGTTTTGTTGGATTTGTGTTCACGCCGAATAGCAGAATAACTATTAAAACGTCGAAAAAATTCAGGAAAATAAAAAAAAAACTTTTCTCTATTCTATTCTTATATTCTATTTTATATATTATCTACCAATAAAACGTACCTAGGGACGAACCTGAGCAAAGCGAGGGTGAGTCAATAGTTATCATATATTTTAAACTGCCTCTGTGGGCTAGCATGTACGGCTAGATCCGGAGATCCTGAGTTCGAATCTCGGGTAAGTATAGTTATTGAGTTTTTCTGTCAAGAAATTCTCAATCATAGCCCTATTTTAACCCTAATCCTCGGAAAACACAAAAGCGTGGTATGAGTGACAGAGAGAGAGTACACTTGTGCACTATAATATCTCCTGCGCAGTGGCTAGTCTCAATGAGATTGGCCGTGGCCGAAATCGGTCAGAAGGACATTATACTAAGCTCTTAAACTTGTTTTCAGCCGCAGTCGTAATAGCGTTCTTCGTCTGTTGGGCTCCATTCCACTTCCAACGGTTATTCTTCATCTACGGCCCTAGAGTTCAGTACTACCACACGATCAATGAATATCTCTTCCTCGCTGCGGGCATCTTCTACTACATATCGGCAACTGTTAACCCTATCTTGTATAACATCATGAGTCACAGGTAAGAATTGCTAGAAAGAGAGCAATGAGAAATGTATTATTAAGTCGGATATCATAGGTTCGATATATACTAAAAATAAAAATATTTATGTGCTTTAATAAATATGTTTTTGTTTGTTTTTTGTAGAAAGTGTTACGTATTAGATAATAGGCTGTATACATTTTTAATTAATTTATGAAAATTTAAAACTGTATTACTTAACGTAATTTAAGTTTCTTATAATTTCATAAGTATAGGTATTATTAGAGGAATGTATATATTATGAAACCTGTGTAATTTACGAGTAGTTGTGCACAGTAATATTCGACTACAAAAAGTAAGCGTAGCACTGGCGTCTGCTTAAATACGACGCGTTAATTGATCTCTTCACCTGTTTGTGCGGAGCTCAGGGAAGCTTTAAAATTTTCCACTTACTTACATAAAGTTCTATTTACTGCATTTCTATAACTGCTAGGTAATGTTACGACAAAGTTAGTACCTACAATACTAACACTTAAAAAAAATACTTAGGAACAAATTTACTTATATACATGAAAAATTTTCGATTCTATCTCTACTCTACTTTCTTAAAGAAAGTCCTAAATATACAATCGTACCTTTTTTACCTAAAACGAAAAATACTTCTTAAACATGAAAATTATTATTATTGAAATTTATCTCATCTGTTTAATGAGTTTGCTCTGTCAGTCCTTTTTAGAATTAAAGAAGCAGATAATTTTTGCGACTTGAGTTCAAACCCTCGTCTCGTCGTTAGGTGAGCTGTTTGCTCGGGCACTTTGACAAAATAATCAACGTCTTCGCTATCTGTGTTACATAACGAAGTCAGTGATGTGATTTTGCTTCCGAAGTTAGGTTTTTATCAGTTCTCAATGAACTTATTTGATAAGTTCATTGAGAACTCAAGTATCTGAATTTACGGTTATTTCATAGAAAAATTTATTCCTTTGCAATCGTTCAAAGTTTAGTAAAGATGTTAAATGTTGTATTCAAGATAGTGTAAAACATTTTGAAAGTACGAGAGTTAGAAAGTAAAATTATTACCATGCTTAAATAAGTATATAATAAGATATAAAACCTACAAAAATAAAACTTCGCCAATTTTGAAGAGTTAAATTTTATAAAAAAAAAGTATTTTGAATTTTAATATTATAGACATGATTATATTAGAAGGCGCCTTCCATTTCACAGATACAGAATCGCATTTAAAGAAACACTCTGCTGCCGCAAAGTTCGTCGCAAGAAGAGCAGGTACCGGGACCAGTCCAGCATCAGGGAGACCATGGTGAACCACACTTCCGATGGGTCTCACCTGGTACGAGTGAGGTCCCAAAGCCACGAACGAAGAAATATGTCAGAACATCGAGCGAAAAACTGCGGCACCGCCGACTCAACGAGTCTTTATACCAATCGGTGGAAGGACAGACGTTCTAAGGCAGATCAAAATGAATCTAGCCATTTGATGATGAAAGATTATAAATATGACTGCGAGTTATAATCAGTTTGTAATGTTATACCACCACCCTAACTATTAGTACCATCAATTAATGTTGGTAATATGTTAATATCCTATGGAAATTTGTTCATGTCCGGGATGAGGAGTATGTAATATTCTTTTACGCAAAAACAAAAAATCTGACGTAAAAGTTCACATGTGAAAAAGAAAAAAGCTATTATTCGGATTTTTTCGCATTCGTTTTATTGTTATTGACTCTTTGACTTTGTTACCGAAACGATTTGGAATACTTTATATAAAACATGGTCAGGGTTAAAATCGCTACAAAATTCATCGATATTTTTTTAAATACTGTGTTTTAATTTTATTACGTCCTTGCAGTTTGCATCCTTCTTTAAAACTAAAACTTTCTCATTTTAAATAAAACTATCTTTTCGGATTTTTTTGCGGATTTATTTGGATTTTTGGTTCCCGACGTTTCGATTCGTTTCTCATTCAACACACCGCCGCAACGCGCCAGCTCGAACACACTCTGTCCCTTTCACTCATTCTTTCTTTCATTCACACTTCACACATTAGTCTTACTAGCTCTTATTTAATTTATGCATTTTCATTCCACGGTAAAAAATATTCATTTTTAAACGTAATAATTATTATAGAATTATTAATAATAAATATATATTTTTATAAATAATTATATTATTGTAAAAATATAAATATAATATTTTTTTAAATTAGTAATAACAAATTTGACTCTTACTTCCACGACTTTCATTTTTCCAGTGTATTGACTTACCCCTCAGTCACGCCTAAAGAAGTTTTACTTTAAAAAAAAATATTTTGTTTATTACCTAATACTTAGTTTTAGTTCTAAGAGTTACATAATAAGATTTTGTATTTGTATTGTAAAATAAGCTCGTCGTAAATAATATTTGTAAGAAATCTAAATCATAAATGAAGTTATATTCAAACTATAGTAAATAAATATTTAGGTTTAGGTTTTACTAGGTTTTTAGCAACATTACTATTAGACGGCTAAAACACATTGATGTCTACGAGTATAATTACGAGAATAATGTTATTGCTATAGTTTATTAATACTTATAAATGTTTATATTCTTCTAAGTTATTTTAGCGTTAAGTGCCCACGTCACACGTGGGTCAACATTTCTATATATTATAAACTTTAAGCGAGTGGTGTTGTATTTAGAAAATTATCATGATAGTATAAATTTTTAAAAGAGTCGTTACATCGCTCTTTTAGACGCTAGAGCCGAAAATTCATCATAATTTCACGACTGTATCGTCAAAAATCGAACTTGTGACCTCGGCTCTATGCGGTCGTATCAACATAGTTTTAGAATAAGAATTGTTCATAAATAATATAAATTTTAATTGAAATAAAGATATTATTTATTTAATTTGTGTTTCAATGCATTAACTTTTTTCTTAAACATTTGAAACTAGAATATCTAAAGGGATAATACTGCACTAAATGCGATACTGCTACGAGTACGAGCAGTTTCTGTTCCACGTTAGGAAACAAAGCCTCTCTGTGGTTACGCTTTGAATTCAGAGAGCCTTATAAATGAACGCTGTCAAAGCTTTTGAATGTCAATTTAATGAAATATGTGTGTTTTACAAATTTTTTTATTTTATTAATTTATTACTTCGGATCATTAGACACATGAAGTGTCTAAAGAAATAGAAGTTTTAGCACATTTATGTATGTACATACATCTTCTATATAAATAAGAATGAATGTTCGTATATTTGTCTTTTATGGTATATTAAACCATTGATCCGATTGTGATGAAACTCTGGTAAGTTCTTGACGCAACAAAAAATCCTTGGAGGTTTGCTTTTAATTCGTCCCATTCAAGCTTAGGGACGCACTTGAGCAAAGTGAGGGTATGTCACTTGTATATTGTCAGTCATTGTAGTCCATTAATATATTTTTAGAATAACTAAACGAGCATGTTGGACCCTTTTAAAACTACTGATGTCTTTCAAGACACACACTAATACAATAATAATATTATCTTTTATATTAGGAGGATTCAGACAAATATATATCTTAAATTGCCCGAACAACTTGTGTACAATAATACTCGTAGTTCTCAGTAAGATCCCAGACGCGCGCACAAAGTATCACCAAAGTTCTTCGCAATCATTTCAATTGTTTGGGCACGTATAGAAATCAAATACACGACCTTTGACTTTTATATATTAGATAAGTTACTTCAGTGTTCTGATTGGTTCAGAGTGGGTTAAGTAATCTTTAATTCGCGTAGTACTATAAGAAAAGAAATATTACTTTGTAACATCACACGTCTCAGACAAACGCGAAGAAAATTGATTTATTCTCACGAAATTAGCTTATGTTATGGAAAGGGACTTTATTTATCTTATCATGGTCTTTCCTACTGTACGTTTCTCATAGAATAACTGAACAAGCGATATTTAATAGGTGTTTAATTTATATGTAAAACCGATTCAAAGTATAGCGGATTGCTAGACCCAACGCTATCCACTTACAGACAGCTTACCTTTACTTCAATGATCTACTAGTAATTTTTACTTCCATATAATTTTATCGTCATTTTTCACCTCTTTAGTGGATGAATTGAAATAAAACTATATAAATATAAATAAACTACCTATTCCTATAGTGGTACCAGTCTAATCAGTTTGGATGTTGAGGAATTGTTCAAGTTCAGTCAACTTTGAATAAATACGAGATAATGTGATAAAAACACTTCTCATCATCCTTGCCACACTTTTCGTTAAACCAGGAGTCGAATCTAGGACCTTCAATGAGCAGCATGATGTCGCTATAGGATCAACGACGAAGTTACAAAATGAAGCGAATTCTTTTTCGTAACAATTGTATAGATTCGTCCCTACCTTCATATCAAAATAAATTATGTTATCGGTAATCCATTTTGTGTCAATTCTGGCTTTTCTTTGAAATATAAAGATAAAAGAAACTTATAATATCTTAGAGAAATCTTTTATTTTTCTTTCGCCAGTTCTTCACAGGTCTGAGGCTTCTTCTTTCCGAACTAGTAGTAGACTCACGATTTTCAGTAAAAAAATGTAATAATTTAATGCTGAATAAAATATTTTGAATTCGAATTCATATAACAGAATTTATATACCTTTACTTATACTTAAATTCAAAACCAAGATAGAATAGTAATTTAACTAGATTTTTACAGGCTTTTAATGAAATTGTTTCTCTTTTTATTCCACATATAATCCACAACTCGTGTCAAAAGCTCTGTGAGCTTAAGACAAACTGGAGTTTCACTGTAAGCTTTACCTCAGTTTTTTTATTAGAAATGACCTCAAGAACCCAGTATCGTGGACATATCTGACTGGAGCTTACCACGAGGACACAGGTTCTATTTCCGGACAGTACAACATTACGACCTATGAACAGTTTTAAATTACAATAGGAATACACACGTACTGTATAGGTAACTGTTAAAAGAATCATTTTTACCATTTGATTTGATATCTCTAATAAAAGTTTATTATATCTATCCATACAACGCCGAGGCCATTTACGAAGAAAGGTCCGGGAAGGCACCAAATTGCCATCATTAAATGCGGGATTGAATTTTACATCTCTTCTCCGGAGAACAGATGCCCAGATTTTGAGCTTGAATAACATTATCACTTCATGCGAATTATTTAGTATAATAGGGATGATTAGAAAATTACTTATTTATTACGTCTCTTTTACAACATAATTTACAAATATTATCAAAATTAATTTCAATCCCCGACGCAAACTCGGTTCAACGAAATAATAGTAAAACACATAATTTAGCGTTTCGAAAAATGATTTCTAGTTTTATGTTCAAATAAAAATCCTTAAACTTGCTAATTAATTTAATTTTAAGAGCGCTGTGAACACTTTAAACTTGCGAAGCGAGCTCATCTCGAAAGCTCGAGGTCTAATATCTATCATCGCGGAAAAACTTATCCTTTCCCGGAATATGAAACAACTAACTAAATCATTCATCTTTATAACTAACTAAATAATTTACCTGGAAATGAAATTCTTATTAAAAACCAATCAAGTCCTTTCCTTATTAATAAAAACAAAAGCTCTTCTAAACTTTACCCTTGGGGAACCTTTTCTTTCGAAATGAAAACTAGCCTTTGTCATTTTGCTCTGTTTTTTTACCACCGAATGTTCCGGGAATTCGTAAGTATTCGTACTTACAGACAATTTTTATGGATATTCAATTCAATTCAATGCTCAAACACAGATAAATACTATAGGTATAATGTTTCGTATAAATGAGCCACATAAGCTCATATCATATTTGTATATATTGTCGGAATATAATTGCCATAGAATGTAAAAATAAATGTAAATAGTAAAAAAAATGTATATTGTAGGAATAACTTGCCCTATCGGGCAAATTGACTTGCTGTAATAATCGATTATAGTAGGTCAACTTGCCCGAGGGTGTAAGTTAGTAGCAACAGTACGAGAAGGGCCACGAGTAAACACTCGTGGCCCTTCGGCAGCTTTTAGCAATAAATAAGGATACAGCAGATTGGAATAATGTAATGATAGCCTATGTAAACAGTTGCCAGAGCAAGAGTAAACAGTTGAGGTTTGGCGTAGTAAGCCACTGACCACCATCTTTTTACTAGATATATATAGTCTATATACGTAGGTAATAATATAAATAAGTTACGCTACTTTTCAAATAACCGATAAAGAAATTTCTTGTTTATATAGGGCCTCCCTTAAAAAATTTAATACACTCGAATTCCATACCACCTCTTTTTGAAATAATTCAAAAATAAAAATAAAGCAAAAGGAGCTTTATCTAAAAATGCACATCAGTACCTAATAAAAGCGTATTATATAACAGTTATTATACGAATACAAGAGAGTATCGAATTTAAATGTTTGTTTTAAGTAAATACGCTTCAGCCTTTACATAGTTATTAGTTTCTCTTTAAAATGTGCAGCAAAGTAGAAGCCATTTTATGAAAATTGCTTACACTTAAGTGATTTTTAATGTTTGTTCACGAGGAAAGATGATGTGCTCTTACACTATACGAGTAACATTGTAATATAACTATATTATATTTACCATAATCGACTGTAGTTTTCGATTGTATAATTTTACTTCATCGACCTTAATTTAAATTTAAAACTAGCGGCTCACCGTCGCTTTGCTCGGGTTCGTCCCTAGGTAGGACGTTTTAACCTAAGTATAAATAATAATCCTGAAAGTCTAATTCAGAACAAATTCCACACAAAAAGTGTGGCCCTACTTCAAACCAAAACGACGTATGATTAAAATACGAATCAGTTCTGAGCTTACAAACAGCCATGCTTGGTGATTGATTTAAATTCAGACCGAAAGCAGCGATTGGTTTGCAATGTCCGCTATGACAGCTGAGTCATAGCGGCGTGGACGATGTTATGCAATAAAACGATCGGACCAAGTCAATAACGAAACAAAATTATTGTACAATGTTTCTTTATTATATATTTTTGTTTTGTTTTTTGTTAGTTTTACAATTCAATGAACTCTATGTCCCACGAAATATGATTAATTTATTAAGTTTTTGTCTAGAAGATATTAAAACAGAATCTTTCTTCGCAATGTAGTGAAGTAATGTAGTGAAGGATTCTGAGAAATTCAACGATTATACATTTTATTAACGTGAAACTAGCGACTCAAACCTTAAGTTAAAATGTAGCTGATGGCGTTTAAGTTTTGTTCGCAACAATTAAACATGCCTGATTTTTAATACAAACTGTTAGCTTTTAGAAACGTTTAACAACCTTTTTGACATACTAAATTCAAGATCACTTTTTGGAACCAGCTTAAAACTCCCTTTTTAAAAGAATTGAAACAAGATTATTTTTAAATTTTGTTTTTCTTGGTTCTTGTTCAACGCCGTCATTACATTCAGTGTTGCTATTATTCTCCTGAAAATAATATTGAAGTTCAGTTTCAAATCTATGAAAGACTGTCTCTATTTGAAATAGATATCTAGAACCTAAATATTAATATAATTATAATATTTATTTAATTGGATCGGTAGGGAAACAAAATAAGCAAAATACATTACTATTATAAAAATATCTAAATTATATCGACATTTTTTCATTTACATTTCAATATTTCATCAAGAAGAAAAAATACTTTATAAATTAGGTCGAAAATTGAGTGACTTCATTTTGCATAGTATTGGCCATCACGGTTTGACAACGTAGGTATTTGTCATTTGAACATCTTTTAATAAATATAATTATAATTTTGCTACTACATACTAGTGAAAAGTGATTCCTGGACATTTTAATCTTGTATGGCACTTCACAAAACATGCTGGCATGATGATTCTTTTTTAATGGAAATATTATAAATATAAGCATCCATGACTGGAGTACAAACATTCGTGTTCATCACACAAATGAATACCCCCAGCGGGATTCGAACCCGCGACCGCTGGCACAGCAAGTAGGGTCACTACAAACTGAGCCAAACGTGTCGTCCAATGATTGACAGCTGTAGTTCACAATGATAAAAATATAAACGTACGCGGAAATTTGACATGTGCTCGCTTGTAAGAATAATGTTCGACTGATGACGCGCTGGACACGACTTTTAAGCCACGCCTGCTTGGACACGACTTTCATTATCGACACGCTTGGCTCAATTTGTAGTGACCCTATTTGCTTTGCCAGCGGTCGCAGGTTCGAGTTCCGCTGGGGGCATTTATGTGATAAGCACGAATGTATGTACTCCAGTCATGGGTGTTCAATGTTCATATTTATAATATATATGCACTTAAAGTTATATAATTGTGAAGTGTATCAACTATCTGGTATCCATAACACAAGCCTCGTAGCTTACAATGGAATTAGATGGTGATGTGTGTTAATGTGCTAACATATTTATTTTACTATACGCTATATCTTAATTTTGTAACTACAATGTTCAGCTTTTATCATTAACTTAATTAATTCGTATCGTAACCTTCACTTGTAACGAATTAACTTTGTAATCAATCTTACAAATTGATTTTAATCTATTTCTAATCGTCACATCGATTTAAAACTTTGTATCGATTTCAAATTCTGTTGATAATACAATAATTTAATTCCAAAGAGCTGATAACGGAGGCTGGAATTGTATTAAAAATACTTCATTTCTTTCTTCGCTTTCACTTTGACTTTTTTTAGATGGAATAAATATCTAATACGTCAAGCAATTTTAGCATTTGCGTCGAATACGAATTGAACCCGTATTACATTTACAAAAAATATCTCACATTATAAAGCTTTATTTAATCAAAATTTCACTAAAATGTTTCTAGAAGCTGTCGTCCGCGGTTCCACTCGTTTATATACATAAGTGTGTATTCAGCCCTTTTTAACATCAGACTACTGGGCACAGGCCTCCCTTTAATACGACGGGGAACACGCTACCATACTAGTCCACCACGCTCGCCAAGCGCGGTTGACGGACACTCGTTTAGTAAGTCTATAATAAGTATTTCTATCTTCTTTTTATAGATTAGCTGTCTATTTATAAATATTTAGAACATATTCAATAGTTCTTTAAAAAAGTAAAAATAACATTACATACATACACATAAAATAAGTTTTCATTAAGCTGATATACAAAAGGAGGTCAAAACAACCTTCCAATATTGATACTAAACTATCCACCATCTATTTGTAATATAATAATGTAAGCTCACAGTTAGTGTCGGTTATTGTTTCATAATTAGGCTTAGAGAAACAAAAGCTTATTTAATTCAACATTCATATGTAAATTCATTGTTATTTAAGGGTCCAACAATAAGCACAGTGGACGCACCGCATTCAGTAAATTATCTTTGAATATTTTATATTTTGTATTTGAAAGGTATTTACTGTTATAGAATACTAGCAACATACATAGATGCCATCACACACATACGCGCGCACACACGCCCACACACTTACACACGCGTACGAACGCACGCACGCACGCATACACACATACAAACTTTCGTATTTATAATGTTTATATACATATACATAGCAGACAAACATTGTTACATATCAAACCACATGAAAACGAACTTTATTCAAATAGTTTTAACAAGCATATCGAATTGTCAAATTTAACATTTTATTTAATGTAAATGTCAGTATATATAAGTCTGTGAGGAAGCTACCAACGGCTCGGAAGGCAGTTCTACTCACGAGAAACTCAACAGTTGCTGTATTTAAAAAAATAAAATAATGAAAAAAATTGCTATGCCGTTAGAAAATTAAGTCACTCGCAGACTCGACAGAACTATGGTCCGCTCATAACTGAGCAATCAGATCGAAGACAATATCCGACAGGACGCTACGGACATATTCAGTAATATATATCGCGGGCGACGAGCTGTGTTAATCTCATATACTGTAAGAGTGCTTCACAAATACTAGTTAATGTTAATAATCCGTACTAAGATCGGCCGCCGTAGCCGGTATCGGTCAGGAGAACATCATATTTAATAAAAAAATAAGGGAAAGGCTATTGGTAACGCGCTTACTTGGAAAAACGAGGGAAGCCGGTTCCAATCCCGGGTCTCCCACCTCTATAATTTTATGCGCGAATAATTTCCAATATGATTACCACTTGTCTTACCTGCATGTCATACAACAACGGATGATAACGTAAACAAAATTGAATAACAAGTATTTATTGAAGAAAGTTGAAGATTATGTTGCCTGTTATTTGCCTGTCTACTTGATTTCATATATTTTCAGTTGTCCGGATATAAACTTATATTATTCTCCGGTGAAGCGTGTGTAATATAATATTATTAAACTCACTGTGCATTTTTAGTACCTATATACTTTTTTAATATATTTTTTTAATATTGATTTTTGCTAATGTTATATTTCAAATATTTTTGTGATTGTATATATAATGATATGTTATTATGATCTATGATATCAATTTATGAATTGATTGATAAAGTTTCTCTTTTACCTACATCCTTATAAGTAAAAATGTTTCCTTTCAAAATTGCTGTAATGTTGGGTAGTTTGAAGCTTTTTGTTACTACATACTATATTTATTAAATAAGTATATTATGTCCTTAGATCCCATGGGAACCTATCGGTGTAAGAGATGACATATCGATTATCGACCCATAAGCCATTACTGTGCTAAATTGTTATTATCGATTGTCTCGTTGCTGTGTAAAAAAAGACAAAGTAAAAAATTAACATACTTTCGAATATCTATTAATATAAAATTGGCAAACACAAAATAGTTTATTAAATGATAGAAGAATTTGCCAGACAGTCACATCTGTTCCCCTTGCCGTAAAACAATTACTACCACATAAAAATCCGGACAAATGCGAGTCTGACTCGCCCACTGAGGTTTCCGTACAAATTTGCAGGAAATCTGTTTAACTGTAATTTTCATCTTTTATATTTTTTGTTTTTTTTTTTTTCTTTATTTGTGCTGTAAGATCTTGCTTTTTGCCAAATTTCGTGATTCTAGGTCAACGGGAACTATCATGTAGGTTTTCAACACAAAACAAGGGTACCTCCGGTTGACCTACAATTGTCAATTTTTGTTAAAAGCAAGGTCTTACAGTACAAGTAAACGAAAAATTCCGAAAAATAAAAAAAATGAAAATTAAGGTAAATTTTGGTACTCACAAGTTTTCGCGAAAATCTAAATTTGCCCATATCTTTTTATCGTGTTGACTCAGGACCTTGATTTTTATACACCTAATACGGACTATAGACCTCAGTATCTGGTATAAATTTAAACTTGCTAGTTCCACCCGTTCCTGAGAAAAGCGGTGGTGACACACGGACAGACAGACAGACGAGCAAATGGACAAGAGAGTGATCTTATAAGGGCTCCTTTCTTTACCTTTTGAGGTACGGAACCCTAAAAACTGAAAATTGAAATCTGAAATGAGCAATGCATATATAATTTTATTTAGCTCTGTTTAAGCCTAGTGTCTCTTTGAGATACAATGATGTCGTCCTAAACGATTTCAGCCATGACAACCAATCTCACAGAAAATAGTTAACTGCACAGGAGATATGTGTGCAGCGAGTGTGTCGGTGTACGCGCATACATTACGTGCACTCTCTATTCCTTTTATTCTCAAATTCCGATGGAAGATAATTCGTTACGATCTGTGAAAGATCTGACGCAGAACCGAAAACATGATATATAGTAAAACTATATTATACACGTGTTTATCTAGACCTGATTTCAATACTAATATAATAATCATATATGTATGTATATTGTATAACCATTCACCATATACGGTCGGACGTATTTTTTATTTGCACGTCTGACGCGGCATAAGCAACTAAGCAGACGTAATCCTCCCTTTAGTTACACCACGTGGGCATTAATTAAAAGTTGCCTCACACTTATGTGTCGACGAAATGTTACTGTTGTACGAGTTGTTACATTTTATTTACAAATATTGTTATTTTTTACACTAGCCATTTACCCTCGCTTCGCTTGGGTCGGGCCCTAGATATGCGGATTTTGTTAGCGATTTCATGAGTTTTATTTTTTTTACGCAAAACCCTAATGCTTTTTCTTAAATAAAGCCTAAATTACTCCTTATAACCTTAGCTATATGCCAGTGAAATTCCCGTCAAAATCGATCCAGCCGCTTAAGTAGTTGTTTTGATTTTACTACCCTATTCTTTTTTAAATTATCAGCTATGAAATGACCAGTGCATCTCTTATTTCTAGGTGCTACGTTCTAGGTGCTATCTTCATTTCCCGAGATAAAATCTTTTGCTTTCGGACAGGATTTTTTCAAATTCTTTCCCTTACTGCTTTGATCGCCTTTTTCGTACGAACACTACGTGGACGGGCAGAACTTTTTCTCACAAACAGAGGAGGTTCATTGTACCTATCAATAGCCCGGAACACAAACATTTGACTAATACCAAGCGTATGGAGAGTTTTAAAAATTGTATTTGGCTCCATGCTTACTTCGTGTAATGCAATCACAGTGGTTCGGTTCTCTTTATCACCCCACTCCATTTTAATATCATAAAACATTTTACAATGTATTTGCGCGAAAATGAGAAAACACAATGAACAATAATATTAAAAATGGCAGATTCCAAATTCAAATGTCATATTTTGTTTATTTTTAATTGTAACAGTATTTATGGCCAGACTATGTATAGATAGATGTAGGAATATTTCTATTTTTAATGTATTTTCTTTTCTATTATACTTAGTTTTATATAACATATGTCATGTGCTTTTGTGTCTACGTGTGTTATAAAATAAGTCTAAGACAATATAATAATATAATAAAATACTCGTAGCTAGCGCGAACAGTTGAAAGCTTTTTAAAGAGTATGTACTATGAACTAAGTAGTTTACACTAAATTTAACGTTTATGTATTCTTTAAAAGCTTTTCCAGTCGACGTCTTACGCGATTTTTCATAAGTCAAGTTTCATTTTATATTTGCATTTCACTTTTACTGTAGTAACATAAAACCTATTTACAGACACTTTCGATAATATCGTTTTAAGATTTTTTAAGTAAGTTTTACTAAGTGAATTTTAAAATGGTATCTCTATGAATAGTCACGATTTTGTTTTTAGGATAAACGAGATGGGCTATTTGTGGCATCGCCAACATTCAGCCAACTTATTTTTTTGTGATTAGTACACTTTGATTAGAACAAAATAATTAATTAATTCTAAACGGGAAGAATCAATTGAGGTACTAAAATATTTGTATAAAATATAGTTTCGTGATTTACTATATATAATATTGCATATTTCCGCTTTATTAAATATTAAAAATATCTAAGGTCAGTAACAAAAAAATCCTTTGAATAAATTATTATCGTTAGTTATTTTGTTATGTAAAATCAAATAATTCATCGAATCCAATTTTTAGTTGAACGAATTGGTTTCATTATTAACTAGCTGACCCGACAGACGTCCCGTCGAAATTTCAATAAACTTATTTATGATCTCGAGCTCATTAGTATATTAGTTACTATACTTCGGAAAAATCCGGTCTTGCAATATTTAAATACTTTAGGGAGGAAATTACTTTTAGGGAAACAAAAACAAGCCTATCCCACGGTAACCGTACATTTTTCCCGGATAAACAGTAGCCTATGTGTTATTCCAGACTATAATCTATCTAAGTGGCACATTTCATCTAGATCCGTTTAGCCGTTCTGGCGTAAAAAAGTAACAAACATACATCCATACATTCATACTCACAAACTTTCACATTTGTAATATTAGTATAGATATGTCGGAGGTGGAATTAGTTACCTTTTTAAAGAGAGGCCCGTGAGCAGAAGTGGGACCTTAAAAAGAGCTAAAACATACATACATACATACAATTTTTTTAGACATTTCTCCATTCTTGGCGTAGGCATAATCGAATCGATTGAATATGTAATGGAAATGTGGGATTTATGACATCAAAATGTGATCATATTTGAAGCCGCCTGCTAAACATTTGCACGATATTCCATAGTTGAAAATCAATGTATAATATTTTCTCAAAATAATAAAATAAATAAGCAATATGGTAAGTTTTTTACCTCTTAAAGCTACAAGAACTTAAGTGAAATTAAAGCTACAAACACGTCTGCTTAGACACAAATATGTATCGGGACAACTAAGCGTTCAATCCACAAGTTTAAAACATTATACTCAACCTTAAACAAAACAAAAAATTAAAAATGAAGAGAATATAATGTTTCTATTTAATATCATTCAGTCATTGATTAACAAATATTTTATGAATGATAACAAAATATTACTCACTGAAAAAATTCAATGCTATAAAATATACTAAAAGTGCTCTTTACACAAAAATACTCAATAAAGCCTTTGGTAAATGTGAAATGTTGAATAAACCTATTCCCTTTGTAAATTACGACAAGTGGAATCTGTAAGAGGTACGTTTTGTTTCATGTCAAACTATGAATTTTAGATAGCATATTGATTAAATTTTAAATCTATACATATAATAAAATTGTAACTAAGCCGAATCTGTACATTAAATATTTTTTGGAAAATCTTATTGAAATAGACATTATTATCGATACAGAGGCCGAATCTATAGTTTTTAGATTTTTTGTCTTTCTGTCTGTCTGTCTGTTACCGCATCACAGAAAAACCACTGGGGCGATTTTGATGAAATTTGGTATGGTGATAACTGGTTATCCGGGTCAACATATAGGATAATTTTCCGCGGGAAAATATCTCATTTCTGAGAAAAAATACAAAAACTGCAATGTAAGAGTACACTAATAGGTAAAAACTAAGAATTTTATTTATGCTCATCTGAACGCGGGCGGAGCCGCGGGCAATGCTAGTGCTTAATACAACTATATCTGCTCTAAAAACTATTATTTTTACCTAGAGGCCTTTGCTCGCTTGCCTTCAGTCTTCACAATATCCCGGCAAAATCCATAAAGCAAATTATTCCGCGAAGAGACGAGGAAGTAACAGCCTTTTTCCTGGCATAAAAGAGGAAGTCCTTAAAAACTTTCACTTCACTTTCACACACTTTATTCACAAAATATCCTCGCACCATCCCATTTAGTATTTATGTAGTTTCCAAAGCGTTTTGTATGGAAATGAAATATTTTATATTCCGTTACTTTACAAACAAGATGAGATGTCGGATTACTATTTGAAAGCGTATGTATATATGTATGTATGTATGTATGTATGTATGTATGTATGTATGTATGTATGTATGTATGTATGTATGTATGTATGTATGTATGTATGTATGTATGTATGTATGTATGTATGTATGTATGTATGTATGTATGTATGTGTGTGCCATCTGGTTGTTTTTATTAGCTAATCGGAATAGGGTGATGTTAAGTTTGTACAGCGCATTGTAATGAGTGAACTTCGAAATCTTTGCAATAACAGCTGGGCGGTTAACTGGCAAGCTTTAAAGTGAAGAATTAAAAGACTATTTGAAAGATCCAAGTTTCAAAATTTCAGAACTTACGCACCTTATATTACAAAATTTAAATTAAAAAAAACAGCAATTTACAATATTATTCATCTAGGTATATGTATTGAAGCTCCTGTTTTAGCGGCAAAGGCACTTCCCGCCACTTCGCCCTTGGACGTGCTCGTAAATATTTGAAGGTCCAATTAATTAAAACTTTACTTCTTCACTATAATAGGTGCACTTTCAAAGTTGAAAGTGACTTTCTACAATCTGCGTATTTCTTGAATTTTTATTATATTTATACCGTTCCTAGTACATCATTTTGTTTTGACGCGAGGGCGAAATATTCTTTCCATATTGTATCTTTATAATCGAACTTTCTTCACAAGTAATAAAATATAATTTATAGCTTAGAACAGAATCAGTAGATACTGTGAAGTAAAGCACAAAATACAAAATAAAACTCAATCCTGCATTTATATCTATACTAATATTAGTAGGGGGTAATGACCCGATTTAGATGAAATTTGATAAGAAGATAGTTTGAGACCCTGTGGAAGGACATGGGAGACTTTTTATCTCGGATATGGACGATATCTTATATCAGATACGGGACGCTTAAGGGGGTAAAAATGGGGATGAAAGTTTGTATGGGGAATCAACCTAGCGCGCCGAGCAAAGCGAGAGTGAGTCGTTAGTTTATAATATATTTTATGACTACTATTTTTAACACATTTATACATATTTTGTTGGCGTGTTTGTCTAGATGAGCATACCTACATATGTACGTCCAAGCACACTATACTGTATCTTCCTGATTCAGCCTTAAAACACTGCATTCGCAACAGATTGAATTCATGTGATTAAAGTGAAATTTGACAATTTTAAAAAAGTGTCATACAAAACAATAAATTCTTTATGGGTTTACTTAACGCACGTAAATATTTAGTATAATTAACTACCTACTACTACCTCGCAAACTATGGCCGTTCAATCGCACCACCAGAACAGACAGAAAAAATAATTATAATGTCCTCCAGACCGATTCCGATCACGTCACCCAATCTCATTGAGACTAGCCATCTGCGCAGGAGATAGTATAGTGCACCTCGAGTGTTGGTGTACGCGCAGACAACCAAACCACAATATAGAAAAAATCAAAATAGATACAGTCATTAGATACAATCTAAGTTTTCTAATTCAACTATGAATCTCAAAAGGTGGGAAGAACAAGAAAACCTTTGATCTTATCGTTTCGAAACTCTTAAGGAAGCTATGACTTAGACAATGTTGAATTACTACAAACCATTTCGTTGTTTCATATTTTCTTAAAAGTCTGTATCAAATCAGTTTATAGTCTGGTGCCATTTTGGTTATTAATTAATGATAAACGCAGGATACTCGTAGTCTTTTATGCATCAAGTATACTTAAAATATTATCTTCTTATGGATTTATTTTACGTACCTACATATGTAAGTATTTTACTTAAACAATAGTTCACGTTTGACGATACGTTTGGCTCAGTTTGTAATGACACTAGGTGCTGTGCCAGCCGTTGTGGGTTCGGGTCCCGCTGGGCGCATTCATTTGTGTGATGAGCACGAATGTTCTACCCCGAACATGGGTGTTTATATTTATAATATGTATGTATGTACTTACAGTTATATATGTGTAGTGTAACAACTATCTGGTATCCATAACACAGGCCTCGTAGTTTACCATGGAACTATGTAGATGGTGCTGCGTGTTAGTGTCCCAACATATTTATTTTATTATTTATTTAGTTAATGTAGTTTATTAAAAGAACCGTCACAATCTCTCGATTTATGTGTACTCTAATTTATTTGAAATAACATAAGGCCACATTATATACATATATGCTAGATACAAAAAATACATGAAAAAGAAATTCTGTAATACGTGTTATTACACTCACGCGTGTGGTGCTGACGGAGTTTCGTTCAAAAAAAGATTAATAACATTTTCCTTTCCTTCATTTCCTTCTCAGCATTGTGCTATTATTTTTACGAACAAAGACTTAACTACGTTGAATAACAGAAATTCAGAAAATTAGATTGGTCATTGGAATGTCTGAGACCTATATACCAATGTTTTCATAAAATCAAGTGGCATCAATCAAGTACGTATAATAAAAAACTTTTAATAGATCTCGACATAAACCTCAGGCTTGTGCTGACGCCGCGACATCGCGCGTCTCTGACACAGTTACCTGAAAGCTTGGAGAGGGTAAAATTATAGGAATTGTGATAGAACAGTGTATAAATAAACATATAATTTCAGGACGAGGAAAATAAGAACACAGTAAAACAATGCAATAAGCTTTATATTATCACTCTTTACTTTATAAGTTTTACAATGTCACTTCAATTTTCGTATTTCCATATAATATAACAATTAAATGTAGTTTTAACGATCACTTTATATCACTACTATTTAACCAATCACAGGAAAACTATCTTTTACTTTTTACACATAAGTTTACCACTATTTTGATCAATAAGTTTACCAGCATAAATTCAATATTATTTTAACAACGATTACTTATCTTTTCTGGCGTAATGCACGTCTGTCCAAAAACTAACCCTTTTCAACGGTTACCGTACGCTTTTTATATCAATCAGCCGGAAGTGAAATTTTAATTATTTTTATAAAATCATCCTAAAAATCAGTTAAGTATCCATAATTTATAATTTAATTTTATTAAATTAAACTTATAAGCATATAATTACAAAATTAGTAACTCGAAAAATATGTTTAATTTTAAGATATTGACTGTTAAATTATTATATTTTAATATTTCTTTAAAAGTATAATCAATAGATATTCCATATTAATTTGGAGTAGTCAAATATTTCCTGTTAATTAATTAATGACTTTTAATGAAAATATTATTATTCATGCTTTCTAATTATGTATATTATTTTATTATGTACAATTTTACTACTCCGTCTAAGCCTAGTCTAACAATTGTCAACAAGTCACATGGGATTAAAAAAAAATTCTGATTATTTATCTAGATTAATATTATAAAGAGGCAAAGAATTAGATTAAAGATAGTGTAGTCGGAAACCTAATGTAGTTCTTAAGAACTCAACAATTGCTCTTTTAAAGCTTAAATCTGAGTAACAGTGTTTAAATACAATGTTATATCTTAATTCTACAAATTTCCTCCAACAAGAAAATATTGTACAGAGTAATATGCTTTGTTTACTAATTAATTAATTTTATCTTTAAATTGTTGAGAAAGTAGAAGGAAACTGGGAAGGACATAGGATGGTTTTTATTCTGGAAATCATCCTTTAAGGCGATGAAAATGGAGGCGAAAGTTTGTATATGGACGAACCCGAGCGAAGCGAGGGTGAGCCTCTAGTCTATTGCAAACTCAATAAAACTCCAACCCCAACAATGATATGAAATGAATTACGCCATGAAAGTTATATATCTATAACTTTTTAGTCCTCCCCCAAACGATAACAAGTTCTATTATGAAATGCACATATTTTACATCTATGAGAAGCTGTCTCAATTATAATTGGGTATAATAAACTGTGACATGGAAGCCTCCCAACCGCTCCGAGGCGACACATCGCGAGCTGAAAAGCTAATTAAAACTTAGTAACCTTACTGAAGAATACCTATGTACTATTTATTTTTAGTTTTGTCGTTTTATACGAGACAGTGATTTTTAGATAATAAAATAAGCTCTACTATACTATGTTTTTATGCGACTTTTATCGCTTGAATGAGAAAGTTCTCTCTATCTATTTTTCTTTGACACTCTCCAAAAACTTTCAAGGGTTTTTCCCAAGCGAAAAACTAAAACAAATCTATTCCACAGAAACCGTGCCTTTTTCTGGGATGAATAGTACCCTTTGTGCTATTTTAGAATATAATCTATCTCTGTACCAAATTTCATCCAGATCCGGTCAATCATCATACTCGATATCAAACTAGTTGTTTATTACTTTTGCAGATAGGTATATGATATCCAAGATGATCAAAAATGTACATGCTCAATAGGGTGGGTCGCTTATGTATGGAAAAAAAAATAAAGTTTCGTGATTGCATTCTAATAGCGATATTTTATTGTCTTATGAGTAAACAAATAATTTTATGTAAAAAAAAGTCAAATTAAGTTGAATCTTTAGCCCGCGCACGTGGTTCAAAGTTGAAGAAAATTTAAATAAAACAAGGTTATATCAAAAACAAATATTTAATTAAGAACCTACAATTTTTTATATATAAATCAATGTCTGTTAAAGTAAAAGCACAAAAATGAATGAAAACTCAAATATAGATAACTTAACTTGACATAATAAAAACATTTTACTTATAAATAAATAGTAAAAAAAAATAATTTAACTTATCGTAGGTAATTTGGTCAAGAAATTCTGTTTACTTTCAAACCTGGGCATTATTTTACGAGACGCAAGCTTTACTTGAATCAAGCCTTCCCTTGATTTCTTACCGCATAGAATCCTAGATGCTTCTATCACTATTTTTACTGAACGTTCGTTCTTTAATATTTTTACTGAGCTATTGAAATATAAAGCAGTCAATTGAACCTGTGTTTGTTGTTTAGATAATTCCTCACGTTCTTTCTTCCTTTCCCGACGAATTTTTGATTTATCGACCACTTCAAGATATGTACTTATATCGTCCAATGCTGTGTCAGAAATACCATATTAGTCGCAGGTTTTTGACAACTTAGGCAAATTTGTAATAGTATTTTAGTGTTCGTGTTTTCTTGTTATGTGGATAGTAAATTTATTAGATCATAAGAAGACACACTATCTTCAGAATCACTCGAAGATGACACTAATTCCTGCTGTTTAATATGGTATTCTTTTTGGTTTTCATTAATTTGTAAAGCTATGTTTTTGGCCTATAAGGCTTGTATCACCTGTTTTTATAAATTAGCAGTTATAATACGGTCTATTCCACCAAGCCGCATTTTCCTTTCCTCTGTCTGATCAATCAAAATCTTCTGTTTTTCTTTAGCAATTTTATGGTCTCTCAGGCAATTGCACTGCTCTTAACTTTTACATTTACATGCACAAATGTCGAATAAAACTGCTACTCTGCAAGAATTCTTCATTTTTTTGATCTTTGGACATTCTTTATAGAGATTTGATAAGATTTTTCTACTTTAAATAATAAGTTTTTATGAGTTAAATAGTTATTGTGTGCGGCACAGTAGGAATGATGTTTTTCTCCAAATTGCTTTTACTTTTTCAGCCACAAGTTCGGCAATTTCAAAAAAGATGGTTCTTTCTTTATATTCCTGCTAATTTTCAGCTGTAGCCTATTACATTCATAACATTTCATGATATCTTCGTAAATTGGTAACACATTGTCCTTAATATCTTCAAAACTTCCGAGAATGGGACACTGATGAGTTTTTCTAATTGAAATCATTTTGTTCTTTTTATATATTCAAAAAGAAACAAACAATTATTCTATACACGGCAGATTTCAGTTAATTTCATGTATACAATATTGTTCTTTTGGGACTAAAGTAATATTAAAATAGCAACGTAATTCAGTGAAGAAGTAACCTCACGACCACTTATTTCTAGCCTCTTTAGGTAACAAAAACTAAGCTATAAGTCAACAATCTCGACTAATAATCACTTTACATTTCAATAGCAATACTTCAGAATACTTTTTTTGTACCATAATGTTTTTTTTATGATGTTAGTATCGTATGCTCATTTACTCGTTTTTTACATTATTTTAATTTCATAAAGTGCAATGTGCGGGCTGTTACACTGAAAATTTTTGAATAATATTTTAAAGTCTTGTTATTTATCTAATAAGACATTATATTTTGACTAATACAAAAGAAAATGAGAATAAAAAAATTTTGATCCACCCTAATGCTCAAAACACACTCTCCATCTTATGAGAGTCAAACCTGTGACCTCTGGTATAAAAACATACTGGTATAACCCATTCTAAACAACTACCTAGTGCTACGAAAATCATTAATGTGCCCTAATAATAACTATAACTTTTTATTATTCAGTTAAGTATATATAGAAATATAAGTATACTTTATTTCTGTCATAAATCGTAACATTATTTGTGCAATGCTAAGAATAATGTGACGCAAATTCCTAACATTTTATATAACAACGTCTGATCTAAGTTATTCGTGGGAAGGTATTAGAGGAACGCAGAAACTCTTTTGATAAATTTCTAACTTGAAAAACGACTTACGTGTGCGTGTGACTTTCCTTGGTGCCTTACAGTAGCCTATATGCAACTCCAGATCATAAAATTTCATCCAAATCCGTCCAACCCTTTTAGCGTAATATACACAAAACCCATAATATACACAAAAACTGTGGCACACACACAAACGTAGAAGTTTTTATAACTTTAGCACATTTATAATAGAAGTCAGATACAAGCAAATTACCCTTCTTTCGTTTATTTTATTTTTTTAAGATATAGAATGGATTTACTCAACTATAAGAATAATCATGCCAAATATTTATCTCATTTTGGTATTCACGTCATAATTTGAAATATGCAGATTCTAAAACAAATATTTGAATTAATATAGCTGATCTCACTTTTGTTCTTTGCATTATTAGTAAGTAATTATTATATTTTAAGTACAATAGTACATGTTTATTTATTCACCTTCTCTTTTTGCTTCCTATAGCTTTAAAACGACAACATTCTAGACCTATAGCTTTCCTTATAAGAAATATATCCTTAAAGAAAGCTTAGCAAAAGTTCGACATGAGAATCGAATGTGTATCGACTGAATTCGATCCGACCGACTGATCAGACGTTCGTAAGTAAAATCTGACGAATTCTCCCAGTCTTAGACGTGACGAGAGCTTCGGAATGCTAAAATATTCAGTGCTTGTCCTCTACCTCTTCAAATACTTCCAATCATTATATTTATTCATAAGTACTGCGTCGTTAGGCTGAAGTTAACATCTTTGAATATGTGAATCACGTAATTTTTTACAGGGAAAATCACTTTTAGCTCGATATCGTACGTGCCTAGACACTTATAATTTATCTATTTGTTTAAGGTGTAAGTTGCCAAGAGGTCGTCTTTATACATATTGGTGGGACCACTTGTACTACTTCTATTCTCCTTATGGAGTAAAATTTAGAAATATAGTATTTTGACCAACCGCGACCAAAATGAGTGAGGGCATTTTATGCATTTTTTGTGTCTATGTTACGTAACGTCTTCGTAATAATTGTGAACTGTGATTGTGATTTTCATGAAATTATTGTACTGATAATACTTTCAGATTTACGAGAATATTTGACAACTATCCTACTAATATTATAAACAGGTAAAGTTTGTAAATTGTGAGTTTGTGACGTTGTAGGGGGTAATCTCTAGGAGTCTACATCTACTAAACCGATTTAGATGAAAACTTGTAGGAAGATAGTTTGAGACCCTAGGAAGGACATAGGATACCGGATTTTTATACCGGAAATTGTCCATTAAAGGGGTGAAAATGGGAATGAAAAACGAACCCGAGCGAAGCGAGGGTGAGTCGCTAGTTTTAAATAAAACTATCTTTTCAGATTTTTCGCGGACTAATTTTAATATTTGGTTCCCGACATTTCGAATGCTTTACAGCAATCATGGTCACGGGAAAGACATACACAATATAGATAGAATAAAGCCGCAAAAAATCCGAAAAGATAGTTTTATTTAAAATGATTGTTCTGTTTTAATAGGACTTCTGAATCTTTGCTAATTTAGAAACATCCTTATAGTACTTACATCATTTTTTAAATTAAAATATCATAAGAGATTTTTTAAGGATTTAGGTGCAATTTTTTTTCATTTTCAACTGGATTTAGAGTTGCAACTAGAGTTCTCAAGCAAATAAAATCGTAATGAGTCCGTTGAAATGAATTAATAATTTTATTATATAGCTTGTAAAAATAATACAAAAGGTAAGTAATGTTTACATATTCACGCTAAAACCGCTGAACAGATTTTGATGAAATTTGGCAAGCACGTAGATTACATGGAGGGCATAGGCTACCTTTTATCACCGCACCACTTACCAAGCGAGCGGATTCGTGAGAAAAACTAGTAAATAATATAAATCCTTTTATATTTTATCTGTAACATATGAATGCGACTGAGAGCAATTAAAAGAGTTTAATTAAACAGTGCGACACGTGGCTACGAGTATTATGGAATTAAGAACTTCCCGCTCTCGAGTGAACGTGTCTATCAGAGTTGTTTTTCAACCTAACAAAGTTTTGTTTAAGCTGGATACTGAAAGTTTAACATGTAATGCATTTTATTAAATGACTATAATAATCTTTTTAATTTGCACACAGTGGCACTATGAATTTATAATTTTCTTCTCTACATCACACTTATAATATTAAGTGTTCACTCACGTGGCACGTTGCGAAAATAGGCGCTATTAGACCAAATTAGTGTAAAAATAACATTTTTTTAATTTTTCTAACGGGAATCTCTTCTGATCTTTCAAAAATAGCCCCAAAAAAAGAAAAACATCTCAGATTTGTTATTTAACAATTATCGCACTTCCAATGTTGAAAAAATGTTGAAAAAATGTTAATTAATTATTGCATAATTAAATAAAATAAAATATTTTTTTTGATGATTATTGTTCATTTATCTATCCAGTAAATCCCTGGTTTTTTTATTTCTTATTTTTTTATATTTAATGTGTTAAATAATTTTTTATTGATAGTGTCCGGAGAAGGCGTGGCTTGCGCAAGCCAGAGCACCCGTTTTCGAGCGTATTTTCATCTCTCTGGGAAAATTATTGTTTCGGACGACCAGAACCAGGGTATGTCTAGTACCCGGAGGTCGACCTGGGACAATCTCCCAGACGTTCTTGGCGTACACGGCAGTATGTCCGTTCGCTGGTAATGTACGCCACCACGCACCCCTGAATGCGTAGCTTGGGTCCCGATCCACTAGGGTTTCTTCGTTGACAGGAGACTATACAATTTTTCCTTTTTTCTCTCTTGGTTTCGGTTCTTCCTTTTCCTTTTAGTTGTTGCCTCTTCGGTGGCTGTCTTGCGACTGACTCGAATCGAGAAATGGCTCGCCTTTTATTTGGCCCGTTAATACCTTACAGAGAGCCGCGTACTTTGAGCTCATTTTTCGAGTAAAATTTCCCTAAACCGAAACCTTGAGAGTCCTTTTATTTTATGTTTTCAGTAAAACACCTTACACATATTTATTTATTTACATGCCTTACATACTATTATACAATATTAAAACATAATATTCAATATATAATAATTAATTAAAAAAGTCTTAAAACAAAAATATCTAAATTTCTAGGTTGCTACATTTTTACTATACATTTTCCCTTATAACTTTTGAACGGATAGTCCTATCGACCTAATTCTTGTTTTATTATAAGTTTTATAATAAAATCTATTATTTAAAACATAAACTATTATGCTATTGCAAGAAACAAAAAATCTCATTTTCAAGTTACGTAATTATATGCTAACATTTTACTTACGTACCTATTCCTTTCAAATTAATGTTAAATAGTCTTATATGATTCAAATAAGCAAAAAATACTCTAAACTAACCTTATTACACTAATTAGAACTTATTTTAACATAATAAATCTAATAAGAATGAGATTTCATATTTACAACAATTATTCATAATACGCTAAAATGACATTGTCCCTAATACACACGTTACTCGAAGATAGGTTTTCCGTCGCCGACAATTATAAACATGTGTCCTACAGTTCCGGACTTTAGACTTTAGACTTTTCTTTAGAAAATTTCCTCCCCTTTTTAATTTTTTTTTTTAGATTTGAAAAATCTCAATAAATTTTAGAGATATTTGCAAAAAACTAAACCCCCTTTTTAATTTTTAGTTAATTGTTTATAACTTTTGCAATTTTGTTTGACACTTGTGTGACTAGACTATTTGCACTATTCAATAAGACATAATAATTTAAATACATATTTGGATTTCATTCGTAATAAATAAGTCTGCGGGACGATTTATTGGAATGAAAGATATGAATGATGAACTTATGAATGAGAAGAGAATGAATCTACTTACCTGAAATAGTTATGCCTAATCATTTTTTTGTTTATATTGTCTATGGTACCACGAAACGCGCTCACTGTTCACTGCGGTTTTAAATCTAAATAAACGTTAGTTCTTCAGTTAGTTTTCCTTGCATTTCCGGATCCTTCGTATAATTCTTTTTATAGTGTTAGTATGAACGTGCCAGTGCACAGTACTAGTCTGTCACAGAATATCGAAGTAAAAAAGCATTGCGTTTCATTAGGTAAACTAGAAAATTAGAGACTTATTACCCCAGACCACCCCTCCCCCCCCACCTCCCCCCCCCCCCCTCCCTTTTCCCACGTTACCAACTGAGATATGAGGGTAACTCCTGTCATGAGTCGATAGCTCACGATACCAATTATCATATTTTTTACATACATACGTTTATATTACAATTGGGAAAGCGTTTTAGTATTGACGGGTACATCTGTAACTTGCCAAGAGATGACACTACAGTGCCTTAACTTCGAAACCGTCCGCCATTAAAATTGGTATTTTTAACAACCCATGGATTTTAAAACATTTCCGTTAAAATCTATACTATGAATTTTATATAGTGTTTAAACTATATATGGCAATTACAAAATCAGGACAAAGAGCTTTCTTTTATTTGGATTTCAAAATTGAATGGTAATTCGAAATATATGTAACAAAGAGACCATAAATCAATTGTAAATTGCTACTAACAATAAAATTAGGTCAATTAAACTTTTAAAATAAAGACTTTTAGTAGTATTAGTAATAATATTAATAATATTGTAATTGTTTTACATTCTAGAATATGTACTTCTTCTAAATTTGATTTATTCAATGTTGTACTTGTAATACACCTACAGATATAGGATCGTTTAGGTAATATTATTGCATATAAAAAATAAAATTCTAACCAAACCATAAAATAATAAGGAACGCGAAGGCCTGAAAGTAGAGTGTAAAGATTATAAATATGATTTATAGAATTGTAATTTCAATGCGATATATTTAGACGTATTAAAAAAAACAACCACAACTATTCGTGGATAGAAAAAAATCGTAAGCTAAAAATAGTGGAAGGTCGCGAAAGAGACAAAGCGAATGTGCGGAAATTAATAATTGACAAGCTTTACCCGCGGGTCCGTCCGCCAGCGTTTAGATTACCAAAAACCAAATTCTTAGTTTTTACATATTAATGCAGTTTTTGTATTTTTCCCCGGAAATGCGATATTTTCCTGCCGTAAAAAGTATCCTATATGTTGACCCGGATAACCAGCTATCATCATACCAAATTTCATCAAAATCCCTATAGACTCGGCCTCCGTATCGATAATAAGACTATTTCAATAAGATTTTCCAAAAAATATTTAATGTACAGATTCGGCTTAGTTAGAATTTTATTATATGTATAGAAATACGATTCATGTAAATAAATATTTATAACCATTTTTCCTCTATCACACTCTGTTATAATTGTTTCGATTTATGCATACATTCAAATTAGAATAAAAGACATGTACCTATTGGCCGCACGGTCACTTTCTCTCTTTCTAGAGAGTGGTCAATTACATGAGAATCAGTTCATTCTCTACGTCTATGGGATAGACACATGTGGATATTTGATTTTTGAAAAAAAATCTTTTTAGATTTTTTCACGAATATATTGTAATTTGATGTTTTGTTCCCTATGACATTTGTGGACAGATCTTTTTGCTTCTAAACTCCTTTATAACTTCTCACTTTTTTAGACCATATTACGCAGCACATACGTGGAGGAGATACATCAATTGAAAACGATTCATCTCACGCCGACCGTGATCAGGGTTTATTGCTGCTTATCGCTTTATAACCGTTCGAGAGCTATTCGACATGCATGGAAAATATTGATGGAAAACCTACGCTATATGCAGGCTAGATAAAATTAATAGCCGCATAATTTTGCATTCGTTTTGGTTTTAATAATAATGCCTTAGGTTCGATAATTTTTTCCAAGAGATTTGATAAAATTCTCCTTTCCACTAAACGAGCTATGTGTTGAGAAATGGCTTCATTTATTATTATTTCAGAAAACTATTGTATTTACCTACTTTTATTATTTCTGTTTTCATACATTTTGTAATTGAGAAGACATAAAGTCTTATTTAGTTATGCTTTTATGTTCACTAGCGAATTACCCACACTCAGCTTGGGTTTTTGGGCTCTTGGCTTGCTATCTTGGTGTCAGTTTAACACCAACCTACAATTCGATAACAAATGCACGTATATATGTACAAGTGTAACAGTGCGGAAATATCGTATGAAGGTTTAAATATACACTTTTACAATTATTTTAGTCGCTTGGTTTTACAGTAAATTGCAAATATACCGTGGAATTAGAATTATGGGGAGTACGCTAGGCGCTCTCCCGCTGAGCGGCGATATACTGTTAGACTGTTAGACCAATCCGAATCCGTTTATTTTTAACCTAAGTTAAACCTGAAGTTTTATGATTTTAAAATGTTAGCAGGTATATAAGGAATAGAAATTCGTAAAATGCCCCCGATGCCCAGCTGAACCTGAACCCCCGAGAAATGGTGGGACGCAAAACGTTGAAAAATAGTTTTTTTCAATTTCCGGCTTACTGTGACGTTCTAATGAAAATTTTTTGTACAAAAGTTGTAAGGTCTAGAAAAATCTACAACTTCTATAATAACACTTTTTACAATAATCTCAAAGTTTTCGAAATATTTACAGAAAATTCAGTTTTTAACTTTTCCTTGGTTTTTTATTTTTAATTTATAGAATAATCTTTTGATTTTCATGAAACTGAGGGAATGTAATCTTCGAAAAACATTTTATAAATAAAAAAAAATGAAATTGAAATATTTAGCCATTTCCGACAAAAGTATGTTTTATTGTCTCGAGTGGCTAAAACTCACCCTTACTTCAAGTGGACGTTTACATTTAAAAAATAAAAATCGTTCAATATTCAAATAAGGCTCATTCTTTTCGTCCTGAACTCTACTTTTTGAAAAAATAAAAACATTGTATAGTCATCGTTAAAAACACGATTAAAAATTTAAAAAATTAGAAAAATCGATAATTTTTATTTTGTAAACTACATTTGTGGCTTTGGAACTCAGAGATAAAGTAACTTGTTACTATTTAAGCGAGTACATTATTTACAAGCAACAATTACTTCTCAACACTTGTGTAAAATAATAACAGTCTAGTTATTTTATAGCATCCGCATAAACTTTTTTCAATTCGATTCAATTTTCTTTTTCTTTTTTCAAAATAAACATTTTTACACGTAATGCGTAGGCCCAACAATTATGTGGTGAAAAAGTGCCTTTCCATTGCTACAAGTAAGAGGGGCAGGAGAAGACCCCAAGCTACTTGACGAATGTCCAGAGGGACATGAAATGCCTCGGCCTCACCAATGAGGACGCGAACACACGATCTACGTGGCGTCGCATGATAAGGAAAGCTGAACCCGCGTAACGGGATAAGGCGAGGACATAATAAAGGTGAGGAGAAAATAAACATTTTTAACTCGCGGCATTGCGCCATTTGTTGCTATTATGTACTATATGCGACATTGCATTTTAATTTTGTCACCCGAAAAGCGTTTTGATTAAAAGTACTTTATGGGCGGTGCGTAAGTTCGGATTTGTGCTTAGACTATTAAAACGTTCGATTTTTAAATTTTATTCTTTGGTTTGACTTCCTCCACATATCGATTTCACATTTTGAAGAGATATTTGTTAAGAGATGTGTAATTAATGCATAACATTTGCTTGCTTTCTGTTATACAAACTGCCAATAATACCTACTATAATGTACATAGAAATACTTTAATCAAATGTAGCAACTTACCAGCTCTTCGGGCGCACGATATAGCGAACAGTATTGTCTTTTTTCATGAAAGTTTATGTTTAATTTTTTATTAAAGAACCGTAATGAAAAGAGTTACTTCAGCATTTTTATCATACATTTATTTTCATAAACAAATATAATTGGGACGAAACTTTGAATATTAAACAAGAGTTAAATAAATATGTTGGGACATTAACACACAGCACCATCTAGTTCCATTGTAAGCTACGAGGCCTGTGTTATGGATACCAGATAGTTGTTACACTACACATTATATAATTTTAAATACATACATTTTATAAATACAAATACCCACGACTTGAGTACAAACATTCATGCTTAACACACAAATGAATGCCCCCAGCGGGACTCGAACCCGCGGCCGCTGGCACAGCAAGTAGGGTACAAACTGTACAGTACAAACTGAGCCAAACGTGTCGTCATCGAAATTTCTAAACTTGAATGTTGTTATATGTATAATATAATAATATTAAAATTTTGGTTGAACTATTATCTCATAGAAATGCGTTTCCGGGATAAAAATAGCACATTGTTTAATTAGCACATGCATTATGAGTACCTACTCATGTTGATACAGCTAATGCTGTGCGTTTCATCAAAATCTGCTCAATATTTTAAACGTAACGTTTTCAAGGAACAAACACCCGCACACTATCACGCCTTTTGCAAAAGTTCTTTAATATATCAAAAAAGATATCGATATCTTTAGAAAATGACCTTTAAAGTTTTGCAATAACTCAAAACTCTCCAACAGAAAGGTTTTATTGGCCAATAGCTTTAAGTATAATTTAGGATAATAAATCATCTAAAGATACTTGAAAGCACTCAAATTGATTAGTTTAGTCGAGCTATATTTGTCTTCTTGCCAATACACGACTGGAAACAATACAGCGAATCGATACCCCTTGAGAAATCAACTATAATATATTAAGTATATGTAAAGAAGGGGTAAGCACAGCTATAAATATTTACATATAAAATTCTGATGTGCGTGTGTTCATCACTGTTACACCTTCATAGCTTGACAGATTTTGATGATTTTTTGTGTACCTGAACGGTTCTTAGTTATAATTGGATAGGTGGCGCTGTTGCTGAGATCCATAATTTTTATTTATTTACCAAATAATGTTTTTTCGAAGTCTCTGGGGTGACAATGCCTGCCTCCCCTAGTTGGTATAAATAATTTTGATTAGGTACACGCAGTGTAAAAAATTAAAAATAAAATAAAACTCGAAAAGAACAGAAAACATGTAAGTATTATTTAAAATCACCACATATTACGTAAGCTAAGAAAGTATATTTTTTTATATCTAAAAAATATGTCATCCATATACGATATACCCACTAAGCTAACAAAACAGGCAGTATGTATATATCTAACGTCCATATATATATACATAAGAATCAACCGCCGTAACCAAATAGGTACATTAAGTAAATAGGTACATTAAGTGCGACGTAACTGTATACAGTCGCGATGAAACCACTATACAAGATGCTTATTGCTGTCATGTACTTGGAGGTAAGATACAATATACCTAATCTTTATATAGTAATAAAACGTCAGTCGGTTTTTGATTATTTATTAGTGCTTAGAAATAATTGTATTTGATAGAAATTTAGGATGAATCAACTATTTTAAAACTATTTTCAATCTTTCTAGCGTTACGTTATCACACAAAAATAATACAAATTTTTAACATGGCTGATATATTATTAAGGTAGATTCATTAACCACTTGTATTGCTAGAAATTTAGCTTGCACGTACAATTACGATTAGTACTATAAATCTATAAATTTGGAGAGAAACTCAAACGGCAATAAAAATAATAATTACCTAAGTATTAAATTAAGATATGTATTTTGCGCAGTTTTTCTGGCGTCAGAAAGGTAATTTATTTACATAATACTTTCTTATATTTACGCGAATATTTGACATTTTAAATAAATCTATACTGATATTATAAAGAGGTAAAGTTTGTGAGGTTGTGAGATTTTGGTTTGTGACGTTGTAGAGGGTAATCTCTGGATCTACAGAACCGATTTAGACGAAATTTGGTAAGTAGATAGTTTGAGACCCTGAAGGACATAGGATATTTTTTATCCCAGAAATCATCCCTTAGGTGAATGAAAATGGGAATGCAAGTTTGTATGGGGAATCAAGATAGTATAAAATATTTTTTTGTTCTCGACGTTTCTAATGCTTTACGGTAAATGGTAATCGTGATCACAGGAGAGACTTATTTAGTTATCTTGCTTTAGCAGCTACTGTAGCTTTGAATTTTAAAATTTAAAAACCATCGTGACAATGTCTACTTAAAAAAAGTATTTTTTTCCGTTTGAATGTGTTTATAGGTACGTTATTTTCTACACAGGTTTTATTTGTAATATTTTATCAGTTGAGATATTCTCAATAGCTCCGGTTCTATTGTATCAGCTGCCTGCACAATACTATTCTGCTTGTAATGCCAAAGGTTCGACTCATTGTAAAACATAGTTCTTGGGAAGGGTGATTTGCATTCACTCGATATTGCACGTGAGACGAATTGAAGGATACTATACATACAATAAAAGCAAATATAGTATTTGTAGGTACTAAATAATATTTTCAAACATTATACTAGAAAAGCCAAATTAATATAAATTCAGTTCAATTATTTTGTTTATGGCTTCAAAACGTGCCAGTACAGATTACTTCGCCAATCCATAGAAAAATTAACATAAGGAAAAAGATATTAATTTTTGAAGTAAATTTTTTTAGAATCGTTGTGATTTGAAACTCGATGAAACGGATATGCGACACTAAAAAGAGACAACACATATAAATATATAGGATTGAACCGGCGATAGAATGAGATAGAATACATTGCCATGTTGCCATGGTAAACGTTGTTATTGTCTGACTAATATATAATATTATATTCTTTCCGTATATGATATTCTATAAATATATGATTGTAATATGTATAATATGCCTTATTTATTTATTTATTTGAGATAGAATACATTACAGAGGAAGTGAAAAATAATAAAATAAATTACTGAATAATATGTAATGTTTCATACATTTATGTCAAATAAAAATCTTATAATCATCCTACTCCTGATACTCTATATTCATCTCATTCTCTCGTAGTTTACATTTCTGAAGTTTGATTTCTACCACACGCCCGCATTTTTTTTTTTTACTTACTTCTTTCAAATTATTTTGCACTTTGAAACAGGTGGAATGATATCAATTACATTACCTAGAATAATGTTTTAAAACAGTTCAGTTTTATTTTAGTCAGGTTACTAAAAAGCAGCTGACTTGATCTCATCTTGCTTTACGATTCTAAATTAAGTGAGCGTATCAGCTGTAAACTTAATGGAAATATACGAGCTCGTAAAATGCTGGAAACTAAATCCTTTATGTCAATTAGTAATACCACAATACTAATTATTTTATACACTTTGAACCACAACAGCTGTATCGCTAGGACATAGGGATAGTAAGAAATGCGGAGACTATGATTTCTGCGTATTAACTTTCCTTCTTCCATTGTAATTATTCTCCTCGTGTAGCTTTCTATGGATGTCATTCGAAATTTTACTATATTTTTAATAAAAAAATAAGCAGATACACTTTAATATTTTCTTACTCCTTTGTCAGGATCCAAAAATGAAAATAAGTCCACGAAAAAATCCGAAAAAATAGTTTTGTTTAAGTACACTATTTTAGAAATCCTTTTAATGTATAAAGAGATATCTCACTTTTTCTAAACTTTCTTTGTAGGTACATACGTATGTACTAAACAAAGTATGTAATAATAGATGAACATACACCCAAGAAAAATGGATACAATGAAACTAAATCTGTTCTTATATATTATACAATACAAAATAAATGCACAGTTACTAATTACTATACAAGTCATGTCCGCGTGAAATAGTGGCAAGAAAGATAGCTGCTTTCCTCAATTGCTTTCTGCAATGTCAATTATGAGAAAAGCGAGCCAATTTTCTTATCTTGCTGAAGTTGATAAAATGATATATCGCTAATTGGTTAATTTATTATTATTGCCAATCTGACGGAATATAAGAAAGTATTATGGAATAAAAGGAATGGAGTTAAAATATTTTAACTATTTCTGTATGTCTGTTCTCTCTGTCTCTATGTATATCTCTCCGTGTGACTTCATTTATTTTATAACCCTCCAAACATGTCTAAAGTGTGTTCACACTACTCCTTTGCTTGCCAATATTTTGTCTTAAAAACCGTAATATTATAGATTTTTCTACTATAATCATTGGGCATATTTTTTTCAATTATATTTTCTAACTGACTTTCTGATCCTAACGAAATATTCTCTTAACCAATTAATACTTTTTAATTAACGAGTCAATTCTAAAATATCTTGAATTTTAGCAAATTTAGAACATTCTTAAGTGATTTGAATGAAATCCCATTTCAAAGTTTACGTCCTTCTCTGCGTGGATGAAAGGAGCTGGATCTCAAACTGTTTTTAAAGATTAACTTTGTAATTAACCTGAGATTAGAAAATCTTTAAGAACTAAGTAAAGCTACAGACCATCGGTAAGCAAATCTAGAAAACAATTTGGAGCTTATTTTCTTCACATTTTAATCACGATTTAAGGCCGTTGTGGCGCAGCGTTTCATAGATTTAGGGGTAGATTTGATTCCGACACTGACTAGGTATATGTTTATCTATCTATACACACAATAAAATTCTAACTGAACCAAATCTGTATATTAAATATTTTCTTGAAAAATCCTATTGAAATAGTCATTATTATCAATACAGAGGCAGAATTTAAAGGGTTTTCAGATTTTTTGTCTGTTTGTCTGTAACCACATCACGGAAAAACCAGTGGACGACTTTTGATGAAATTTGGTATGGTTGTATATAAGCTAATTATCCGGATCTATATATAGGATACTTTTTAAGTGGTGGTTAGGATAACCTCATGGTGAAAGTATAAACAATTTATCAAAGTAACTTACTAAATAGGGCAAAAAATATTATAAATAACTAAAGGTATTGTTTTCATTTTTTTTTTTCAGTACGTGAAATGTAGCTGTGATGCTAGAGTATGTATAAAATTAAATTAATTTTTAATATTGCAATAGAAATAGTAATCAAAGCCAAATTCTATTTGAACATTATACTACAGTAAAAATAGACGTTTTTTTTGGTCAACTTTGCACTTCCGATCCGGTTTTTTTTATTTTATAAAGCTTAGGATCACTTACTGAGTATAAAATCACAAAATGCTGACAGATTCCGGTGGAGTTTTAGGTGCCATCTTGAAAAAACGTTTTTGGCCGATATCTCGAAAACTTTGCACTTTAGAGCAAAAGTTTTTGAAACTATTTTTTAGAGAATAAAATTTCATATCTTTTGTTTCCGGTTTTTTTTTTGTAAAACTTACCGTTTACGAAATTAATGGCCCTTGTAATTAACTGGTTCTTCTATCTCGGCCCATAACTCTTAAAATATTGGTTTAATCAATAAAATGCATCGATCCATTTTTAAAGATCGATTTATTCTCTACAACTTTTATTTAAACTTTTTTTCTGATGTCCATACTTTTTGAATTATTTATTTTAAAAATCAGGTTTTTTTTCTTCAAAAATGCTGTTTTTTATAAGCTACAAATTCTACGCCAAGCTAAGAAAAAAAATTTTTTTTTTGCTCCACCCTATTGAACATACGTCTAGCAAACATAAGTGTGTTTGCATACGTGTGCTCTATAATATATCCTGCGTAACTCACGAGTCTCAGTGAGATCGACCGCCCTGGCCGAAGTCGGTCAAAAAGACTGAACTAAATAGTTTTATTATTTAACCTGTCCTTTTTTAAAGAACTTAAAATATTTACAATTCATAGTGTTCAGGAAACAACTGCACATCAGGGGTAAGTGTAATTAATTTAAGTAATTGAAATTTTAATTTAACATACACAGTTTAGTATTTACGGATAGAATTAAGAAAATTACAGAGTTGTGTGCTCCATCTTAATTTATTAACTTAGACGTTAATGTCTATTTACATTTAATTAACAAGGTCAAGGAAAACAATTTCCTAATGGAAAAACAAAACATCCATCGACTAAAACAGTCCAACTTTTCTTTTACTTTATAGGGTAGAAAGTTGTTTAATATCTGCATACTGTACAGGGTCGCAATTGAAAGATATATATATATATATATATATATATATATATATATATATATATATATATATATATATATATATATATATATATATATATATATATATATATATATATATATATATATATATATATAATTCAGCATAATCGGGATCTAAAGCATAAAATTGCTTATTGCAGGGGAAAATGTTACACTCACAAAATACTATGGTATTTTTAAAACTTCGAGATTTTCATCATACATGCTAAGAGGTTTTATGACATCTATAAAACGCTGTGGCTGACACAGTGAAATCTTTCGAATTCATGTTATTTATTCTCTCTCGTAATATGTGACCATTACCAAATGATTTTTTTTAAATCTACAAATTATTCTGAACATTCTCTGTACACCTTTGCAAATTTCTTTTCTGGGGTGTTGGTCCCTACTTCACTCATAGCAATTTAGCATTAATTATTTTTGGCGTAGATTGTCATATACAGACAACCATCCTAACATTCTTAAGCATCGTTCAGAAGTAATATTTTAGTGTAATATCGTTGTACACACAATTATGGAACAATATGAATTTTAAACTATTCATTAATTTCTATATCATTTACAGATAACTGACACCCGACAATGTTACGCTCATGTGAGTCTTTCATTAAAATAATAGAATTCATAGAATTCATTCAACATATACCTTTAAAAGGCCAAAGATCGTTCATCCTACAAACATTATTGAAGATTAATAAAACGATACTCCTTGTTCGATCAATTATCAATATAACACTCGGCTAAGTGTGCGCAACCGACATACTGTGAAGATATATACTTATATACTTAGATACTTAGAAGTAGTAGTGAGATAAAATCTAATATTATCTAATTGAATTAAATTTTGTACAATGTATTAAATATTTAAGAAGGCGAAACTATTCGATCCTGTCAATTAATAGCTGTTTAAGTTATAATACTGTAAAATACCCAATATTCCAAGCACAGATGATATTATCACTAATATCTTTTCCAAAGTAGCCTTCATTCCTGGTTGTGGACACACTACACTATACATATATTTACTGTTATACATGCGATGTCCTCTTTAAATTAGTTTATGTAATTTAAATTAAAAATATTTGATAACTCCATATTTTGTATCTTTTTACAGTGTATGGCAGATTCATGCTCCGTAGCAGTAAGTACTGTAATATTTTTAAAGCGCTGCCTCGGTGGTGTAGTGGCTAGCATGTACGGCTGCACACTCGGAGGTCCTGGGTTCGAGTCCCGGGTCGGGCCAAGTTTAGTTATTGAGTCTTTCTGTATAGTAAGTAACAGCCCGGAGTTGGGAAGTTGGCGGTGCTTCACCCCCGTGCCTCGGACAGCACGTAAAGCCATCGGTCCTGCGCCTTAACTCTCACAGGTCGTGTCGAGCAGTCGTCCCTCCAGAGTATGAGAGTGACAGGAATAGAGAGTGCACTATAATATTTCCTGCGCAGTTGGCTAGTCTCAATGAGATTGGCCGCCGTGGCCGGAATCGGCTAGGAGAACATCATCATTTTTGAAGTTATACTTCTTTTGGCGCGTTAGGGAATAATTATGGGAGTGTTTTTTTACGATGCGAAAGATTTAGACTACAGTGTGAAGTTAGCCGTTAAATCTCCCTTTAGTATTTTGTGATGACTATATTCAAGATATTTATTCCGGTATTTGTATTTGCACAACACGTGTTTTAAATCGATAATAACAAAAAATATTACAAGCTTTTATTTAGTTTCACTTGTCCTGATATCTGTCTGTAATCAAATCTTGCAAGTTAAATTTGGCCCACTTCCTAATATCCGATTGAGCAGAAATTTGGCACAAACATTTGGTTCTCGTGACAGCACGATTACCTTAATGCCGTCATTTTTAACTCAATATGGCGGATGTTACAAAATGTCGATTTATCATTACCATAGGGATTAAGTAGCGAAACATAATAAGCAAAGTGCTGTCATTGTAAATCCAACATGGCGGACTATGTTTTTTATGTACCCCCCATGATATGGATATCAAATGAAAGGGTAGGTACTAAGAAGAATACGAATAAAATAAAAACTAAAAAAACTAAATAGAAAAAAAAGCTTTTAATTAAATGCTAAATATAAAAACAAAGAAGTATAACTTCTTACTCGCGCAACTTTTGCTCGCACTAAAACTACAAAAAAAACTCTAAAAAGATAATACTTTCTTAGATTTACGCGAATGTTTGACATTATTAAATAAAACTATCTTTTCGGATTATTTCGCGGATTTATTTTGATTTTTGGTTCCCGACGTTTCGAATGCTTTACAGTATCCATGGTGGTGGCTCCCGTGACCATGGATGCTGTAAAGCATTCGAAACGTCGGGAACCAAAAATCAAAATAAATCCGCGAAATAATCCGAAAAGATAGTTTTATTTAATAATCTAAAAAGATAAGTTTCATACAAACTTTAGTGCCCTATTTCACCCTCTTATGGGACGAAATTTAAAAAATGCTAAGACACATATTTATTTAATTGTATTGAAGAGTATTAATACCAAGTTTCAAGTAATTCTGATCATAAATAATTTTTTGGGTTGCATTATAACGTGTTTTTCCGCGAGAATGAGATAACCTCCCGCGGTAAAAAGTAGCCTATGTCACTCTCCAGCCCTCCAACTATCTCCTTACACAAAATCACGCCAATCCGTCTCTCTGTTTTGTCGTGAAAGAAAGACAAATAAACAAACAAATAAACACACTTTCACCTTTATAATATTAAGTATAGTATGGATGTAGGTACATTCTTTTTTGAATATAAAATTATAGAAATAACAAGCAGAAGTAACAACTGTGAGATTACTCCTTTATGTTCAAATTCAAGAGATAATTGTTTTATTTAAAGTATTGATATTTTAAGTATGATGTTCCAGCTTCTAAGCTCAATATTGACGATGTCGAGTTAACTTTAAGTACTTTATTTTTTATAAACATCGTTTTTTCCTTCAAAGATTAGTCTTTCGGAACGTGTTCACTTTAAAAAAATTCAAAACCTAACGAAACTAGTTCAAACAAATACGACAGCCACTACTCGTGTAGGAGTTCGTAAGCACGCTATTCGTTTTTGCAATTTTCCTTTGGTGGACCCTGAGATTATAAAAAACAAAAAATACAATTGAAATAAAGTGCCAAATTTTTCCCGGAATATCGAAATATTAAAAAAATGTAAGAAATAATAATTGATTTAATGTGAAATGTAGCTCTAATTCAATTCTCTTAATACTTTCTTATTTAAAATGTTCAATTCTCTTGTTAATGGCTTCAAAGCGTGCCAGCGGCGCACAGATTTAGTGTAGTAGACTCCATGACGTTCAGTAAAAAATTGTAATAATTTAATGCTGAATAAAATATTTTGAATTTAAACTTCGCCAAGGCAGGTAGAATCGAAAAGATTCCAAGAAGATTGGTCGGTAAAATAAGATTTCTAAAAGTTAAACAGCTATGACCTATACCTACGTGCAACAGCAGACGGACATGCGAAATTATAAGGATCCTTTTATAGCCATTTGGCTGCAGAACCTTAAAAAGAGTGGCAAAGTTTGTTAAAAAAAACCTGGAGAAGCCGGACGTTGGATAATGTACGTTGCCAGTATATTGGGAAAAATAACTTAGGAAGTTTAGTTAGGGCCTAATCAAATTGAGGGTGAGTTGCAAGTACAAACAATTACTACATAAACATCGAACTCACAACGTCTTATGTGATTAATCATACTTTAGAAATACATAAAAATATATATTTCAGTGTTTCGGTGATAACTGCACGTCTGTGGTAAGTACGTAAAATATTTAGGGAACTTGTACGCTGTTCCGGTATTTTTAAAGTATACATATATGTATGTATGATTATGTATATGGTGTTATGAATTAAGGATGTTTGCATGTAAGTTTTACACCACTCTTGAACTATGCCGGTTTTAAAAATAGCTTGACTTGGAATGATAAGTGACTACTCACATCCTGCTAATATTATAAATGCGAAAGTTTGTGAGGATGTATGGACCTTTGTTACGCTTTCAAAAACTACCAGATGGATTTTAATGAAACATTACAATAAGTACCTGTGCGGCCAAGCTTCGCTCGGAGGTTTTGGCCAAGAGTACAATTTTTAAAAACAAAAACTTAAAACTTGAATAATAACAAAAAAAAAACAAAAGTTAAAACTTTGTATCAGTCAATCTTACACTTTGCCCGTTTGATAATGATGCTTATGACCGAGCGTGCGAAATTAGCGACCATATTTTGCGTGGAATGATGCAAAAGAAAACCGCATGAAAACTCGAAAAGACGCGTTTTTTCAGGCATAAGACTAATCTAGATCGAGTTCTCGCCCCCGAAAACCCCCACATACCTAATTTCACCGAAATCGTTAGAAGCGTTTCCGAGATCGCCAGTACACATATAAATAAATAAATAAATATACAGGAATTGTTCGTTTATTTATATCTATGTGTCCTTCGGACTAAAACGGCCGGACGAATTTGATTGAATTTACACAGGCGCCTAGGGACGCCCCCGAGCGAAAAAAGGTTAGTTGCTAGTGTTGAATATGGTACATAAATAATTTTGTTTATAAATATTAAAATTGGTATGAGATATTTTATTGTTGTTGTGGAGTTCGTGGCATACTTCTAAAGTTCCTGGTTAAATCCTATTCAAACTAAACCACATCGATATCTAATTCAATCGTTTCGAAAGCACTCTAACCACTTTGAGAATTATCTAAATCGGTGCATATTGGAACGAAATTCCTAGCCACAAGTTATACTTGGTACACTTAGCGAATGAGAGTTAGATAGAAATGAGCGTAATATTTCGACCGTCACGACACTTTTTATTATTTACTAAGATGTGACTTCATCATAAGTAACAGGCGATCATGTTAAGTACTAAGCAATGTATTTTGTAAGAAATTCGTGCCTTTCTTCGATGAGCTTCAACATGTACAACGTATATTGTATGTTGAAGCACAGGCATACACAGCTGCTTGATGTATATGATACCCTAGTACTAGTGACATTTTTTTTATGTCCCAACTCCTAATTTATGAGCCAAGGGCAGATAGCGAAAGGAACTTCATTTCTACCGGATGTCCCACCACACTGACCAACTTCTTTATTGTTTAAACGTTTTCCTTTGATAACATCATTGAACAAACAATTGTCGCGGGCACACTTACTTTTTAGTTTAGTTTCTAATAAACCAAATGTGTGTATGTAAGTGAAAACATACATTAAAATTAAGCTAAAAATAGTTAACATTATCTATTTTTATAATAATTTCCATTAAATACAAAGTTAAATTATTAACCCTCCACCTTTAGGAGTAGATTTTTCTTAAACTGTATATTGGACTGCCCTTAAAGAGTATTGAAATCTACATCGGGCCTAATTTTTTTTTATTGTCTAACTTTTAGTGTACAGGGCTGATGTGTAAAGCCGGGGTAAGTAACAATTTTCTTACTGATGATATAGCATTCTGTTCAGATTAAAGTTATCTTATTTCGTTTGGAATAATTGTTATTCCTAGTTTGATACAAAAAATATTATAATATTAATAAAATCTGTCTGAATAAAATTTCAAAATTACTTTACCTTTACTTAGTTGTTTGCATTTTTATTTTTATATATAAATTTTACCAATTTATTTCTTTTTCCCAAATACCAAACTTACCAAAGAGTATTATAAACTACTTATGAAATCGAGAAGTCTTTTTCAATAAAACTATATTTTCGAATTTTCATTTTCGCGTAAATCTAATAAAATATTCGAGGGACTCTCCGATACTAGGGAACGGAGGAGATAAAACTACTGACTGGCAGATTTTGAATTTGCACGATAATGATTTTATACTCAGCTTTACTCGTACATATAAAATTGAACGTGCTTTAAGACAACAAAGATATTCTTAGCCATTGTTTTGTATAGAAAATTTATTGTTCTTTTTGATTTAAAATCAGATTCCAAATTTGATTTTTTTCTAAGGTTAAACCAAAAGTAAATGATTATTTGTGCGCATTCCCTTTAAAATGTGAACTGATAATACGCAATATATGTATATATGCATATATAAAACTTAACATGGTTATTATTCGATAGGATATTTAAATAGATTTGTTGAAATTCAAACATTTTTGGTGCGATAGATTCTCATTTGTTAGTGGTATTTATTTGACAGTTTTTGAAACAAAGTGAACGAATTGCGATCGATTTCTCACACAACGATTATGTTTAAAGACAGAACTTATTTTAGAGCTTTTAAACTTTACCAGTTGCAAATACTTTTAGTGTGAAGGCGATCAGTGCGTGTCAAATGTAAGTTATTTTAAATCTAGACTATAAAACTAATATTATAAAAAAGTAGTTTGTTTATTTGTTTGGATGCGCTTATCTCAGGAACTACTAATCTGATTTAAAAAAATCTTTTTACATTAGATAGCGCGTTTATTGAGGAAGGCTATAGGCTATATATCATCATGCTACTATCCAAGGTAGCGGAACAGTAATAATATATAATATTATATAGTTTATCTATTTCATACTAATCGTTAAAACGTACCTAGGGACGAACCCGAACGAAGCCAGGGTAAGCCGCTAGTTAATTACATAATAGTACTAATTACAGTTTTCTATTGCTGTAATTGTTATTCTGATAATATAATCCCATACTAAAATTTAGACTATACAGAACAGTTTCAATAAGTTTCAACATATAAATCTATATGAGATTAGTGTTTATTAAATTTTATTATCAGTGTTTATTAAATTTTATTATGTGTAATCACATACAGTATAAACGTTCAATGCCTAATAAATAAAAATTCAAAAAACATTGAATGTTGTTTCAGTGTACAGGTCTTGCTTGTAAAGCATGGGTAGGTTTTTAAAAGAGCTTTGCGCTCTACTGTGTGGGCTAAAGTGTTTGCTTTTCCTTCCTTTTCTATTTTTCCAATTTTTTAGCTTTCATAGGATCCTTTTCACACTATGTTTAATTTATAAACTAGGATAAGAGTAACTATCCTTATATCATCACATCTATTTATAACTAGTTCCTTGTATCGACTCAATGGATGGATTTTGTGAATCAATATTGTGATTTAACACAAAACTATTTGAAAGTAAACTGTGAAACTTAGACTCTAGTATTATAGTAATAGAGACTACTAATCTGTATCCCTTTGTGCTGCATTTGGTTTCTCCACTATGTACTGTTTTTCAGGCAGTGGTAGCCCAGTGGTAACGCGCTCGCTTGGGAAACCGAGTGAAGCAAGTTCAAATCCCGGGTCTCGCACCTCTGATATTTTCATGTGCGAATCATTTCCAACATGATTACCACTTGTCTTAACGGTGAAGGAAAACATCGTGAGGAAACCTGCATGTCTTAGAGAACTTAGCAAGTTTTCGAAAGACATGTGAAGTCCGCCAACCCGCACTTGGCCAGCGTGGTGGACTATGGCCTAATCCCCCTCGTATTGAAGGGAGGCCCGTGCCCAGCAGTGGGACGAAAAAAAAAAGGGCTGAATACAATACTGTTTTTCTGTATGTTTATTTTCCTCGTCCACTTTCATGAAACTCAACTTCCGCTTTTTATAAAAGCGCACAAAGACGAAAGCTTAAACCTTTTTGGATGTACTGAACTAATTAAAAATAAACTTAGTTTTAAATAAACAATTTTTTCGAACGTTTTCAGTTTTAAGTTAGATTTTCTTGTTTTCGATATTTTATAAATATATGGGAACCTCGTGGAGCAACCAAAAAAAATCGTTCTTATTAATTATTTTTTCATTTTTTCCCCCCGCAGTGCTCAGGACACCAGTGTGAGAAACACGTAATGCTTTGGTAAATATTTAATAAATATTATAAAATATTCGTTAGGTTCTTGTATATTAATTAGATTTCCTTTTCTTTTTTAAACTATTACTTCTAATAATGGTAGTTATAAGCTACTATTTACGCCTCCTAAAGCTCGAGCTTCGCACGAAGTTAATTGAATTGAACTTATTTATATTGAATAAAATCGAAGTAATCTACAGATATATGTGAAAATACACAAAATTTAAGAAATGACAATAAAGTAAAACATAATTTAACAACAAAACAAGAAAAACAACCCTTTAAGACTAAAGAGATGAAAACAACATATTATAAGAACGCAGTATTGTGCAGTCGAAGACATACATGTAGCAAAGACTTACAGCAAGTATAAACTATAAAACACAAAACCCTCCTTTTTGGCTTTACCGCAGTCGATTAAACAGAATGTCTGTACTAAAATGAACCTACTGTGGTAATATGAAAGACTACTCGGCCTACACTATATGGGGAAGCCTGAGGAACATCGACTCTTAGGTTCAACGAGCGCTTACTATTTGTATTTAATATTTATCATACAACTGTCTAAATATTTTTAAAGACGTGCCTCAGAAAGTGTGGTCACGTAACCTTTTAAAAGCATTAAATAGGAAATGAAGTACTCAACACTATCACCACCTATTTTTTTTTCTTTAGTTGAACAAAATTCAAATCATACCTATATTCAAATTCAAAAATCAAAATATTACATTAAATTATTACACTTTTTAACTGAACGACATGATCTACCTACTACCAGTTCGGAAAAAAGAAGCCTCAAACCTGAGAACTGGCGAAAGAAACTCGGCGGGATATACTATTACTTTAAAACCTTTTGTTTGTATGGACACATGCATAGAAAATGTCAAATTTAACAATGAAGTCAAATTAATAAAAAAATGGTGCCAACTTAACAGGCCCATTCATTACCCATACTTTGTTATTTTTGTGTCAGAATGTAATATAAATCAAATTGAATTAGACGCCATTCATCAAGCTACTATTGGCTCTGAAAGATGCTGAGACAATGCTTCACAGATATACACCTTAATTATATAAGTATATAATATCTACTTTTATACGTAACAGTACTCTGCTACACGAGTTTAGTGAATTCAATTTTAATGTATAATTTTTCAACTTTTATGTACATAAGTTTTAACGGCCATTTCGTCGAATTGGACTTAAAATTAATAAAAATGTTAAGACTTTTACTCGTAGAACGCAGTAAATTATCGTCTAAATATGCACAAAATTTTTCATCCATGATAGATATTGGCCTTGGAAAACAGAAAAATATGTTTATCTCTGACTGAAATTTGACAAATTATTAGAATAGAATTAGGTCCTAGCCACTAAGAATGGCCATGTTTATGTGAACTGGAATGTTGGAAAAAAAAATGCAAATGCAAGTTTAATGTTCATCTTCTGTACATTTTGGTGCCTATGCTCATAACGATTTCTTAATGCGCTATCAACGCGCGTTTGATATGAACGCAAATTCTGAATCTGATTTATTTCGTTTATTAGCAAAGAAGATACTTTTTCATTTTTTATAATACACGTTTGGCTCAGTTTGTAGTGCCACTTGCAGTGCCAGCGGTCGCGGGTTCGAGTCCCGCTGGGGTTACTTATTTGTGTGATGAGCACGAATGATTATACTCCGGTCATGGGTGTTTATATTTATAATATGTATATATTTAAAGTTATACATGTGTAGTGTATCAACTATCAGGTAGTCATAACACAAGCCACGTAGCTTCCCATGGAATTAGATGGTGATGTGTGTTAATGTCCCAACATATTATTTATTTATTTATAAACGCGTCCATGGACGACATATACTTCTGGCCCATCTCTAAAAAAAATCGGTCAAGAGAGGTTCCGTACCATCGCACATGTACTTTTTATTAATAATATGACATTTACTATATACAAGTACATAGTAGGTATATTACATCGAACAATAAAAAATGTTTATTGTATTTTTATTATTTGTTATTATAGCTGCAATAGAAATACACACTCTGTGAAAATCCGGGCGGACTCTGTGGAAAGGACGGACGGACTGACGGCAGAGGTTTAGTAATAGGGTTCCGTCGGCACCCTATGGGTACGGAACCCTAAAAATCAAATTAAAGCAAAAGAAAGTAGTACTATTATGATTGCGAAAGTTTGTGTGTATGTTTGTTATTTCTTCACTTTGAAATTGCTGGACGAATTTGGGTGAAATTTAATTGACAGATAAACTTTGACCTGTAATAAAATAAAAGCTACTGACATTTAAGTGTTCCGAGCGAGGCGAGTTAAGTCTCTGATTATGTATTTACTAGCAACTCACCTGCTTCGCTCGGGTTCGTCCCTCGCTTGATTCCCCATACAAACTTTTATCCCCATTATCAACCCTTTAAGGTACGATTTCAGGGATAAAAAGTATTCTATGTCCTTCTCAGGGTTTCAAAATATTTTTTATTTTATCCCCCTACAACGTCACAAACTCACAATATCACAAACTTTACCTCTTTATAATATTAGTTTAGATACATATCGACGGTTAAAAGGTAATAAGGTATAAGCAACAAAAACGAAATTGTTCAGGAGAGCTGTTTAAAGTTTGAAATTGCAGAAAAATGGACATAACTTTTTTATTTATTGTCATATCGTAAAAAAGGAAACAGTTCTAGAATCAAGAGAAATAAAGGCAATAATGGTCACTTTTATTTATATGATTCGACGTTGTTTTATGTTGATTTTTGCCGCTTATACCAATTGATCTTATTTTTCTTATGAGGTAATTCGGCATAAGTTACATGCGCACATAAAAAAACGAAGAGTATAGACGCCTTAGCTACATTTGATATCCTCATACCAAGAGGTAATAGGGCATAAGTCACATGACAGTAGAATAACTTAAATGGGTAAAGAAGGACAAGTGACGATTCATATAATTATGCCAGAACGTAATGAAACATAAGATACAGTGCCTAGCAAAAACATTGTGAGGATGTTAGACATTAGTTACACTGTAAGTGAATTGAAGAACAAGGTAACGTGGTATTTCCACACATCAAGATTTCTATACCAAGAGGAAAACGAGAACATCCAACTTACGGCATTATCTGGACAAATGGTAACGTGGATTAAACGTCACGTCTTAAAATAATAGAATCACAACTAACATGATTCTCCTTTAAAATTCGATCCTGTGACGCCCCATTGAGACATTTCTAGCCGGTGAGTCCCACATAACCGCATGTATGTATTGAAGTGGTATTCGTAAATGCATTTCCCAGCATTAAAAAAGGTAAGTAATATATCTGGTAAGTATGTAGATACGTGAAGGTAGGCTATAAAGGCGAGTTTCTTCGAATACTATTCTTTGTAGATATATTACGAGTATGTAAATAAGCAAGTTAGGCTCCAGAGATTGGGAAGGTTGCAGACGAAAGTATTTAGGGGAGGACGTAGGTAGTAAGTACTCGTAAGCTATGATAATGTAGGTTATTAAGCTTATTGTAACTACGCTTATTGATAACATAGCTAAGGTTTAGAATACCCATGGCTTATTTGATAGGTACCTCCGCCTTAGGTCTGATTTTGGAATAAGCGACTCGCTTAATAGGTACTTGAGTACTACAAAGTCATTAATATTGGCGGAAGCACATAACAAATAATAATTGTAAAGTAATACGGCGTACGCGACAACGTAGTATTAAAATAGTAAATGGTAAATGGATATACCCGACACCTTAATATAAAATTTCATATTAGTAATTACGTATAAGCGACAACTATATCATAACCTTGTAAATGGTAGTAAGGTATAACCGACAGTTTAATATCAAATAAGATTTAGTAATTGCGTATAAGCGACAACTGTATTTTAAACTTGAAAATGGTAGTAAGGCTTAACCGACGCTTAATGTTTTTGACGAAAAAGGTAAAGAGGCATTAGTTCCAACTTTCAAAACCGGTGCTAATTGTAAAGAGTCTTAAGCGCCCGGAATCTCTATGCCAGTAAGAAGTAAAAATACCTTACCGACTATAAACCAAAATTGATACCATTTTTACAAGGGTATAAGTGCCTTTAGGGTAAATAAGGCCTAAAACTCGGTCGGTTAGACCAAAATGACACTTCGAAAACGCAGTTTTTTGCTTGGGCATAAGTGACGAAAAAGCCATCGTTGAGACATGGGAGTAAGCGCATTGGAAAAAGCTAAAAATTTTAAGTAGGATGGCATTCATAACTCATTTGCGACCAAAATGTCGCTTATTACCTATTACCTTTTAAACGTCGATATGTAGTTTTTTTATTTTAAGGAATCCTTAATAACTATATTTATTTAAGAATATTTTCCACTTATAGTTTTATGAAAATATTTTCAACCTAGTTTAATTCTTTATAAGCAATTTATTTTTGCATTTTTCGCGTGAATTTTCAAAATGATTCCTTTGAGCAGTGAATAATATTTTCATTTCATTTATAAGTATTTCTTATGAAAGTGCAGTATGATGAGATCTGACGAAAGTTTTTAAAAATAATTACACTTCTGCGATTTTCAGCGAAAACTTTTGATGCTAAAGAATATTGATTAAAACTTAATATCGCCATATCCTGATTTAATTAAGAAATATATAACACGCTTTTATTTAGAACCTAGTTACTATTTTTTTATAGTTAAGTTTAGTAAGAAGTTTTGAAAGAATGTTACATTTTTTTTGGCTCTCATGGAGATTTATTTATTTATTTATTATTTAGCACACTTACAATACACCATGTTAAACAATTCAATACAATAATTAAAGTCAAAAAAAAAGAATCAGACATGCATATCAATTACAAGTGTACATAGCATTTATAATATTATGGAATTATTATAGTAATTGATAAAAAATACAAAATTAACTAAAATTAGAAACAACATAATTTAAAATATAAAATAAAGTAAAAATAAAAATAATAATAATTTGATTTTAGTTAATTAGTAATAAATAGTTTTATAAAAATTATTATATCTATATTTAAATAACAGTTTGGATAAATAATATTCTAATAGTTTGTACTTAAATTTATTGAAGGCATCATGAAAAATATCTAATTTTGAGATTATTACATTGTCACTCAAATTATGTTAAATTACGAACAAATTCAACAAAAGTATCTTATCATACCTAACGCCCTTTGTAAAAGAAAAAGATTTTAGGCAAAGTGGATATAAGTACGAGTACAACTCAACGACTTCAGTGTGTCTACTCCGTTGCCAAAACTTTCGAACGAACGCTCTCCTATCATATACAAAACGATTACGTCGCTTACAAAAAGCCTGAGGCTGTGACCTCATTTAGGTAACAAATGTAACACAATCTGGTGCGTGTAAGCTGTATGACAATGTATATATCTCAGACTAAAATTTATTTATTGTAGTCTGAAGTATATACAAAAAAAAATTCTCGTCTTCATTCAACATTAAAATTGACGAAATACTTAATCAATTTTTTTTACACATCAAAAATCTTAGACCTCAAAATGTTTAAAACTTGATAATGATAAGTCGGAATCTAAAAAAATCAATTTTTAGCTCAATAGGGTAAGGTCTTTTTTTGTGCACAACAATTCCTGCACCTCAAAATTAATTATTTTATTTTATCTATAGGTACATATAATAAATTTCTGAGTCGAATCTGTACATAAAATATTTTTTTGGAAAATCTTATTGAAATAGACATTATCATCAATACACAGGCTGAACCTATAGTGTTTAGAATTTTTGTATGTCTATCTGTCTGTCTGCCTGTGACCGCATCACGGAAAAACCACTGGAGGGATTTTGATGAAATTTGGTACGGTGGTAGCTGGCTATCCGGGTCAACATATAGGATACTTTTTACTGCGGGAAAATATCTCATCTCTGAGAATTGAAATGAAATAAACTTTATTCAATTAGACTTATTACAAGTACTTTTGAATCGTCAATTTAATGAAAGAAATCTACACTAAACGTTAAAACGTAAGTATGGACGACCCCAGTGGAGTAAGGGTGAGTCGCTAGTTAGAATATAAAAAAGTAATAGATATTCATGACAAATCGACCACAGTTGACCGATAATTATTATCATCGGGCTAATAATTCAATGAACGGACGACTTATGACTATATAGACTTTCAAAGTGACATTTAAAGTAATTATTCATCTTTAGGAGAAAATCCATAACTAGCTTCGGTACCCATATTACGTTGTCTACGTACGTAGGTATGTTTTAAGTAGATAAAAATAGTTTTTGCGAGTGTATCTTATGAGATAGGCTTATATGCTAATACGAACTTGTCTTTAGATATATTTTTTAGTACATTGTTTTGAAATTTAAAATTAATCTGGGTCGAAAACAGCGCCAACTATCGGGTCCAACTATAACTAATAACCATCTATCAAAAAATTTATCAAAATATGTCAAGCTTTTTAGGAGAAAAACAATTAGGAACACTCGCACACTCGAATTTTGCATACAAACATCTATGTAATACTAGCGACTTACCCTCGCGTCGCTCAGGTGCGACATTAGGTAATTTTTTTTAAGCAGATCCTTAATTCTTTTTCTAATATAAAAGTAGCCTAAGTTATTCCTTATAACATCAGCTATCTACCAGTGAAAGTCCCGTCAAAATCAGTCCAGCCGTTTCGGAGATTAGCCGGACCAAACAGACAGACAGACAGACAAAAATATTAAAAAATGTTTTTTTTTCTTATAAGTAGATACCGTATACAATTTCATATGCATCTAGCAAAAAACTATTATTTTGACATTACAAACAGACACTTCAATTTTATTTATCTGTACAGATAAAGGATCTATGTAAGCTATTTCGTGAAAAAGGCAATTATAACAAAGGAACGATTAGGGCCGCTCCACACTATAGTGCCGATCACAGTCCGTTCTCGGTCCGATATCGGTCTGGTAAAGTATTTTCTATACAAAAAACTTTGCTGGAGTGTGATTCGACCGGAACGTGAGTCTTACTGATAGTGTGAATGCACTCATTGTTTCTTGTATAACAATACTTTACCAGACCGATATCGGACCGAAAGCGAACTGTGATCGCTACTGTAGTGTGGATCCGGCATTAAAATTCAAAGATTGGATGCGAATGCAATAAAAGTTTTCTCGACGAGTTCAGAAAAGATTTTAAAATATGTAATTAAAAGCTTCACAAAGTGTTTTCACGATGCTTGGACTTTAACTTCTTTGACATTAGCGCTCAGATTATCGCAGTAATTTTAGGCTCTGGGCACCACGTGGTAACTTTGAGAGCTAAAATGCTGTAAATGCAAAAGTTTATCGTGTCTTGACTAACTCCTAAACAGGAAGTACTCAATTCGGGTGTTTTTTTTTGTACTAAAATCTTCCTTTTCACCTGTAAACCGATTTTATAGTTTTTTTTTTCTTTGAATGGGGTATACTTTCAGGAATGTCTTATACAAATTTCAATTAGTCAATAAACATGAAGCTTACTGACACACTCACTTGTAGCTACGTGGGGCTGTAGTAATCTGCCATTGAGCGGCGTTAACGTGTGGGATATGACCAAATATTAAGGAATGGATGATGAGGTACAGGTTCCTAGATTTTGGAATCTAATTTTACCTCCTGTTCTCATAAATTGAATTTTTTGACTCTGTATGTTGGTGATAATTATGTATTAATTCAATGCTTTCACTAATCGGAAAAAGCATATCTATATTTCAAGCAGGAAATAATAGAAGGAAATTATTTCAAGAAAAGTGACAGAGAGGAGTGAGAGAGTTCTTATGTTTTGCTACAATTATACAATATGCCCAAATTTATTTATTACATATCATAGTAACGTCAAACTTTTCCTTGAGGATAAAACATATCGAAGGCACGTTTGATCGGGCCGATGATACCGCTGTTCTTGCCGATGGCGATCAAATCCTTCACAATCCTTTTCGTGCGCTGCATGTTCTCGTTTTCAGGTACCTCATTTGAATCTGAAATTTCAAATTCTTTTGTTTTATATTTCACTTTTATTAATATCTATCTATATATATAAAAGAAAGTCGTGTTAGTTACACTATTTATAACTCCAGAACGGCTGAACCGATTTGGCTGAAAATTGGCGGGGAGGTAGCTTAGAACCCAGAGACGGACATAGGATACTTTATATTATTTATCCCGTTCGACTGCGTTCCCGTGTGATATTGTTTGTCTGTTTGTCTGTTTGTACGGGCTAATCTCCGAATCTATTGGACCGATTTAAATGAAACTTTGCATGGTGGTACCTTATATCCCCGGACAACGTCTTAGATATTTTTTATCCACGAAAATATAATGGTTCCCGTGGGATAATTAAAAAACTATTATAACTTATACAACTTATGCACCTAATTTCGTAAAATTTAACATTCTGATACCTTATATTGCCGGTCAAACAACCGGTTACTTTTCATCCGGGAAAAATGAACGGTTCCCGTGGGAACTAATAGATTTTTATTAGTGTTTTTCTAGAGGCGAACCCGAGCGAAGCGAGGGTGAGCCGCTAGTACATATATAAAAGAAAATCGTGTTAGTTACACTATTTATAACTCAAGAACGGGTGAACCGATTTGGCTGAAAATTGGTGGGGAGGTAGCTTAGAATCAGGAGACGGACATAGGATACTTTTTATCCCGCTCGACCGCGATCCCATGTGACGTGACATAAAACTCAAGAACGGCTGGACCAATTTTTATGACATTTGCATTTTTGGATTTCTCTAAGTCCGGAATAGGATAATAAGTATTAAAACATCAGAAAAATTAGCGAAAAAAAAATAAAATTCATATGACTAACGCTGGCTAATATTATATCTATTTAAAGCGTACCTAGCGACGAGCACAAGCGAAGCGATGGCAAGCCGCTAGTAAGTAATATAATGTCATTCGAGGTGCTAGTTTTTGGCTTTATATACGCCTGTTTTTCTGTTTTGTTCGAAACATACAACCCATAAGACTGTCTAGATGGGACCATCTACCTTGTGGATACAGAGATCCCCAATAGAAATACACATACAGAGACAAGACAAAAAAACTACGTCTAAATTATATAGCTGGGACTGGGGGCTATTCATATTTTACAGCCTTTAGAGCAGAATGGACCGTAGGAGCTACCTCTTGATCGTTGTGGTCTGCTTTAGAACACCTGCCATCGGGGTAGCGTGGCTGAGTGTGTAACCGATTCTGCGACGCCCCTTTAAGACGGGGGAGGTCTGTTAGGTTTTAGCGGGTAGCGCTGTCTTTTCTAGCCGGTGAGTCCACATGACCACCATGAGTATACCAATATGCATGAGTAAATGCATTTTCCCATAGCTTATTGAGTTATTAAAAATTTCATAATTTCATGTGCACTGTAATATCTACTGTGTTACTGGGTACTGTATTAGTGTCCGAGACCGAAATCAGTGGAACGGGCAATATTAATTGCTTGCTGAATTTTTGTGGCTTAGTAATGAATCTGTTAAAAAGTTTCGTTCTTTATTTGGTTTCATGGGTCTTATAAAATAGTTCTTGTTAGAAGTTTTATTAATTATTACGATTGCCTCAAAGGAAGATTCATTCTGAAAAGTTATAATTTCTCTTTCAGTCAGATTTATAAGACACAAAATTTTATTATTATAGAGTCCCATAACTTTAAAGACTTGATAACGTTGTGACTTTAAAAGGAAAATGTTTCGCTTTTGAAATTTTTTGCTGGTACAACTACCGATAATACAATACTATACATGTATAATAATAATGTTCTCCTGGTTGTTACTGAGAATTTCTTGACAGAAATACTCAATAACTGAACTTGGCTCGACCCGGGACTCTAACCCAAGAACTCGGGATTTACGGCCTTACAAGCTAGCCACTATACCACCGAGGCAATTAAAAAGTAACGGAGTAATGGGAACCATTGAAGAAATCAAAGCATGTACAACCAGTAACTTTATAGACCCATCACATCGAGAGCCTCTGAGGCAAAAAAAAAATCTAAAATATAAATGGAAATGTTAGTTTAAACTAGCCTTAGCCTAACTTACCCTCGATTCGCTCGGGTTCGTTCTTCACTAGGTATGTTTTAAATAGATGTAAAATATTTATTATCAAATATCATGAAAATCGGTCCGGCCGTTCGTGAGTTATAAATTGCGTAACTAACCCGACTTTGTTTTATTTAAAAAAGATTGATTAATAGAAAGCAAATTCTTCCATGACGTGGTCTCACAAAGAATATTGTGACAGTACTGAGCTTATTATATATTTCTGTATAAGGTTTTTCCTAAGTCAGACTTATAACCCAAATGTAGGTTTGAGAGCTTAATATATTATTTTAAATATTATTTTTAGGATTACACGCATGCTATGTATTTATCATAAATGTAACTTGTACGTACTCGCATTTAGTGAATGTTATAATATTTAATTTGTTTTCTCATGTAAGTGAATTTGTTATTTTTAATGAGAAATAAAGATTCTAAGCAGAATATAATGGTCCTCATTCATCAATAAGACAAGCCTCGCTTACCATGGAACTAGATGGCGCTGTGTGTTAATGTCCCAACAAATTATTATTTATAGAATTGCTTTGTAAAACAATCTTCCAATGTATATTATTTATTTATAAATAACACCTTAATTTTGGATGAAAAAAAATTATAAATGTGCAGATAATATTTGAACCTTTTTTGATATCCAAGAGGACTAAGATTACGAAATTTATTATATCATTTGGGATAAAGGGAGCTGTGCTTTATGTTTTTGTATTCATATAATTCTGTTACCGGAATAATTATGAGGTACATTAACAGCGTGTAAGCATGATTCACGTCGTTATCCTTACACATATATGTACCTAAAAGGAATTCGTCGGCGAGCGTCTGCTGTTGTTGTCCGCTATTATCAACAATTACTGAGCGACTTGGATACAATTTTACTGTTATTATCTGCGTTTCTCCAGAAGAATTAGTAAAGTAAAGTTTTTGAAAAATTACTCTAACATTATATATAGGAGCTGAATATGACGATACTAAAAAGAAAAGTTTGCATAAGAAACAGCTCGCTTGTTTTATCAACGTACGCTACATAAATAGTGGTATATAAATAATTCAATACTTATAAGTTATATTTTATACTAGCATTGCCCGCGGCTCCGCCCGCGTTCAAATGACCACAAACCAAATTCTTAGATTTTACATATTAGTATACTCTTACATTGCAGTTTTTGTATTTTTTCTCAGAAATGAGACATTTTCCCATGGTAAAAAGTATCCTATATTTTGACCCGGATAACCAGCTATGACCATACCAAATTTCATCAAAATCCCTCCAGCAGTTTTTCTGTGATGCGGTGACAGACAGACAGACAGACAAAAAATCTAAAAACTATGGATTCGGCCTCACTATCGATAATAATGTCTATTTCAATGAGATTTTCCAAAAAACATTTAATTTACAGATTTGGCTCTGTTAGAATTTTATTATATGTATAGATTAAATATATAGTACTACTATAAAAAAACAATAACATCTTTCTTACACCTTGTAATTCAAGATGATTTTTTTTTATATTGTGATGTATTAATGTTTATTCTATTGGATTATCATTAATAAACAAATAGATAAATAAACTTTGAGATATGCTTGAGCGAATTACAGTTGATTTTATATATATATTTTTAATTATATTAACTAAGTAATGTTTAATTGATATTAATCATTTTGAAAATCACTTATTTCATCATAACAAGTACTTAATAGGGGTAAAATGTGCCCTTCTGAGGAAGCTATATAACTACAGTTATAGCGTAAAGGTAAGCTCGCTCGCGTTTTCCTTGGTAAACAAAAATATAAAATTAACCTTCTCGAAAAAAGAATTGGCTATATATCCACGTATCTTAAATAAGCGTTAAATTAAATTTTTACACATAAGCAACGCTTTATTTGTTTTTACAGCGTGCATAGAGGACATAGAGTATACATTTACTTACCTGCTTTACTTAGGCATGTGTCTTATTGAACACAATATTGATATGCCTATAATATTTTTTTTAATATTGCCAGTAAAACGATGTTGGATATTTTGCATAATTAAATAATTCATATTCCACATAATCATTAGGTAAAAATATTTCTAGTAATTAGGCAAGAAATCTTGAAAATGCATTTATACCTACCACTTGTAGAACTAGTGATTCTGTGGTGATTCTCCGGCTAGAAAAGCCAATACTATCCTCTAAAACCCAAGGGAACGTTCACCCTTTTCCTTAAAACCTGCGTCGCCTCCTTAGGCGTCGCAGGTCGCTTATGCACTCGACCACGACGCCCCAACGACAGGACTGCAGTAGACCTCATCTCGTAGTCCACAAGAACCATTAGGTCGTTCTCACGGTCCACTCTGGTGTCAGAGAACTACCAGGACCAACACACCGCCTCTCAGCGCGGATTGGTTAAGCATGTCGAGAGTAATTACTATTTTATTACAATACCATATATTTTCTCACCTGACTCACTCTCTTCTGCATGTCGTCTCGGATCTCTGTTGATCACCCTCTGGAATTGAGATGCAGCTCTCCTCCAAATATTGCTGACTTGGTCTACGACTGGCGAAGTTGCCAACTGCTTCGCAAGAGACTGAATATCTTCCATATTTGCGGTAAGAAGAATATATGAATTGCATTTGTTGAGAATAAAAAGAACGGCTGAAATATGAAGAATTTTAACTCTAATATAATGTTCTCCTGACCGATTCCGGACACGGCGGCCAATCTCATTGAGACTAGCCAACTGCGCAGGAGATATTATAGTGCACAAGTGTACGCGCAGACACAAGTGCACTCTCTATTCCTGTCACTCTCATACTCCGGTGGGACGACTGCTCGACACGACCAGTGAGAGTTAAAGTGCAGGACCGACGGCTTTAAGTGCTCTCCGAGGCCCTGGGGTGAAACACCAACTTCCCAACTCCGGGCTGTTACTGAGACTTACTATACAGAAAGACTCAATAACTTAACTTCCCTGTTGAAAAACACCAATAGAATCCCATCAAAAGCGACAAAAGCCACATAGAAACCAATAAATATGTATTGGTTTCTATGTGGCTTTTGTCGCTTTTGATGGGATCCTATTGGAGTTTTTAAATAGGGTTGGCCCGACCTGGGACCTGGGACTTGAACCCAGGACATCCGGGTGTACAGCCGTACATGCTAGCCACTACACCACCATGGTAGCACTCTAATATATAAGTTTAAATTAACCCATAATATATCTTTATTAATAGAATCCTCTTTAATAATGAAGAATGTTTATTAATTAGGTACAAAATTTGATAAAAGTGAGGCTCTTACTTAGGACGTACAAAATACTCTTCATCTTTCTAATTAAATTTTATACAGTAAATATTCAAAATTGTTAATTACGTGTAATAAAATTTTAACTATTCAATAAAATTTTACTTAATTGCTTGTGAAATGAAATATTAATTAGTGTTTGCAATTTTCGATTTCTACACTCATTATAAAAAATATTGTTATTTTTTTTATGGGACCAAGAGGGCCAACGGGCAGGCAGGAGGCTCACCTGATGGAAAGCGATCACCGTCGCCCATGGACATCTGCAACACCGCAGGGCTTGCAGATGCGTTGCCGGCCTTTCAGGAAGGAATACGCTCTCTTCTTGAAGGTTGCCAGGTCGTAAATATTGTAAATTTGTAAGTTTGTACCTAAGTTTGAACGTAGGAGATAACCTCTGAAACTACTGATCCCCCTGTTAAAAAACTCCAATAGAATCCCAACAAAAGCGACAACGGCACATAGAAACCTATAAATATTTATTGGTTTCTATGTGGCTTTTGTCGCTTTTGATGGGATCCTATTGGAGTTTTTAAATAGGGCCGATCATGATTTTTTTTCTACTAATAGGAAGCTACATTACCGTTGAGTGCTATAGGTATGATATTTTGTATTGCGATAAAAATATGTTTATTTTCAGAAATCATAATAACTTTAATTGCAGTCGGCAGAAAAGACGCTTGATTTATTCGCATTTATATCAAAAATACACCGATAATAAAATACAAATCTAGACCGAATGAAGTGAAAGTTGTATGCAAAAGTTTGTGGGACCGGGAATTTAACCGATTCTTAATTTTTTTTTACTAACGATTCATCTCAAACTATGTTATCTCTCTGTGACATAAGCTTCTTATTATGCCAGTATAATTAATGGTTCTCATAAGAAATCAATAAATTGCAAAAGTTACATTTAATACGGGGTGTCGATAGCCTATTTATAATATAAAAGCAAAATACCTCTCACTCATTAATCACGAAATCTCGGAAAATATAAACGCTTCAAACTTGAAACTCGTCAGATAAATTCCCCGTAGGGAGTAGATACCTACCCGAAAAGAAAGGATTTTTGAATATTTAATCCCTAAAGGGGTGAAAAAGGGGTTGCCAGTTTTTTATGTAAATCTGTTAATATTAAAGTCACAGTGGCCAAAATTGGAAATTATCTTTCTAATTAAAAATAACGAATATTCTAATATTGTACACTTTGATAGATGAAGCTACTGCCTACAGTAGTATGAAATGAAAAATAACGTGATATGAAACTTAGGAGCGCAGCAATTAACATAATCAGAATGTATTATTATTTGGGTTACTTATACCTTGCATTTGACCTGTAGACTAAACATAAACCAAAAACAGTTAAGCCCGTGCTTCAGAATTATTTATTACTTTTGATGTTTCACATGTGATACGGTAAGTCTAAATGGGTTAAAAACATAGGTACACACAGCAAATCCTAAGTAAAATAATTTTACCGAGCAAACATGTTTTAGCGTATTTGCGATAGTGAATCTGCTCATCACTAATATTTTATAAGTTTCTCTAAATAGTGTGTGAAACACTGTTGAGAGAACATATTGTTCTCATTATTTTACATTGTTACAATTATATTTATAATTCATAAATGTTTTATATATAATGAAAATATTTAGAAAAGCGGGAGTGAAATATATATATATATATATATATATATATATATATATATATATATATATATATATATATATATATTTGTAAACATAAATTAGTACTCTTATTGCTTCAAAAATTAAGTTTGACAATGAGCAAGTCGCAGGGCTAATTACTTTTGGCAGGCGAAATAAGTAATATGTATTATGTGTTTCTGGTGAAAGTTTTAATTCACATCTTATCTCGTGAAATCTATTAAAGTAGCTTAGATTATGTAGCAAAGCGTATGACATTGACGTTTGAATTACATTTTAAAATATAAAATGAAAAAGAATCCACTCACGTTAGAGCTTTACAATAGAACTCAGAAAGAATGTAACCACTACGTTTTAAAACTGGGATCCTAATAATCGTGACATCTAGCGGGATAAAAGGCCAAAATTCTTTCCCATTCTGTTTGATCGCCTTCAATATATATATATATATATATATCCAAGCTTAGAGTTCACATAATAATCACTACTCTAAGTATCCAAGAGGCTCTGGTGTTCAAAAATAAAAAATAAAACATTATTTATATTATATTTAAAATATAAATTATGTTATTGCATTACAAGTTAATAATAAAAATAAAAATGTTAAATACATAGTAAAATACATATATTTTATGCCACTTATTATTAGAGTAAAAAATGTTAAAACATTTTATTTATTATTAAATGGTATTATCACTATCAGCTGCTATTTGTTATTGTCAGTTTAAGACGTCACTGTCGTTTACATTTCAATTTTCATTATTGACTTTTATTTGTCATCCATGTTATTAATATTGACCATTGTTCGTACTTAATTTTATCGAAGCATTTCTGCAAATCATTTCTTTCTTAATAATTTAACTATAAAATGGACGGCCTCGAGCATGAAGACCTGTTAATAAAACTTCGAGCAAAATTAAATGAAGAGAAAATAAAGCTATGGGAAGTACCTTATGTGTTAGAGAATGGTGGTCTATCGGATAGTTTAAAGGTTTGTTTATTTACTTTTTTTTGCCCGGTCAATGATGTTTTCCTATTCTCCTTTAACTCAAATCTATCTTTAGCTATAATACGACAATTTCTTATATTATCTTTGTTGCCAATTGTAGAATATTATCTGTTGTTTATATTTCATATTTATTTATATAGATGCAATTATGTAGAATTTATCAACTTTTTATGAGCAATAGTATTTAATTATTCTACTAAAATGTTACTATAATACTAAGATGTTATAAATCTATAAGTACTAATATTATAAAAAGGTAAAGTTTGTGTTATTGTGAGCTTATGATGTTGTAGGGGGTAATCTCTGGATCTACTAAACCGATTTTGATGAAATTTAGTAAGTAGAAGTTTTGAGACCCTGGGAAGGGATAGGATACTTTTATCCCAGAAATCACCCCTCAAGGGGATGAAAGTTTGTATTGGTAAGCAAGCTAGGGACGAACCCGAGCGAAGCGAGGATGAGCCTGTAGTTAAAAATAAAATAAATGAACAATACACCACAAGGCTTTTATAGACTTTTATCTTAGAATTTTCTGTTATGTCTTGTAAAACTAATAAATACGATGATGAAGCAGTAGATACTATAATGTTATAAAAAATAAATTAATTTTAAAATGTCTGATTATTGTAAAATATCACATTTTAGGATTTGTCAGTAAAATATGCTACAGCTCTTAACCTAGATGCTAACATAGTCCTTCAAGGGCTGTATGAGCTTCAACTTCACTCAATAGAACGGGCAAAAGCCAATGAAGAGTTTAAAGAGACAGGTTGTGCGACCCTCAGGGTCAAAGCCACAGTTCCAGGAGAGAAGCCCCAGGTCATGAAATTTGTAAAGCAATTAAATGTGATGGGTGGAGAATTGGCCTCTTCAGTTGCTGAACTCCTTAACGTTTCTTCCACTAGGTATAGTTAGAAAATAAGCTTTTTTATAATGTGAGTGATTGTGATTTAAGTTTTGTATACAGATTTAATTTGAATAATAGAATTCAGTGAGGAATACTTGATCAGTAATGCTTTAAGCACTGAAGCTTATGCCTTCAAGTTTTTTTTCTAATTGATTTGCATCCCATCAATTTGAAAATAAATAAAATATGGTGCTACCATTAAGACACAGCGCCATCTAGTTCCATGGTAAGCTATGAGGCTTGAGTTATGGATACCAGATAGTTACACTACACATATATATCTTTAAATACATACATATTATAAATATAAACACCCATGACTGGAGTACAAACATTTATGCTCATCACAAAAATGAATGCCCCCAGAGGGACTCAAACTCGTGACTGCTAGCAGAACTACAAACTGAACCAAACGGGTCATAAGTGCATGGTCATTATGTTTACTTACTTATCTTTTATCATGATTTAAAATTTATTTTACAGAGTTAAATTAATATATAATGGTAAACTTATCAACCAAAGTAAAAGTTTAGAGGAGCAAGGCCTGAAAAATGGAGTCCAACTCATGGCATTAGTTATGGAAGGTGATAAATTTAATTATGATTTAAAATTAAAAAATATTTATGAAAAGTTGCAAATAATATTTAAATTTTAAATTAATAATAAGTGCAGATTTTACGTAATATACATATATTTAAATCTAACTCATAATAATATATAGTTTTAATCTTGTTTTAATAATACAGTGTAAACTCTATGTAGTGAAATTTAAGGGACCTTTTTTTACTTTTTTCATAACTAGCAACTTGATAGACCAACCGAGAAACAGACAAAAATTCAAAAAATCATTGTTTTGGGTTTTATTGTGTTAATAAAGACCCCATGACAAATATCGCCCATGTATGTACAGACAGCAATCAGTTAACTTTTATGATATGTATAGATTATTTATTAAAAACATTTATTTACCACCTCCAGAATCACCAGAACTTATAAAAAAAGAAGATAATATGTACATGGAAATGAAATCAACAATGGAGGATGCCACTTTGCTTACAGAATATGTTGATGACTTTGATGAAAGTGATGATTATATAAAGGTAATAAATAAAATGTATATTTTTTTTATTTGATCTACACTACTACAATCCGTCTGTCTGTCTGTCACCTTTCCACACTTAATCCGCTGAACTGATTTAGATGAAATTTGGTATGGGGATAGTTTGAGCCCCTGACAAAGACATGGGATAGTTTTTGTCCCGGAAATTTATCACTTAAGAGGGTGAAACAGTGGATGGAAGTTATATGGGGAATCAATCATTTCTCAATTATGGTACATAATATATTTTTTAAGGTACAAACATACTTATGTAAGTATAGTCTATCTATTCCATACTAACCATTAAAACGTAGATAGGGACGAACCCGAGCTAAGCGAGGGTGAATCGCTTATAAGAGTATATAGAATGTTAATGACAATTTTAGTCTACTGTAGTGTAGTCATTAGCCGAGTATTGATATTGATATTTTCTATCAAGAATAAAATAAAATTACGCTATGAAGAGAATCCTAACCTAGCACTAACTTTAAACCATAATATAACCTTGTACAAAATTAAATATTAATTCTTAATTTATTCCAGTTAGAAGATCAGTCAGGTAAAACAGTAGAGTTGCCAGCGGCAGAAAGAAGGGCACTGTTGGTGGGGCTGGCGCTGCACGAGCGGGGGCGGGCCGCGGCGAAAAACCATGATTATTCCTTAGCTCTAGTGTTGTTACTGGAGGCTGATAGACAACTGAGGTAAGTCAAGAAAGACATAAATGATGTCAGGTCAGAATGGTCAGATTAATGACCAATGCCAATTTTTACTCCATATCACAGTCTACCTATGTACTAAATATCAAGTAACAAACATACAAAGAAACTTTCGACTTTATATTAATTCAATTATTTTTAGGGTTCCATACATCATGAGGAAAAAAGAAACCCTTATAGGATCATTTTGTTGTCCATCTGTCTGTCTCTCTGTCAAGACCCTTTTTCTCGGAAACCTGTGGAGGTCTGCAATCTGTTTTGTTTTGGATTTGTAAGGAAATCAATCTTCTAAATCAATGCAAATAAAAGATAAGGCCGTATATGTCGCATATTTTTACTTTCACTAAGGAACTCTTGAAGGGAATCAAAACCTATATCGTACTTCCCGTTGACCTAGAATCATAAAAAAAAACACAAAAAATACTTATTTTAATGTTTACGGAATCCCCGATGTACGAGTCAAACTGGCACTTGTCCTTTTTTTTAAGTGCATCATCTCTATCCACAGCGAATGCAGATCATCAATATTAAGCTCCGTAGACAACTGTGCAATACTCCAGCTGGACATATCCTGGTGCTACCTGTGCCTGCAGAGCCTGGCCTCGGCCAGCGACGCGTCGGCGCGCCTCGCGCGGGCAGAGAAGGCCTTCATAGCCTCCTATGGCGAGGATCACCAGAGACTGATAGCCTTGAAAGGAACGAACGGTGAGATCTTCTGATATGGAATTTTATTTAAAAACATCTCAATTTCCCTTACTGTAATTTTTAAAGCCAAAATAACTCAATTTTTATTTATTTTTTATTTTACCCACACATTAATAACATTTTTTTGCAAATACACGCACATTTACATATTTTTCTGCTAAGATTTTTTTTTATTTCTATGTTGCGGATATGTAATGTCGCTTTGACCATACCTGATCTATTTTGATCGCCGCATATTAATCTAGATAACCTACTAAACCCAGCCGTTGATTAACAGCAGGATTTGTTCGTGAGTTATGAGTTAGGTTATCTGGGCCTAGAAACTTTCCCAAGATGAAAAATGTGCTTGTGCATAAGAGGTCCACATTTTCTCAGAAGACGGAGTGCAGTTCTAACATAACTTAATACCTTAGTCTTTACAAAGTCTGGTATAAAATAGGAGATTTTTTTTTGGATTAAATTTTGATTGTCCAAAAAATAAACATACAAAAAATAAATATACAGATATATGCTATGGTTTTTGTTCCAGCCAATGAGAGAGTGTTATTCATGCGCCTCTATCTCTTGCAAGGCATCGTCGCCTACCACCAGAATAAAAGAGCGGAGGCCAAAATGCTTTTGGACAAAGCCGAGGCAGAGTTAAACTGCTTAAGGGTAAGAAAAATATTTAAAATTTCTGTTATATTAGAATCACACTAAGTATTACGCTTAACTAAAAAAAAACCATCGATCAAAAAAGTACTAGATACACAATCAGCGACAAAATGTCCTCACCGAATGAGCGCTCATTTGAACATTTGAGCGCGCTTTTAATTTTTTTTTTTTGTGAGATTACGTTCGATTCACATTGTTATATATTTATTTCGTCAGTTCACACAGTTCGTCAGCTATTTATTTTAAGATTAATCCTACGCAAACATTCAGAACTAACATATCAACCCGAAAAACATGAAACCGTAGACGCAAGCCAAACACCTGCCCTACATTAACATGCAAATCAGTTCTCGTTAGACGACAATATCATTTTTCAAGCACTCGAATCTATTATAAATTAAAATACTCGTAAGTAACTGGCTGAAATTACTAACCTATGACGACACACACACACACACACACACACACACCACACACACACACCACACACACACGCGCCACACACACACACACACACACACACACACACACACACACACACACACACACACACACACATACAAACGTACAAACACACATACAATCAATTTCTTTTATTTTATTCATTTTATCTTCTACCATTATAATCTACTAACTTCAGTAACTGTAAACCATTTGGTCCATATATTGTAAATCTGACAAGACGCAAGATGGTGCAACAGGCTTTTCACCCATCCCTGTTCTCGAGGCCTAGAAGCAACTCACTAGGTAGTTACCCAAATATAGACTCGACCGACAGATACTTCTACAATAGAGCACACTAATTTACAGACAAAGAAAGATGCCTCCCCCGACAATAGTGTCATTGATGATGCAATCTCACAAGTAACACACACACAAGAAGTCCAACCGCCGGAATGGCAAAGAGTACCTATCAACAGAAGTAAGAAGCGCAAAAAATCATCTGAATCACCATCTCCTGATAAACTAAAAATTAGCAACCGGTACAGCACATTACCTGTAGACCAGGAAGAAAGGCTTGACCCCAAAGAGAAGAAGGCACCTAGACCACCACCTCTAATTTTGTATGATGTTGATGATGTCAACAAACTGACAGATCTACTAGCTTCTGTGGCAGAAGGAAAAGATTCTTCTTATAAGATTGTCAACAGAAATCAGCTGAGTATACACTGCACTGAACTCAACATCTATAAGGATATTTCTTTCTCTAATCAGAGAGAATACCTTGATAGGTCACACTTTTAATCGAAAAGACGAGAGATGCTACAGAGTAGTAATAAGAAATCATCACTCTACACCCCTTCAAGAAATAAAAGCGGACATTGAAAAAACTGGTAATGTTATCTTTGGTGAAATAATTAATGCTAAATTTGGTCCTGATAAGAAGCCAACCTCTACATTTTTTTGTCAACCTTCTACCCAATCCTCAAAATAAGGCTGTAAAGGAATTGAAGTACATCTACCACCAAGCAGTTAAGATAGAAGAGCCCAGGAAGAAAAAGACTGTAGTGCAGTGTCAGCGATGCCAGCAATATGGACACTCCAAAAAGTATTGCATGCGTCCATACAGATGAGTAAAATGTGGACAGTCTCATAAAACCTCTGAGTGTCCCAAAAATGAATCGCTTTCACCCTCAGCATCAAACCGTCATTCTCTTTTTAAATTTACAAAAAAAATTAGTAGACCTCAAAGTGCAAAAGTTCCGCTGAGAATTGAAAAAGGAAGGGCCTGAACACCGCAGGAAAAGGTGACACTTTCTCCAAACACTTGGAAAAAGTCTTCACTCCGAACTCGGCAGTAAACTTGAAAAACGAAGAAGATATAGATAAAGTACTTCTTCAAGATTTCCAGATGGCACCACCACCACGCTCTTTCACAACGCGAGAGGTCTGGAAGGTCATCTCAAAAATGAAAGACAAGAAAGCTCCTGGATATGATCTTATTACAAAAGAGATACTAAAACAATTACCAAGAAAAGCTATAATATTTTTAACATCTTTGTTTAATGCTGTACTGAGAATCCAGTATTTTCCTTTGGCGTGGAAAATTTCCCAAATCATTGTGATCTATAAGACAGGAAAACAGCCAAATGAAGTATCTTTATATCGGCCGATAAGTTTACTCCCGATCCCCCCTAAAGTGTTTGAGAAGTTACTGATGGATAGAATACTGCCCATTTTGAACGACGCTAAAGTCATACCTGACCATCAATTCGGCTTTAGGCAAGAGCATTCCACTGTTGAACAAGTGCATAGAGTATGCTATAAAATTAGAAAGAGTTTTGAAGAAAAGCAGTATTGCTCTTCTGTGTTCTTAGACATCCAACAGGTTTTTGACAAGGTCTGGCATAAAGGACTCTTTTATAAGGTCAAAATCAACTTGCCTCACCAGTACTACTCCGTAATAAAATCCTACCTTACAGACAGGATGGGTCAGGTAAAAAACGCGGATGAAAAACGCGGTTCTTTGAAATTAAGGCTGGGGTACCGCAGGGGTCAGTCCTGGGACCGCTCTTTTACACGTTGTACACTGCAAATTTACCCCAAACTGAAGAAGTAACCACAGCAACTTTTGCCGATGATACTGACGTGTTAGCAAGCCACAAAGACCCTACTATAGCATCGCACGTGCTACAGACAAGTTTAGACAATATTATAACTGGCGTATAAAGGCGAGTGCAATTAAATCAGTTCAGGTTACCTTTACACTCCGAAAAGGTAACTTTCCACCAGTCAAGCTTGAAAATACCACGCTTTTGCATCAAGATAACGTTAGGTACTTGGGAATGCATCTCGACTGCCGTCTAACGTGGAAGAACCACATAAAAACCAAGAGGTGTGAGGTTAATATCAGATTCAAGAACCTGCACTGGATCATGGGACGAAACAGCAAATTAAGTCTCGACACAAACTCTTGGTATACAAGGTTGTACTGAAACCTGTTTGGCTCTATGGAATTCAATTATGGGGAAGCGCCTGCAAATCAAATATCACCGTGATTCAAAGAGCACAAAATGCCATACTGCGATCAATCTGCCAAGCACCGTGCTTTATAACCAACAACGAAATCCACGAGAATCTTATGGTGGATACTGTAGCTGCTGAAATAAAGAAATACAAAACCAAATATTGCGACCAACTAGAGAGGCATCCAAATGACCTTGCAACTGCCTTAACAAAAAGAAGTTACACAAAAAGACTGAAAAGGAATGATATTCTAGATTATTGAAAAAAAAAGTATATAAATATGCAGTAGATGGCTCAGTGGAGTCACGCTCTTACTGTAAAAAAAAAAATCTTAGAACAAATCTGCTAAAAGTAAATACTGCTTGCAGATCTCCTTATAAAACAAAAAAATATATATTGTAAATCTAGAGGAAGGTAACGGTGCTGGTAATACAGGTTTTCCTAGTACGAGCTCCTAAGCACTCTTACTGGATAATCTTATATTATTATGTCTTAAGCGAAACAGTTATGTAAAGTATATTTTTGTAACCCGATTTTTTACTACAAATAAAGAATATTATTATTATTATTTCAACTAGAATAATTACAAAACTAAAACTAACTGAACTTTTATTAAGGTGTTAATATAATTTACAATTTAAAACTTTAAGGTTGTAAATATCGCTAATATCGAAGTGGTTTTATATACAATAGATTACTTAAGTAATATATTATTTCAGTGTTAGTAGTTCTGGAAAAGGATATCTTGTGGGAGGCCTGTGTTCAGTATTTTGGAGGTTTTTGGACCATGATGATATGACGATGATGATAATTACATAATATAATTGGAAGCAGAAGTAACACGTTTATTTGGGAAACCAAATAAAGCGGGTTCAAATCCCGGGTCGCGCCTTTGCTATTTTCATGTTTAATCATTTTTAACATGATTCCCACTTATTTTACTGTGAAGGAAAACGTCTTGTCGTGGATCAGCAACTATTTTGACAACAATTAATTTTGACGTTTGGCTCATAGTCATAGTGACAGTGTATATATATTTGTGTAGGTAGACGAGAGTTCGGTGGCGGCGCTGATGGAGCTGGGGTGGTCGGCGGCGGCGGCGCGCTGCGGGCTGCGCGCGGCGCGCGGCCAGCGCGACGGCGCGCACCTGCACCTGGAGGCGCGGCGTCGCGCGCGCGACCTCGCGCGACGCCGGCACGACGAAGAAAGGTACTTTTGTCTTATAATTGGTGACACTAAATTTTCTCTAGCGTATATAGCACCAAGTTTTCCAATAAAATTTATACGTCTATACTTATATTATAAAGAGGTAGATAGAGTTTGTTTGTTTGTTTTTTTGAATGCGCTAAACTCAGTAATTACTAATTCGATTAGAAACATTATTTTTGCATTAGGTAGCCCGTTTATCGAGGAAGGTTATATATCATTATGGTACTACCCAAGGGAGCGGAGCAATAATCGTAAATATCCATATCGGTTAGACTCCTGGATCGAAATCCGACTGCAAGATTGCTACGTTAATAGCGTATTTAATCGAAATCAATTTTTTATATATAATAATAAAAGGGTCAATATGTTTTGACCGGGGTGCCTATTAAAATGTGCCCGCTAGTATGTTTAATTAAATAAATAATAATTGACTTTATGGAAAAAAACGACTCATTTGTTATTAAAATGAATTATATTCCACTTCACAGAAATATACATAGAGAGATCTTGAAAAGTGATAGCTGTCGTTGCGCACGTTTATACGTTCATGGCGTATATTCATCATTTATATATCAAATTGCTAATTTTTTTCTGTGCATGTAAAAATACCTCTATCTATGTAAAAATGGCCGCAATGGAATGAAAAGAAGGAAATAATATAATATTAATAGTGACTAATATACAGAGAGATAGATATAACAAAATTATTAGGGTTCAATACATCGGCCTCTCTCTCCCCCTCCCGCTCTCTGCCTCTAACTCCCACTGTCCTCGCGGGCGCGCAGAGAGGCGGCGCTGCTGGCGCTGCGGCGCATGGGGTTCCCGGCGGGCGCGGCGCGGCGCGCGCTGCGGCGCTGCGGCCGGCGCGTGGCCGACGCCGCGCGCCTGCTGCACGACCGCCCCGACCTGGTGAGCGACGCCGCGCATCTTACTGGACTAAACACCACCTAGCATTTTGCTATTCTCTGTTTTTCTAATCTTTTGCACCTACGATATAGGTTTGTTGAATCGTAATTTTTTATCTTTATTAGACGATTCGCTCCAAAGTTTTATATTCCAAAGTGTATCATTAAAATTCACATTATTAATTCTAAATCACTAAATACATATCATATTTATTAATTTTAAATCATTAAATATCATTAAAATCCACATTATTAAAATTCAATTTGCATTATTATTTTGTATTACTACGTTTCCAATAAGTACCTTAACATTATTTCAGGATAACTTGTTATAAAAAACGAACTTATTATAAAAAAAACGATACTTGATTTTATTAACGTTAATTTTCGATAGTAGCACATCACCATTTAAGAATTGCAAACTACTGGCAAGCCACGCAATGTCAGTTTTAACTATGAGATTAAAAAACAGACTATAGAATGCATTGAACTAAAACACTACGCGCAGAAAAACTCGGCCCCAAGAGATTGCTGCCGGAAATCTTCCAGGAAACCGGCAACCTGCTAGACTACTGGAACGCCTTGGGGTTGAAAGAATAACACACTAAATAGCACTAGCTCACGTACAACGATCAAAATTGCCTAAGTACAGAAAAAGCCGTGCGAGAAGAAGAAGTTACTGGAGTAAATGGTACACACCTTTTAACCCCACTGCTGGGTATAGGGTCTTGGGCTTACCCACAAATTGAGAGGGATAAAGCCATATCTAAGTCGAATGTGAAATTTACACGTCTTTTGTCGTTTATTTATGTTTTAAATAACACTTTAAAGGGCATATCTGTATATAAACGTTGGATTTGTATTGTAAAAAAATATTGGCATTTATTTGCAGTGCGCAGGCAGCGAGTCTGATGATAATGATGCAGAGACGTCCAGCTCTGAAGAGTCCGTCGCAGAGCCCGACAATAGACTTGTAGCAGAGGTAATCTGTATAATATGTGAACATCAATTATTGTTCAGCTTTTTTTAATGTTTACTAGTGATTTATCCTGGGGTCGAACATAAATTCAATACGAAACATAATATAATTGTTTTTTATTTATATATAATATTTAAATTTTTATACATAATAATGCAAATAATAAATAAATAAATTACATGAAATGCGGCGTAATGCTCAAATGAAGCCACGGTGAAAAGCTAGTAATAAAAATATGTAATGATATACAGGAGAATTCGCTTATATATTGATTTTGTGAGAATATGGACTGAAATAACGTTAGATGTGTCAAGCTCACAACATACAGCTTTCAGAAGTATTCATAAATAAAAATTCCTGTTTTTTATTATTTATTCGAAACTAACAACATTACATAGTAACTCGAGAAATCCAAACGAAATCACAAACTATATTTCGTATTAAAATTTCGGTCAATGTGTAAATTACGATATTTTAAACATTGGCCGAAAATATTAGGAAATACATAATATATTGTTTAGTGTATTCGTCCTGGATTCGAGACCCGTATCCAAATACAATAATTGGAATTTTCTCTTAAGAAAATCTCAGTAATAGCTCACAGTTGAGAAGTTGGCGGTGATTTATTTCCGTGTCGCGTCAATCCTGACCCTCATAGTCGTCCCACCGGAGTATGAGAGTGACAGGAATAGAGAGTGCACGTTGTGTCTGCGCTCTCTCTCACACGCGCTGCACTATAATATCTCCTGCGCAATTGGCTAGTCTCAATGAGACTGGCCGTCGTTGGCTTAATTTGTCAAAACATTTTCAATCGTCGGGAACCAAAAATCAAAATGATTTCGCTCAAAAATCCAAAAAGATAGTTTTATTTAAAATGTCAAATATCTGTTCGCGTAAATCTAAAAATGTATTACGATAAGAATATTATGTTTCGAAGGTCTTAAAGGGTTATACCATGTGTTATAGCTAGAAGCGATGGGCTACCCGGCGGGGGAGGCGCGCGCCGCGCTGCTCCGCGCACGCAACAACATTACTAAAGCCGTGGACCTGCTACTGGACAACTGCACGGAGCCGTGTAAGTTGACATTGATGAAATAATTGAAAATCATAGAAACCATTTTAGAATTGCGAAATATTTATTATTTCTCACCCAACAAACCTAACGGACGAATGATATAAGTTTAACATGTGTAACGTGTGTGTCCATCTGTAACATCGTGGCTCCCAAGCGGATTAACCGATTTTGTTTTCCTTTTTATAATATCAAACTATTCGTTGCTATATTATTGCATGTCTGCACCACTATTGTCATAAAGCAAGACAATTATTAAAAAAATGATTCAATCTTGAACAAGAAATTTGACCAATGGCATAATAGCATACTAATGGCATACCTACCTAAGACTTTTAGATATTACGAATACTTTAATTTAATTCTTTGCTATTATTTTATTGTTTATAGAACAAAATAGCTGCCTATTTATTTCTGATGATTTAGATTGTAATGAATATATAATATGGTCTCAATAGCTATAGTTTAATGAAAATGGGTAAAACCATTATTCCTACTTATAGCCATATGGTGTTGCAGGTGACTCCGCGAACCCCTCTACAAGCGCTGCGGCGGCAAGGAAGAAGCAGAAAATGGAGAATAAGGAGAAAAAGTAAATATAATTCTCACTAATATATATATATTGGTTGTGTATCTAGCATGTACGGCCAAAGTCCAAAAGTCATGGGTTTGAGTAGTGGTTCGGGCTAAGTATAGTGACTGAGTTTTCTGTTAAGAAGTTCTCAGTAATAGCCCTGAGTTAGGAAGTTGGCGGTGTTACACTTCCGTGCCTCGGAAAAACAATAAGTTCTCACCGTGAGTATCAAAGCATTTTGAAGCAGAGCAAGTATAGCTATCCCACCGTGTTTTTAGAATCAAAATAATAGAAAGTGAGCGAGAGATTCTTTTATTTTTTTGCTTGTTTAAGTATAAGTGAATAAAGTTTAATTTCATTCGTTCAAATCATTCATTTCATTCAATCATTCATTCATATCATTTAATTTCCTGACCGACTGATGCAGTAATGCCGCAATAGCTACAGGGTTCAACACTAAGACTTGCCAACTGAAGGAGATGTTATAATGCGAAGTCACAAATGCACTCTGTTCCTGTCACTCCCGTGGAATGACAGTTTGACAGGTTCGATGATAGATCAGGTGTGAGACACGTTTGCAGTGAGTGCGAAAGCGATCCTGCACGCCCCATTGCACTGCGGCGAAGGGTTCCGCTGTGGGTTTTAGTGAGTAGGAGTCTCACAGTACCCTGCCCATGACGGCGGCAGGGTCCCCATGATGGGTTTCCCCAGCGAAAAAAAAAAAAGGTGTGAGACACGTGCTTAACAAAATCTAATATGATGTCACCATATTATGTCGCCATCTTTTAACATTTAATTGGACTACGTACTTTTTTTCTTTGTTCCCGACAAAACCCTATCGTTTATGTTTGACAAATATGAATAATATGCGATAAGTTTACGGCGTCACGAAGATATATTAGTGGATGTAATATCAAAATTTACGCGAATATTTGACATTTCAAGTTAAACTATCTTTTTCGATTTTTTCTGCGAAACAATCTGTAAATATAGTTTTATTTAAGATCCACTTTAGCTTACTACAGATATTTTCATTATTATTATTCTTTTTTTTCTAGGAAAAAAGAGCGTGACATGGCTCTCCGGCGTCTCAAGAAAGCTATCCATTCAGAAGATGACGACTACCTTAGCGCGTCCCTCGCTGAGGAAGAACAGTTCCTGGTGCAGTACAAGTCCTTACTCTAAAACAAATACATACATATACTGTTATAGCTTCAACTCTCCGTTCTGCGATAGAGTGAGAGAGAGATAGATAGATAGAGGAGGGAGAGAGAGAAAGAACATAATGTTCTCTTCTCTTTCTAATAATATATGAACTATAACTATTATTTTATGTTAACTCTTGCATATTAAAATATAGATTATAAAATGGTTTTGTATTAAAAATACATGCCACTCTAAGTATATATTTGTGTGTGTAATACGCTATACGCAGTGTAACTTTAAATAAAACGACGTTAAATAAAATCTTTACTCTCAACAAACATGTTTCTTTCCCCTAGTTTCACTCAATTATCACGCATTATTATCTATACATATAATAAAATTGTAACTAAGCCAAATCTGTACATTAAATATTTTTTGGAAAATCTTATTGAAATAGACATTATTACCGATAAAGAGGCCGAATCCATAGTTTTTGAATTTTTGTCTGTATGTCTGTTACCGAATCACAGAAAACCCACTGGAAGGATTTTGATGAAATTTTTTATGGTGATAGCTGGTTATCCGGGTTAACATATAGGATACTTTTTACCGCGGGAAAATAACTCATTTCTGAGAAAAAATACAAAAACTGCAATGTAAGAGTATACTAATATGTAAAACCTAAGAATTTGGTTTTCAGTCATCAGAACGCGGGCGGAGGCAATGTAATATATGTCTTTCAAATATAAGACTTAAAGTTCCAAACTATTGGTTATATTATTCATAATACCCAATTAATAAAGTAAGAATAAAAAAAATTATTGCATCTTTTTACCCGACTGCGGCGAAGCCCAAAACGGGCTAATGTTTTTGTCTTGTACGTGTGTCTGTATGTCTGATCCTATGTTCCCTGGTAATTACTAAACAATTTTGATAATTCATACATTTTTATACTTATCTTAATAAAGCGAGTATCATAGACTATACAGAAATAATTAGAAATCAAAGTGGCAGAGTTCAGGCGCCAATATGTTTTTAAATATTTTTCCTCTTCCAAACCTATGAATGATGAAAATAAAGGTTTTTTTTTTATCACAAAAACGCTAAATAAATCTTTCTTTTTATTAATTTTATTAAAAAAATCTGTACTATTATAAAGAGAAAAGATTGTTTTCAACCGACTTCAAAAAGGAGGAGGTTCTCAATTCGACTGTATGTTTTTTTTTTGTTTTTTAATGTTTGTTACCTCAGAACTCCGTCATTTATTAACCGATTTGGACAATTTTTGTTTTGTTTGAAAGGGTATACTTCCAGATTGGTCCCATTTAAATTTCAAAAAAAAAATACCACCCCTAAGGGTGGAAAAACAACTAATGATGAATTTAACCTACTTCTAATTGTCATATTGACTTGAAACTTTGCAAGTATTTCTATTTCCGTTGATAGTACAGTGGTTCGGTGTTGTTGACTTGATCTGACGGCAAGGCCAAAAGGTGGATAGGTGGATCTCTTCAACGGCTAATAGTAGATACTTTGAGTTTGGGCTTATTTTGTTTGATTTGACAAGCCTAACACGTTAGAATCCTTACTTTGCTACTACTGTCTACACTAAAAAGGGAAAAATAAAAACTTTTTAGTAAAAAAATAAAAACCGACTTCAAACAAAAGCACTAAAAAGTAAAAAATAACTGATTGGTAGTTTTCATTTACTATACATACCTAATCAAATATTTTCGAAGTCGGTGTGCTTTGGCTAAGTAATTAAAGCCTACCTATTAAATACATACCTAATCAAATATTTTCGAAATCGGTGCCAGCCCATACAAAGCAAAGCACACAGACTTCGAAAATATTTGATTAGGTATGTATAGTAAATGAAAACTACCAATCAGTTATTTTTTACTTTTTAGTGCTTTTGTTTGAAGTCGGTTTTTATTTTTTTATTAAAAAGTTTTTATGTTTGTGTTTGTTTGTACCGAATAAGCTCCGAAACTACTAGACCGATTTAGGGTAAGAAGATAGTTTGAGACCCTGGGAAGGACATTGGATAGTTTAAGAAATTTTTTTTGAGGATCGAAATAAAATGATAAATAGTTTTTTTTGTATATGTTTATTAAAATTTATAAATAGTTTCCGTTAATACACATAAAATATATGGTGGGTTGTTTTTTGTGTTTCGCACATTTCCTACTGAAATGTTTGCTAAAATATGTGTCATGTTATCGCCGATTTATTGTTATTATTTTTTAATAATTAATAATACTTCGATATAATATACGATTTAATTATTTATTTAAATAAAATAAAAAATATATATTCATTAGTAGATATTAACTGTTAAGTATATGATAGAAAGTAAAATCATAATTAGCAGAAAAAATTCAAAAGTTTTTGTCAGTACAAAATACATTTTTATTTCACTTCTAGTATATATAAAACTAATTTTACTCATTTAAAAAAATACTTGGCAGGATGTTTATTGTTCATTCAATAATGATAATGTTGCCTTTCACAAAAAATTTGACATAAACAAAAATAATGGTTATTCTTTCTGAAGATGGACAAAATATATGTATTTACCGAAAAAAAAAGTATTGTATTTTCCTATTTCACCCCCTTTTTTTATCTATCTATACTTATTATAAAAATAAGTCCCCCGGCCGCGTCTTTCTGTCCTCCTGTCTGTCTGAACGCGATAAACTCGAAAACTACTGAACGGATTTTTATACGGTTTTCAACAATAGAAAGAGTAATTCTTGAGGAAGGTTTAGGTATATAATTTATTATGCTTTTATGTAAATTAGCTGAAATACGGCGACAAATGTTGAAGAGGTCGCAAAAAATCTCGCCAAATGGGAACTTTCCACGCGAACGCCGCGTAAACTAGCAAAGATACAGTTAAGTAATGTACTAGAGAATTCAAAATCTATAAAAATGCTACAAAAAAGTCCGCGATAGCATATCTCTATCTCTTACGGTTGACTTACAATAACCACTTTTATGTTAACATTTTTAATTAAAAACATTACGTTATTTTCAAAGTTATTTTCTTTAGTTCGGTATTAATCCTTATCCAAATGAATATTTTAGTTAGCTTAGTCATTTAATGCAGATTAAAATTGCTCTTTACACTAAATCAATCAGATGAATAGTTTTTGAGATATCGTTGTTAGAAGTAATTAGTAGCGAAACATTTTTAATGCTTGGCGAGCATTGAGATGCCTACGGCGAGTCCATCCCCTCTGCCCCGCATCGCTCGACCGCCTGCTCAAGCTATATAAACCGGGCGATGTAGCGCGCGATCCTAGGATACTTTTTACCGCGGGAAAATATCTTATTTCTGAGGAAAAATACAAAAACTGCAATGTAAGAGTATACTAATATGTAACACCTAAGAATTTAGTTTTTGGTCATCTGAACGCGGGCGGAGCCGCGGGCAATGCTAGTTTTAAATATTTTTATTATTGAGTAAAATCAGCCAAAAATTAAACGCGGTTAATTATCAAAGAGAATTAATAACTTCTTGCGATAGAGCATGTACCGCCATTTTCTGACTTAATTGTATTGAGCTCCTATTTATTTAAAGAGTCGCATCTGTTTGTATCTAGATTTTAATAAAATTTTACTGTTTCTATGAAATTTAGCATATAAGGCATTATTTTAATGAAGTCTCATCCAATATTTTAAGTACATCGCCATATTGTAACTTGCTTATAATGTTGCCATATTCTATTCGTTTTCTTATTATTGGTCATGGATGACAAATAAAGTTATTGGTTAACTAAGAACTCCAAGAACATAACATCATTCTTTATATATTCAAACTTGTCCAAACTCGTGTGTGGTATGAAGATGTACTGCCTTTTCAACTGCAAAATACCCTTATCAAGAGCTTCATTAGACCTCGTTTTTTCCTCTTCGTCATAGTCGTGTCGCTTAGACGATGATTTGCGACGGAGATCTAAAGATTTTACTATGTCCATTGCCTAGAACATAATAAACGAACTATAAATCTATGTAGTATATAAAACAAAGTCGGGTTTGTTACAACATTTATAATTCGAGACAGCTGGATCTATTTTTATGATCTATGTTTTGTTGGATTTGTATTTACCCCGAATAGCAGAATAACTATTAAAACATCGGAAAAATTCACGAAAAAAAAATGAATAAAAAATCTATTCCATACTAAGCATCAAAACGTATCTAGGGACGAACGACGACTAGGGTGAGGCGCTCGTACATGCCTATGAAATAAGCTTAATGTCTGATAAAACTATTCCGCGAGAAGCATATTATTAGCAGTTATTTATAATGTATGTATATAAAGAGGTTGTCGGCCATGATAAAGCAAAAAAATATTTTTATCAATTAAATCCTTGTTGGCAGTTCTTGCATATTTTTGTAACAAAACTGGTGATATTATTTAAAGTAGGTACATATTAAGTAGGTATATTATTTTTACTTTATGATATGCCCTGATATTTTATTTTATCTAACATTAATTTAGTCGCAAGAAAATTCTTATTAATTGTGATACAACTTAACAGTAATTAGTAATGACTAAGAAATAAAAGTATTTCCCTCGTGTCTTCTCCATTCTACGTGACATTGGCGAAATAATCTGCGCTCAAGTGGCACGCTTTGAAGCCAATAACAAGAGCATTGAATAGGAAATATAAATATAAAATATAGATAGTATGGTATATCAGATACCTGACTGCGGGTAGCAGGCTGGTCTTTCAGTATAATACTGACTTTCAGGTCGCAAGGCCACTCCAACAGCGGGTCGTACGGCCCTGAGACGAGCCGCACCGTGCACGTTATGTGACGTCCTTTCCACTTGCCTATACCGTTAAGATTTACTTCTGCCTAGAAAATATTTCAGAACATTTTACACAATTCATAAAAATTACTAAGAAAGTAGCACTCGTTAAAAAATAAATGAGATATAAAAATATTTTTCCTCCGCCAAAACTGTCCAACAGATGGAATATGTATGTAGAATGTATGAATAACAAGACATAATGGATATGCAAATTATAAATATTTGTTTATATATTTAATACCTTAAGTGTATATCCATATTTGCTGGTACGGAACAGCGGACTCGTCAGCACCGCGTCATTCTCTTTTGCCTCCTTCATCCGTGTCGTGAACTTATCTATCCTCCAAATTAGGTGACCTGAAAAAATAAATAGGTGTGCTTATTTTTTATAGTGAAATAAGAACATAAAAGGCTTTGAAAAATTAGAAAATATAAAGATTATTAAAATTCATAGACCAATGTGTCTAATAAATATGTGGTTCAATTGATTGAATCAAAAAGAAATAATTTGCGCAAAAAATGGTGACCAAAATTAATATAAAAATACTAATAATAAAAATAACAATATTATTTAATATATAAAAGATATTTGCATAAGTGTTTTTTTTATTATAACTGCTTTCCGAGCCGGCGGTAGATTCCTCACGGACTGACTACACTGACATTTAAATTAAATTTAAAATGTAAAATTGACGGTTCAAAAGTCCTTGTAAAAGTCTATTTGAATAAAGTATATTTTATATTTATAGCAACATGGAGTAAAAGAAACATCGAAGCTATATGTGTATAGTTACCATCGTCTCCACCAAACTCAGGGCTGTCCAAACTGATCCTAGTTTGGAAGTCGGCGAGCTCGCTGCGTATCTTGTGGTAGGACTTGGTCAGCGCTCGCAGATCTCGTGACACGATGTCCATCCTCGTACCTTGCTCCGCCGCTTCGGCTCGAGCGTCTGCTGTCGCTACTTCTAGCACTGCTAGGCGGTCTATTGCCTGGAATATAGTGCTCAAAATGTATCCACGATTAATTTTATCATTTCCGTATATAAGATGGTGTAAAAGAACAGCTTAGATTATAACGTTGGAGATTAAGATTTCCATTCGTAGATGAAAGGAATTATGGTTAAAGAACCATTAACTTATTATTAGTCATTGTTAAGTTATTATTATATTTCTATTTTCATCAGTAAAAAGTCCTTTTCAATAAAGCTATATTACGTTAAAAATGGTTATTTTAAGACATCAAATAAATACCAAAATAAAATTTAAAATGATATTTACCGGTCTTTCACCAGTAGCAGCGTTTTCCAATTGCAATCTCAAAGTGGCCAACTGTGTAACCTGCTCCGACGATCTTCGTGCTTCCAGCAGCTCGTTTTCCAACATTGCGCGACTCTCCGCATTCCTTTCTCTTTCTTCTTCTACCGTTTGTTTGATGTACTCAATGACTTCCTCTGGAAAATATTATTATGCCATAAATATAGAACTAGCTCAATCTATACAGATAATTAAAAGTGTTTGTTTGTAATGTCAAAATAACAGCTTTTTAGTAAATTCATATTGAATTATAGAATAAAATAACTTAATAAGTAAAACACTTTTTTTTACTTTTTGTCTGCATATGTTTCGGCTAATCTCCGAAACGGCTGGACTGATGTTGATGAGACTTTTACTGACAGATAGCTTATGTTATATGGGTAATTTAAAGGCTACTTTTATTTTAGAAAAAGAATTAGGGTTCCGCTCAAAAAATATTAAATGTACTAGGGACGCACCCAAGCGAAGCGAAGGTAAGTCACTGGTACTTAATACATGTTAAAATCAATATCGTCTACAATCTGCCCCCATCTTCGTTAGACTAGAGATTCCAAAAGCGTAAGTCTGATTTGAAATGAATTAATGGCACTGGAAATTTTAGTCGAATTTTAGTAGACGAGAACAGGCCATTGCACGTAATTTACTTTAAAATAAACTTAATTGCGATTGAATAGGTACCTAAGCTATTTATCGTCCGGATTCTGTTATCATGTTGGGTCAGAGCTTGCTCCAGTAGCTCCCTCTCGTTCTGCTCATGCACTATACTGCTGATAGCACTTTCCAGCCTCATCACAGTATTCAGCTGCTGATTCTGCAGCTCCTGAAATGTTATACACACCATTGAGATGGTGACAATTTGGATAACATGAATGATATTTAGGATACGGAAATAGTTTTAAATACTAATATTAAACTGTTTAGGGAGTGTGTTAATACTGTTAATAATAATATCCATCTACCAGGCTTACACCAGGATTGCTTTATTTCATTTAAAATAAACTATTTTTTGGCATTTTTTCGCGGATTTATCTTAATTCTTAGTTCCCAACAATCAAAATAAATCTACGAAAAAATCCGATACGATACTTTTATTTAAAACTGGTACGGTTTAAATAGATATAAATAGTTATTAGTCAGCGTTAGCCATATAAATTTATTTTTTTTTTTTGTTAATAATATTGACATTAATATTTATACGATACTAACGTCACTTTTTTTAACGTTGGGAAATGCATTTACGCACGAGGTGTGGGACTCACCGGCAAAGCCAGTACTACCCACTAAAACCCAACAAAACCTTCCCCCGTCTTAATGGGGCGTCGCAGGATCGCTTACGCATTCAACTACGACGCCCCGACGGCAGGTCTGCCGAGGCAGACCACGACGACCATGGGGTTGCTCCAAGGTCCACTCTGCTATCAGAGAAGTACCAGGAGCAACCCGCATGGTACACCGCCCACCGAAGAGGGCCACCTTTCACCGCCCACCAAAGTGGGCCACCTCCCTTTGCGTTTCTTGGCTTCGCGCCCGGCTGTATTGCCGGGCACTACTGATTTTTTTTTAATTTTTCTCCGTAAGAACCATCTTCGTACTTCAAGGAATATTCTAAAAAAAGAATTAGCGAAATCGGTTCAGCTGCTCTCGAGATTTGCGCTTACCAACACATTCAGCGATTCATTTTTATATTATAGAAGATGTCAAATATTCGCGTAAATCTAAAAAAATGTAACGGCAAATTATTTCATATTAAGCAAACATTTAAAGTGTTGTCAACTTACTGAATGACCTATTTAGTAAAAGAACTCTACAATTGAAGTATATTACAATTTGATATAAATACCTGTAAGGCTAATTGCACATTGGAAACGTCGTGTTTGAACTGCGCGGCCCAGTTCGAAGCTCGTTCCGCCTCATCATCAACAGTCGCGCGAAGAGATACTATATTTGAAAGGAAATGCTGTGTACGTTCTTCGACCAGAATTAACTTCGATCGGATATTCTCTAACTCTGTTGATTGTATGTCGCGATGACTTGATTCTTCAGTAATAACTAGTCTGAAAATAATATTTAAAATATACTTAGATTATTTTAAAACAACATTTCTAATTACTATTAATGCTAATACGCTACAAATAGTAATCGTCATATAAATAAATAAATATGGTGGGACATTAACACACAGTACCATCTAGTCCCATGGTAAGCTACGAGGCTTGTGTTATTAATACGAGATAGTTGATACACTACACATATAAAACTTTAAATACATACATATTATAAATATAAACACACACGACTGGAGTACAAGCATTCGTGCTTATCACACAAATGAATGCCCTCAGCGGGACTCGAACCCGCGACCACTGGCACAGCAAGTAAACATTACAAAGCCAAACGTGTCGTCAAATCGTCAAAATTTTAAGACTGTACTTTATTGCGTAGGTATTTATTTTAACCGACTACAAAAAAGCCCTAAATACTTAAATTTTAAAGTTTTATACATACTTTAGTCCTATATATTTTTTATTGACTTCAATGATTGTATATCCGATTGGTCATGATGGTTTTATTGATATCTAGAGAATGGTCATTTGAAGAACAAAATTCATCGCGAAGTGCAATATTTCATATTAAAATATTATTATTACCATCCAATCTCTCCAAATACATACTTAATAGCAGCGACTTCTTTCTCGAGAAAAGACACACAATCTTCTAAGGGAATGGATCTGGCGTTCCACGTGTGGTTGATGACGACCGGCGGCACCGGGTCTGACACTCTCACGTGACTCGCGGACGAGACGTTACGACTCTGTGGATGAAAAGGGAAGGTAAAGGGCCGATTTAACGAATATTTTTCTTTAAATTATAAAGTATAAATAAAGATAGGTACTTATATAAGTATATAGTATAGAGGTCGCATTTAGGTACACTAATTTTAAAGTAAAAAAAATTATGAGTTAGTTTAGAAATTAAAATATCGATTTGAAATTTTCAGAATCAAAACCCTTTTTCAATCTAGAAAATCATATAATAAAGAGAAAAACAAAACTATTTTTGAATTTTGAATTGATTTTTTAAGTAGGGTCTTAAAACATGAAAAACTAACATATTTTCAACGAGACACGAAAATGAATGGACGGTTTTTCGCGCCATCTTTATGTACATAAGACTACTTCCTCTTTTTAAAATACTCAATTTATGTTAATGATGAATATTATTTGTGTATTTTTGTCAATTGTGAACCGACTTTTATGTTTTTTTTTATAAATAAAATGGTATAACAATATAACATTTGTTGTACCAATAAAAATTCGATCTCTAAAATTTGAAGCGTTTTTTTGTGATTTTGAAGCCGATGTACCTTTTTAGTAGGAAATATTTATTATTTACCTTTTCCATCAGCGGGCATTCCTTCACGTGAGTGTCTTTGTGTTTGCGCTGTATCCAGGCGCCGCACCGCAATGGGCACTGCTCTAAGATGCTGCCGCATTGTTTCAAATGATTCTGTACACAAGATCAACCCGAAATTACCTTTAACTTAATTTTGTATCGCTATTTTATACTTTTTTACTATTTTTACGATTTTTACCTACTTCTAACTATAATAGCGACTTCATCTTTGCAGATTTTAAGTTTTTAAAGTTGAAAACACTATATTATAATTTGGTATTATCGAGATGATCTAATGGAACTGGGGAGAAGGGGAACTCTTCTCAATCGAAATGGCTTCTAGTGCACTCCACGTGTCGGTTTATTTAGTTTCTTTTCACAAGTTTAATATATTACACTTGGACAACGACGCTCTCACAATAGAGCCAGAAAGTGAATAGTAGTAACTCTTCTATGGCTTATTGAAGCGGAAGATACATAAAGGCATTTAGTAACTTGTAGAACTCTTGACTTTGTACTGCTTCGGTTTGTTTTGACAAAGCCAGCAAGCAGTTCCCGAGGAGGGCTGATGTCAGGCATACACAAAGGCGGTCGTAAAACTTTTGCCAAATCGTATCAAACCACGAATAATTGGATGGAGATGGTGATGCTTTGTTTGACAAGTTTGATAAAATCCCAATCGAATGAAAGAGCTTTCGAAAAATTTTATATCATGTATTTTAAGACTAATTCAGTAAATAATTAACAAAAAAAAGCTTTTGTTAATAGCACATTAAACGATACAAAATAAAATACGTAATGGCTTGAACAAATACATTTGATATCACACGTGCTGTAAAGATAAACAATATTGCAAAATGTAGAATTTATGTAGCAAATATTTTAAGTAAATAATTGGCATGTTTCCTAGTATTTTTCCTGTAAATTATAATTTATTATAATCAAGAAATAGGTACATAAGAATTTTATTGATTCGCCAAATTAAAGCGTTGTGTCCGTCGATATCACGACGAAACGTACCTAGTACAAATTTTAATACGATTTTTACTAAAAAGTCGACGTAGAAATATTATTACTTAGGAAATTGGTTCTGTCGACCGATCCTGAAAAATGTGTTAAGTCAAACATTTATATTCTTTTAAATGTATTCCATTTTTATCTAATTAAAGAGTAGAATTTCAAAAAAATCTATTTTGGAAGTTGTCCATCTCAATATTAATAATTTAATAACACGCTCTCCACATTTTGGTATTTTAAAGCGGTTTTATTTGGGCGAGGATGAATCATACAGGATAAGTAATTAAATATTAAAAGTATTGAGCCTGATGGGTTATCCCATCGAGAAAACCAGAAATAGAGGCTTGAACATTAATTTACATATTTTCATATAGCGATATTCATAATACGCAAGAAAAACAAATAATCGCACAAACACACTCAAACCACAGATGACATAATACTTCAAACGAACCAACAGTCAGTACACCTACTACATACTCTTAAGAATCTATAATGATTCTCGGTAGAATCTGTTCAATTCTAATTCTAATAATTTATATTAAAATCATAAAATAATCGTAAACAGTACGCACAGTACAGTAGTAATTATTATGGTTTAAGGTGCTTAGATATTCGTAAGTCATTTTCTATAGAAACTTTCCTCATCTGTGATATAGTTACATTTTCAACCGACTTCAAAAAGGAGGAGGTTCTCAATTCGACTGTATGTTTTTTTTTTTTTTTTTTTTATGTTTGTTACCTCAGAACTCCGTCATTTATTAACCGATTTGGACAATTTTTGTTTTGTTTGAAAGGGTATACTTCCAGATTGGTCCCATTTAAATTTCAAAAAAAAAATACCACCCCTAAGGGTGGAAAAACAACTAATAATGAATTTAACCTACTTCTAATTGTCATATTGACTTGAAACTTTGCAAGTATTTCTATTTCCGTAGATAGTATAGTGGTTCGGTGTTGTTGACCTGATCTGATGGCAAGGCCAGAAGGTGGATAGGTGGAACTCTTCAACGGCTAATAGTAGATACTTTGAGTTTGGGCTTATTTTGTTTGATTTGACAAGCCTAACACGTTAGAATCCTTACTTTGCTACTACTGTCTACACTAAAAAGGGAAAAATAAAAACTTTTTAACAAAAAAATAAAAACCGACTTCAAACAAAAGCACTAAAAAGTAACAAATAACTGATTGGTAGTTTTCATTTATTTAGACCCAGCGGTTAAGGTTGTTCTTCAGTAAGTGAATTTAATATACTTACTTTGTAAAGACATGGATAATCAATACGTAACAAGATTATGCCTTTTTAGACTAGACTTGATGAAAGGAGACCGACCCATCTAATATGGAAGCCTAAAATCTATGATTTTAATGAACGTATATTTGAATACATGCCCTAAGCCTAAATCTAATTAAAGTACGAATTGACAATGACTGTGGTTTCATATTTTGTGCATTATTTATTCCAAAATCTTTGAGACTTAGAGTTTAAAATTTAGTATTCGGGGTGTTTTTCGACCTATTAAAATTGGCCATAGTTCCGGCTGTTTTTTATTCTTTTATTTCTTTTATTTTACCGGTTTTTTTTATTCTTTTATAAAAACAATATGGTTATCAAATCTTAAAATACGCCACTGTATTTATCTATTACACCTTATTATGTATTTATTCTCATACAAGCATTATCTTTTTATCACAATAGAATATTTCATGCAGTAAATATGTTATCGATTGCATTCCTCCGCAAACCTTCAGATTATCTCGACAGATAACTTTCCATTTCTAATAGACTGTAAATACTCGTATAAAATAGCTTTATTTTTATTTTCTTGCATAATCTCTTAATTAGTATTCATTAATGTCATTAATTGATTTTATATCTAAAATCACCTCCTTTATGGTATAATAATTACTATCTCTTCCACTGCAGACCTTGGGATATACCTATGTGTATTGGTACAGTAAAACCAGTTATAAGTTGTAAATGGTTTATGGTTTAAGAAAATTATTTTATCAAAAGAATTTTAAATAAATAAATTCTTCTTCAATTTAGTATTATTAAAAACCAAATATACTCGTACCTACCTATGTAAGTTACGAGTATAGTTAAAGTTTTGTCCGCTAGTTAATATACAAATTCAATATAATACTATCTTAGATTTACGCGAATTTTTGACATCGTATCGATATCGAGGTATACAGAAAAAAAAATAAGTGTCCGTTTGTGAGTTATCCGTTGTCCGCATACAGTAAGAATACGGTACGAGTAGGTACATATAAGAAAAACACAATTTTTAAAATGTTTGATTGTCTGTTTGTTGCTAATCTCTGAAACGGCTGGACCGATTTAGACAGGACTGGCACTAGCATATAGCTGATGTTATGAGTGACTTAGGCTACTTTTATTTTAGAAAAAGAATTATGATTCAAATCAAAAAATCAAAAATCAAAAAAATTAAAACGTACCTAGCGATGACGATGAACCCGAGCGAAACGAGACTGAGTCGTTAGTTTTCAATAAAATTATCTTTTAGGATTTCTAACATATACATAAGTATAAAAATCAAATAGTTAATTATAACCATGTAGTTTCTAGTAAATATTTTTTTTTAACCTGTAACTTTCCCATCTCGAACGTGTCCCCGCAGAAGTAACAAGGACTCTCCTTCGCCCTGCCGTCCTCCACGTCTGCTTCAACTCTCTTGATACTCATTTTGGAACCAATCGTTACAAAACACTTAACAAAATAACATTAGAATAGAATAAATCCAACACAATGCCTTTCATGAAACTTCTAATTAATCGAACACGTTTTTGACGGCATTTTGTTTTTTTATTATGTTACTTTAAAAACCGTACTAGCTTTATTTTAAAGCGAAATTAACTAGTAAAATGCACTGTTTTCCGATTTTTTTGCTCTAAAGGTCACTGAAATCCTGAATGTCGACTGTAAATTCTGCCCAATTTCAATAGAAGTTCTAAAGACAATAAATATTTTATATGAAACGCGTATAACATAACTGGCAATGTGTGTGCGACGCCCATCTGACTCACTGTTATCAGTGATACTGTGATATGTTCTGATATGATAAGAGTCAATACTGCTGTTTAGGAATTGTAGGTCAAGGTGTTATTTTTTATTGTTAATAGTAAATAGTTAATTTGACGACACGTTTGGCTCAGTTTGTAGTGACCCTACTTGCCATGCCAGCGGTCGCGGGTTTGAGTCTCGCTGGGGGCATGCATTTGTGTGATGAGCACGAATGTTTGTACTCTAGTCACGGGTGTTTATATTTATTATATGTATGTATTTAAAGTTATATATGTATAGTGTATCAACTATCTGGTATCCATAGCACAAGCCTCGTAGCTTACCATGGAATTGGATGGTGCTGTGTTTTAATGTCTTAACATATTTATAGTTAATATCGATATTGGCGAATAAATCAAGGTTGTAACATATTTAGATATTAATGTGATCGATGGAAAAAATCCTTTTAAATGAATTCAGTTTCTATTGACAATGATAAGATTACCCTGGTGGCTGTTTTTGGTACTAATAACAGCAGTAGACAGTGCTACTCATTAACAATAGCAATTCTAATTGTTTTATCATCTGTGGATATGTTATTGTTAGTTTTATAAACATTATACACATAGTAAATAGATTTTATCGGTCGAAATGAAAATTGCGACTTACCGGTTTCGATAGACTCGTATACACGTGTTCGTGAGTCGCGGGAGAAAATTAGTTGTAGACATAAAGACCATTGATATCGTAATACATACAACATGATATCTATAATAAAGATATATTTAGAGTACTAAATAAGAAAGATAGAAAGGTTGTCAGTGGTTGTGTTTGTTTGAAACATCTTCGAACTGTAACAATTCAACGAAATTGAGTAAAATATAGAGTGAATATAGCTTACAGTCTAGTCTCTAAGTTAACATAAAGGTTTTCCTTGACACGACCACACGTGCCAAGTCGCGGGCAACATCTAGTTTTATCATATGTACCTACTTACTAAATCTATATATGTATATAAGTAATATATCCTGACTCATATTATAATGAATGCGAATATAAGAATATTTTTATATGTTATCTCTCGATGTGATGTGATCGTGTCTATTATATAAAGGGTGGAAATAGGTTTTTCCACCTTCAGGTAACGGCCCGATCCCCCTCGTATTGAAGGGAGGTCCGTGCCCAGCTGTGGAACGTATACAGGGCTAAATAGAAGTACCGGCCCGCAGTACCCGAGTACCTATACGATATATCTACAAAGATGATATTGTTGAGGCCTGAGTTTTTCGTAAAAGTAAATGAAAAGTAGTTTATAAATAATTAAATTTCTAATTCTTGCCATTTAAAATATAAACTTCTGTATTTAACATATAATTTAGTTTCTAAAATTGTTTAATTTATTCACACGGGTATATTAGACACAATTAACCGCCTTTGACGTTACATTGCTTTTAATTTTAAGCATTATCACTTGTATAAATATTAACATAATGAGCATAATATTCTAACGTCATTCACATAGGTATATTTTAAATTACATCATGAAAATTGATTGTAATGTCTATTCGTCCTTGAATAGGACGAATAAAAAATAATTATTCGTCCTTTATAAAATTACTTAAATATAAAAAGTTTTTATTTAGAATAGATACCTAATCAGATATATTTGAAGTCGATGCCAGCCGATGCAAAGCAAATCTAATATAACGGTTTTACATAGCAGGTAGATATGTTGCTAGAGTAGACTTTCGCCAGCTATTTCTTAGCAGCTCCTTCTCTTGTGTAGACCACTCTTTTATTTGGGAACCCCACCCCCAATTTTCCAAACTTTCAAGGTTAATAGATCTACTTGTGGAGGTGGCTGTGACGTTGTCATGTCGATCATTGTTTTCGATAGATTCGGAATTTCGTGTGGGTGATCCAATGCTCTGGACTTCAGATCTTGAAGCCAGAAGACTTGAGGCCACTCCGGTGCCACTATTAAATAAGTCCCTGTCGCGTTGTTTAGGTGTGCCAAGACTCTGGGTAATAGGCTCGGTGGAGGGAATACCCATGCTAGTTGGTATTGCCAAGGTCTGCTGAAGGCGTCTATATAACTTGCTGATCGATCTCTGCAATCTATTGATACGTAGTTTTTTACTACAGCACTTCGTTGTGAAGCAAAGAGATCTATTTCCGGTCGACCCCATTTCCGGAAGACTTCTCCAGTTGCTTGTGGTAAGAGATGCCATTCCGCAACCTCTTTCCCTCGTGACAATCTGTCTGCAATTGTGTTGTACCTCCCTGGTAGATAATGTGCCGAAAGAGTTATCTTGAACTTGTCTGTTAGGGTCAGTAGTTTGTAAGTCAAACTTAGTAGTGTCAACGATCTCGTTCCGCCCTCTTTTCGAATATACGCAATTAAAGTTCGATTGTCCGATTGGATGAGTACATGGGATTGGCTTAACGCTGCAGCGTTTGTTCTGATCGCTGCCATTACTGCATAAAGCTCTTTTTTGTTGCTGTGCCATTTTTGTTGCTGACGAGACCACGTCCCCAACATTAGATGCCCATTTAGATGAGCACCCCAACCCAGATCCGAAGCGTCCGTCGCTAGGAAATGAGTAACCGGCTTTTTGTGTATTAGCGAAGAATGACGTGTGGCGCCGAGCCACCACCTCATCTCTTGATATACCGTTTCGGGAATTAGTTGTCTCTGTCGTGGTTGCCTCTTGTTGAAATGCCGAAGAAAGATTTGTGCTTTCCGACAATGTAACCTGCCTCGGGGTATGACAAAGCTGGCGAAATTTAGCTGTCCCAGTAGGCTCTGTAGTTCGCGAAGCGTGATATGGCCTCTTAGTAACGAACGATCTATGGTTGCTTTGAGATTCTGTATCCTCTTTTCTGGTAATGACATTTTGTTCCTGGCGGTTTGCCAGCGGATACCAAGATATTCTAGGTCTTGAGTCGGAGTCAAGATAGATTTTTGGTAATTGAGGCTCCAGCCCAGATATTCCAAGTGCCTCACGGCCGCCGAGGCCTGAAGACATAACTTGGATTGGTCTTGGTTGACCAGAAGGTAGTCGTCTAGGTAGACTAGTACACGACATCCCTTGGCACGCATGGTCTCCGCGACCCAGCATGTTATGGACGAAAAGAGATGTGGCGCTGATGCCAGGCCAAAAGGTAGACAGGTCATCTCGTACAGCTGACCTAGGTAACTGATTCGAAGGAATGGGCAGTGAGATTTTGCTGCAGCTACATGAAAGTATGCCTGAGAAATGTCTAATTTTATCATCCAGTCTCCCGGTTGGAGAAAATCTGGCACTGAACTGTGAGAAATAAGGCGAAAATGCTTTATCTTTACGAATTTGTTTAATTCTCGTAGATCGAAAATAGGTCGCATCGATCCGTCGCTTTTCTTCCGCAGAAATAGCTTGGAGATAAAACTGGGCGTTTCTTTTGTAACAGGCTGCAGTATTTTTTGATCCAAGAGGTCTTGCATTATTTGAGTCATGGCCGGCGACGGTTTGGTTGCAAACCGACTCATAACAAGCCTTGTTGGCATTATTAGAGGAGGTTTCTTGTAAAACGGTATTCGAAAACCAGTTATTGCCGATATTATAAATTTGTTCGCGCCAAGTGCGTGCCAACGGTTTTTGAACGTCTTTAGACGACCGCCCCTGAATGGTATTAGATAGTCATATTTTCTTGTTTTGCTTCGAAAGGACGGGTTTCCTTGTTGTTTGTAAGCATCAGTCTTTCCTTTGTACGTTTTTTTAGTGTTTGATTTTTTGTAGGTATTTTGAAAATAATTTTTATCTTGTCCTTGTGGCCTAGATTTGGATGTTGATGGTATGGATTCATGGTATTTCCTTTTTACTTGGTCCCTATTTTTAGAGATTTGTGGGGGTGATAACCAATAATGAGGCCCGCCGAGGGATTGCACCAGCGACATCAATTTGTGCCTTCTCGAATAGAAATTCCTCGCTGGGAGGTATGTTAACGAGAGCGGCTTGAATACTTTTATCAGAAATTTCGCTAATTAATCTTTTACGCCTAGTTTCTATACACTCCGCTCGTTTCCCGCAGACGATTTGTAATGTTTGTTCAGATAATTTATAAGATGGCGACGAATTACCGAAAATTTCGCTTATTCTATTAAAAAGGTTATTAGAGGTTAGTTCCGTAGGATTATTGTGAGACCAATTAACAATTTCTTGTAAACCTGATTGTAGCAATTGCCTTTGGTATAGTAAAGCATTGGTAATTGCAGCCATAATTTCCTCCGTTGAGGCCAGGAAATCTTTGCCCTTATTTAAACAACATATTTCGTCATTAATTTTTAAGTTACAAAAGCCTGGGAACGCAAGCATGTCTGCCAATGCTTTTTTATACCGAATGTGTTGCCACGTAGATGAATTAAAATGTTGCAATTTTATCAACTGGTTTAAACGTTGTTCATCGGCTGGTTTAAGAACTTTTTTCTCATCAAAATCAGTTTTACAAAAACCTAAATCTAATGATTTTGGTGTAATAGAGCAAGGATTGGTCAAGAAATCATCATTATTCTGTTCAGGTTGTTCAATCACGTCAGTGGTTTTCGCGGTCACATTTGTATTTGATGATGACGCACATTGCTGATGCATAATTAAATTTGTAAGGAAACTGACCTGTTCGTATAACGCGTCGATCCGGAGATCGACCGTTACCTGAGCATCTCGTTTTGATTTCTTGCGCGGAGGTTCCTCTTCTTCAGGTTCGCTGCTTGACGAACTGCTGGAACCGGAAGAGTCCTCTCTCTCTTGCCTTTCCCTCTCGATCGTCGGTGAATTAGAAACGATAGGTCGGTTTGCCTCGATGGCTTCATCGACCTCGCTAGGCGCGCGATTCATTACGATACACTTCCGGTATAAGAACCCGCACAAACACAAAAATACAGATAGATATTGATGTAATATTAGTTATGCTAACACTTAGTAAAATTATTTCTCAAAATATTTAACGGATTATTCTAATATTTTTGGATTTCGACCGCACGCGGCGAAAGTACACAACGCTATGATATTCAAAGTGACAACGTTTTGCCGTGTCCTAGCTGGATTTTCTACTACCGTCAATTTAAAATTTAGTATAGGGTAGTTGAAAAGTAGATGACATATTCCACAGACCGTAAATAAATGGCAAAGTATACACTGCTTCTTCATATACAATGCTGTATGTTTTCCGGAGGCACATCAATAGGTATATTTCGATACATAAAAGACACATTTACCTATTAGATATTCATATTTTAAAATATTGTAGGCTAGCACCGACTTCGAAAAAAAATTTTTATAATGATAACAGCAAAAATTAAATAAATAATATATCATATTCAATTATAAAACTAATTAAAATTATAAAAATGTTTAAAGTTATAAAATATTGTAAGGTACTTGTGCAATTTTTCATTTTGTTAATTGTGGGTAGGCTGTCTGTAACAACTATACCTTTAAGACATGTAACACCTCAGTCTCTCCCGTGACCATGATTGCTGTAAAGCATTCGAAACGTCGGGAACCAAAAATCAAAATAAATCCACAAAATAATCCGAAAAGATAGTTTTCTGTCTGCTTAGACCGGAATTTAAGATTGACAGGCATAGAGAAACGAGAGTGCACGTTGTGCCTGCGCGAATACGCACTGCTAAATAACATCTGCAGTTCTAGTCTCAGTGAGATTGGCCATCGCCGAAATCGATCAAGAGAATACTACAGCTAGGGACCTACAGTAATAAAATAGCGGGCTTAAAATTGCAATTTTATTATTATTGATTGCATAAATAATGCTGTGACCGAAGCACGTCTATGTATTTTAAGAGTATGTGATTATTCGTTATTTAAGAACGGCTGGTCAGATTTCATTGGATAAGTAACTTCAAAAACAGCTAAGCTCTTCATACTGCGGGCTCGTGTGTAAAGCGAGATATGCTTTAAAATTTCGAACACAAAGTAGGCACGTGAGTGGAACTGCTGGCGATGTGAAATAATAATGTGATAAATTCTAAACACGCAGATATTTTTTTTTATATATATATTTAAATTTAATTATAAATAGTTAAATACTAAAACAATACCAGAAACCAGTTTGAGCGTCGGTAATATATCACAGATAGTGGTTACACGAAATTTTAAAACCGTTCTTCTATTATAATTTATAATCTATAGAATAAATTATTATACGGAAATTAAATTTTATGCGAATTGCCAGTTTTAGCTGGTTTTTGGGTCTATTAGTCTTTTATCTAGATAGGTAGGTGTCAATTCTGTACTTAAATTAAAATAATAGAAAAATAGAAATAACTCTCCATACGTGGTAAGTAAAGTGATAAAACAAGTAATGGAAAAAAAACACATAATTACCTACGTGGGTGTGGGTGGGTTCTAAGTGTTTAAACTTTTAAGAACTTTTTCGTTCAAATCAGTAGTTACTTTTTTGGAATCATTTTTTTTTATCCATCTCAAATAGAATAAAAATAACAACAAAATATAAAAATGCTCAAAAAAAGGCACGGACGTATGTCTGTGGGTGTTAGACTTACCCAAATAAAAAAAAAACTGTAGTTACTGAGCTGTAAAGTCTATGTAAGTAATCTTTACGATTATAAAAATGGATATTGTAAATCAGTAACTTTATTATAACGTTGACCTTTATTAAGCTTTCCTTAAAATATTTTTTACATATAATATAATAAATATTTTTTATAGATATTATCATTTATTCCATATTATTATATATGTATAACTTGTGTTGGTTTTTTTTGGTAAAATATTCAACAAAAATCTTAAAGACATTTTATTTTATTTGAGTCGTGATTATATTTTAATTAGGCATCTCATCTGCGATAGGTTAATGTATGTATTAATTATAATGCTTAATACGAACTTTTTATCCGTTAACTAAGACGAAGGCAATCTTACTTCGGATATTAGACGTACCTACTCGTATGAAGGTTACCCTATACATAAATCAACGTTGTAGATACATGTCTCTTATAAATATGTGTTTACCTTGTCGTGGCAGGTGAGAGGGACGGGGAGAGGGCTCATAAGCGTCCGGCAATTCAGCCGGACGCGAAGCCAAGAAACGCACTAGGAGGTGGCCTTAGAGTTTACATATGCTATACTCTAAGGAGGTGGCCCACTGACCGCCGAGTGGCGACGCCCCGTTAGAACGGGGGAGGATTTGTTGGGTTTTAATGGGTGGTGTCATCATGACGTAGTCATTAATGTTACTGACGTGATATTGCACGTTGTGAAAACCTGTAATTAAAAGAACATTTATCTAATTGTTAGTATATGAGTATCTTACTATATTAATGTATCTTGTGTTGGTTGTCCCTTAAAAATGGAAAATCGTATTGAAATATAGACATTATTATCGATACAGAGGCCGAATCTATAGTTTTTAGAATTTTTGTGTCTGTCTATGTATGACCGCATCACTGAAGGGATTTTGATGAAATTTGATATGATGATAGCTGGTTAATAATGTGTCTTATGTATATTTTTAAAATTTTCTACACTGAATTCAATCATAGTTTCCTTACCTATGTATATTTATTTTTTATTTTAATATCAACTAGGCCCGTGACTATCCATTTTGTTTACTTAGTTATTTCTGATTACCTTTAATAAAATTCGAACTGAGTTGAATCGGTACATAATTTTTTTTTTGGGAAAATCTTATTGAAATAGTCATTATTATCGATACAGAGGCCGAATCTATAGTTTTTACAATTTTTGTCTCTGTGTCTGTGACGCGTCACGAAAAACCGTTGGACAGATTTTGATGAAATTTGGTATGGTGATAGCTGGTTATCCGGGTCAACATATAGGATACTTTTCACTGCGGGAAAATATCTATTCGGCTTAGTTACAATTTTATCATACTGTATATGTATAGATTTTGCTAGGTTAACACTAAAATAAATACGAATAATATTTACGTTTTCACAATATTATTTTTTAACATTTTATGGAAAACAAGTTTATGGTTGTTAAAGTGACAAAGCGGGTAACTCAAATTAGTCCATATCTCAAAAACTATGAAACGTATATTCTGCAATATAATTTTCGATAAAAGTATTTTAGAAACTGTTATACTTCAACTTTTTCAGATTTTTTGACACCATTTGTTAAAGGCTTAAAAGACGCAATAAACTGCTTACGACTTTATCATATTATTAGCCGCGCCATGTGAAATAATAAAAAGCATCTGCTTAGAATTATTTACTTATTTACCTTTATAATTATGTACTTTTGGAACTCTCACTTTCTCTAACACTTTCTTTTGAAAATCATTTCGGAAGATATTACTAACTAGCGCTAACTCATCCCTAACTCAATCCAAAGTTATCTATATTCTATCTATGTTAATATTATAAAGAGGTAAAGTTTGTGAATTTGTGACATTGTAGGGGGGTCTCTGTGGATCTACTTATTCGATATAGATGAAAGGTAAGAAGATCGGATACGTTTTTTAAATAATACAAAAGAATTATAATATATTATGTAGTACTACCGACTCACCCTCGCTTCGCTCGAGTTTGTCCCTATGTACGTTTTATTGGTTAGTATAGATTTCTCAGAGATGAGATATTTTCCCACAGTAAAAAGTATCCTATATATTGACCCGGATAACCAGCTATCAACGTACCAAATATCATCAAAATCTCTCCAGTGGTTTTTCTGTCATGCGGTAACAGACACAGACAGACAAAAATTTTAAAAACTATGGATTCGGCCTCTGTATCGATAATAATGACTATTTCAATATGATTTTCCAAAAAATATTTAATGTAAAGATTCGACTCAGAAAGTCAACCCTACCTATCGCAAAATCGATAATAGTATATACTCGTATAGTACATAAATATACAGCAAATCACAATAATATTTTGACTTTGACATTTATTTTGGCGACTCTAGTCTGACGAATATGCATGTTCGATTTTCATATTTTTTATGATTTATTTACAAATAATGCATAATTGTTGAAATCACATTATTGTGTTAAATTTTCAAAAATCCTTGCCATTTATTAACTATGAATAGATACTTAGTTAAATGAGGTTATTTTCACGAATACACCTAAAATAGTCATAAACCTTGAATGAACGTGCGTGAAAAAATAAATGGTGTGTAGAATTTTGCTAATTGATTTGAATTCGAGCCTACTTTTGTTTATTAACCCTTAAATAGTGTTGATGACAAAAATTATTTATATTTTATACCTATTTTTTTACCGTCCCTTCTTTGCGGACAGGAAGGGGAGTATCAAGACTACAGTCACTCTTCTAAGTTTCCCCTTTTTCTTACTACTTATTTATGAATAAGGATGCGTGCAAGAATGGAATTTCTTGACAGAAACTCCGAAGACATTTCTGAACATGATCCAGAACTTAAACCCACGATCTTAAACTTTTCAACCGTTTAGGCTAACGACTTTTTTTAATGTTGGGAAATGAATTTACGCAAACCATCTGTAGACAATATAGACTTATGTGGGATTCACCGGCTAGTAAAGCCGGTACTAACCATTAAACCCAACAAAACCTTACCCGTCTTAATGGGGCGTCGCAGGATCGCTATTCAGGCTAACGTCTAGCTTGACTAATTACACTTACGAAATGTTATCCATAAGATTTGCCGTTTTGGTTGGATGCTAACTGCATCTCGTGCGTGCGTATAGTCATATTTTACATAGAAATGGCATATCTCAATTCTCTATGCAGTTTTTAGGTTTTAGGTATTGCCAGTAGCATCTAGGGTCTCTATATCATACCTGAGGTTCTAAGCTGCCAAATTACATGGAATAAGTGCAGTAATCACTTGATGTAGTGTGGTAGAAAGTACCCTAAATCACTCTCAAACATCTTTATCTTCAAAATATCTCTATGCAAATCAGCCGATTCCTAAATCTGTTAAAAAAGTGACAATTAATAACCAAGTAACGTACTTTCACATTCATAGTATTAAATAGTTGAGGTATGTACATAAATGTAAATATTAATGAGAAAATCCACTATCAATAATCCAACTGACAACCTGTACTTCCAATAAAGTTATTTCTGCGCGCAAATAATATTTTTTAAAGACAATCTATACATAAATAGGCAAACGGTTCAGTGTCTTTTCTCCTATGTTTGTCAAGATTTGTTTTTTTAAGTAGTTATTGGCGAGTTGTAGTGAGCCTATCATTTTATTTATATATATTTTTCTCGTCTCATGATTATGGTCGAATTCACGAACACCTACTAAAAATAAAATATTAAATATTATTAAACCTACATTTCAAATGTGGTATAATCTATACATATAATAAAATTGTAACTAAGCCGAATCTGTACATCAAATATTTTTTGGAAAATATTATTGAAATAGACATTATTAAGGATACAGAGGCCGAATCTATAGTTTTTAGAATTTTTGTCTGTCTGTGTCTGTTACCGCATGACAGAAAAACCACTGGAGAGATTTTGATGATATTTGGTATGTTGATAACTGGTTCTCCGGGCCAACATTTAAAATACTTTTTACTGCGGGAAAATATCTCATTTCTAAGGAAAAATACAAAAACTGCAATGTAAGATTATACTTGTATGTAAAAGCTAAGAATTTAGTTTTTGGTCATCTGAACGCGGGCGGAGCCGCGATGCTAGTATATAATATTTTATTTTTAATATATTATATTTAATATGTTTATGCCAAATGTTACATTTGGCATACACATATTTAGTCACGCTAGAACCCCTTATAATTGCCTTATTTATCTTTATGACTGCATAATAATAGAACCGTTTCAAAGTTCCACTGCTAGAGGGATGAAGGTCACGTTCGCAACTCTTAGTGCGAATTAGCGGACTTCACATATCCTTCGAAATCTAGTTTTTCAATCATGCGGGGTTTTTCACGATGTTTTTCTACACCGTAAGGCAAATGCTAATCATATTTAAAACGATTTGCGAAAATACCAGAGGTGAGACCTTGATTTTGAATCTCGTTAGTTTTCGGCTAGCTCACATATACGGTCCCTGCGTATGTCTTAGCCACTAAAGATGGCCCGCATTGTACACCAGGGCGAAATAATCATTTTAACCTGGATCACTAGGTGGTATATAAAGTAAGTACTAACAAAGCACCCATGTTTTAATAATCAAGATGATTAAAACAAAAAAAAAACATTGGCAAATGACAATTGCTTAAAAAAGCTATTTATAATTAACAGATTGACTCAAAAAGCTATACTTTAAAATTCAGAATACAAAAGCTATGCTTAGTGAAAAGCAAAAATTAAATTTGTAAAATAAGGATTTAATATAATAAAGATGCATACATTGCATACAAGATATTAGTAAACACATTCAATGTTTAAGGGTTAATTATCGCCTGTCACACGTGACACAACTGGTTTCTAAGGAACGTCAGTTTAAAATTATCTCTCAAAGGAGGTTGTTGTGTTTTTTGCTCAAAAACTCGCGAGTTAAATATTTGAATACAATAAAACGTTTGTTTTTTTGTGCGTGTGTGAAAAAATATTTTAAGAAGGTTTTATTGTTGTGAGTACTTATTTAATCTGTTTTTTATTTTATGACGCGCTTTGATTTTGAAGAATTGTGATATTAATATTAACTGATATTACGTTTTTATTGACCTCGTCGCATATTACTTACAAATAACAATTCTTTTCGTTTGCATTATAAAAAAATTAAAATATAAAATAAAATCAAAATAAACTTTTTCACAATAAAAACCAATGCCACGGTAATGTAATGCATAATATTACCGTGCCAATCACGGTAATGTAATGATATTACCGTGCCAATGCTTACATAAATAATAGAAAACTGTTAAAATAATATTATGTTAAGGGATGAGTAAAAATGAAAGAAACGACCGCAAAAATATTTTTAGCTAGAGTACTTGTTTTAATTTTTCAAAATAATTTAAAATAAAGCTGTAATTATTATTAGTAACTTACCGCATGTATTATTCATTTTTAGGTTGAACTGTACAATATATGACATCGATTTAAGGGGGGAGGTCTAATTCATTGCTTATTATAAAAATAGGTTTTTTCAATTAAAATAATCTTTATATTATAGCTCGATCGAATAAGCACTTCATTTTTACAATACAAATGTGATTTTATCTTAGGAATAATTGACCGTAGACAGTAGACACCTATAGTACATATAAACTTATTTCAAAATAAGCGTTGCTCGTTTGCAAATTGCAAAAATAAGTCACTCCGCGCCGCGCCGGTCCACTCGTCCGGCCGCCGCCGGCGCCTTTCCATTTGAGATTTCTCAACATTTTTAAGGTTAAAGCTTCATTAATTTTTTTTATACTTCCATAAAAATATTATTTAAACTAGTGTTCGACCTGTAGACGAAATTTGGCCATAATAATTATTGAAATTTCAGGAAAACCTATATGAATTGAACTTCCTTATCTATTTAAGAAAAACTGTTTCCACTATATTTTTTTTGCTAACACTAATAATTACTACATATATAAAAAAGAAAACCGGTTTACAAACAGATGAAAAAGGTACAGAACCAATTTGTTTTTGCATATTTAAGGACACGTTTTTCTCAGTTTGTAGTGACCCTACTTGCTGTGCCAGCGGTCGCGGGTTCGGGTCCCGCTGGGGGCATTTATTTGTGTGATGAGCACGAATGTTTGTACTCCAGTCATGGGTGCTTATATTTATAATATGTATATATTTAAAGTTATATATTGTAGTCATGAACGAGTGGTTAATTCGTTCATGATTGTAGTGTATTACCTAATTATCTGGTATCCATAACATAAGCCTCGTAGCTTACCATGGAACTAGATGGTGCTGTGTGTTAATGTCCCAACATATTTATTTTTTATTATTTATATTTTACTAGCGACTCAACCTCGATTCGTTTGGGTTCGTCTCTAGGTTGATTCCCCATGCAAATTTTCTTCCCCATTTTCAACCTCTTAAGGGATGATTTCCGGGATAAAAACTACATTAGGTATGTCCTTCCCAGGGTCTCAAACTATCTTCTTACCAAATTGCATCTATGTTGGTTCAGTAGTTCCAGAAATTACTTCTTACAAACGAACTTACAAACTTTACCTATTCATAATATTAGCATTAGATACGTATTACCGATACATTTATTTGTTTGATGGCGGCGCTGTTGCCCGATTTCACCATCATCTAAGTTTAAGGGATTCCCTAAGCATGGTTAGGGGGCTGTTAGGGGACAGTTTCTATTTCACCGACAGTTAGGGGTCACTTAAATATTAAATGGCCCCCTAAATTTAGGTGCTCGAAATATGGACTTAAAGACGATCGTAAAACGAAATTTAATTTAGGGGCTAATTTAGGGGACTTTTAAGCTAGGGATCCCATACGTAGGTAGCTTATGGGTTGTTGGTGAAATCGGGCATGTGTCATGCATTTGAAATTCAACTCCCGCATGAAACGAATTGTTATATACATCAATTATATCATATACCTTTGTAGAAATAAATGTTTTACGAGTAACTAAAACGGGAAAGAAGATATATAAAAATTGCCATATTACAATCAATTTTATCTTTCTATCCTTCAAATTTAGGCCTATACGAGTATTTATTGTCACTGAGAATTGCACTTTTGCCTGTGATATTCGTTACTCACTGTGACATAACATACTATGTTATCATAAAACTATACATAATGTGTATATAACTACTAGAGACTACTAAATGCGTTTAGGTTCCTCGATTAGGTATTGTGGATGGTGGGAATGAGATAATTTCCCGCGGTAAAAACTTACTCCAACCTCCAACTATCTCCATATAAAAAATCACGCCAGCCCGTCACTCTGTTTCGACTTGAGAAAAGGACCAACAAAGAAACAAACAAACACACTTTCACATTTATAATATTTTAAGTATGGATAAATGTCTATGTACTTATGTATTTTATACAAATAACAAAAAAAAATATTCCATGTAACAAGCTTATTTTGTTTTAAATATAATAAAGTAAATATTAAATGTAAACACTATTTCTGTTACCTATTGTTTAACTTTTAGTTTACACTTGTAAATAATACGTGTATTTAAAATAAATAATTTATGTTATCATATGAAATCTAAGGGAAAAAAGAACAATGTGTTTTACGCTGAACGACGAAGGCAATTTTTTTCGCTGGCTAGGACTAGGTCATAACACATTCATTCTTGATATAAAAGAATTAATTTTTACTATAATAATTTCTAACCCGTCTTTGCCTTCGGCCTGTTAACTCCACATTATACATCTTTCAATAACTTATTTGAGTCTACAATATATGTATTATAAATAGGTATAGTTTATAAGTATGCATGTAGGAGATAATTTTTGAAAATACTGATCCGATTGTACAAAGTTTGTCACTAATAGAGGCTAGCTACTAACTACATTTTGTTAAAAGTACGTTTACTGTTAGAAATCATTAAATTGAAATCGGAAAAAAATGATCACTTGTGACCATTGACACACCAACTGACCACTGACAAAATATGATAGTTGTGCACCGCCAGCTTCCCTTTTACTTTTACTTGAATTTTTAATCTGCAATCAACTCGAAAAACAAGATCATAATATCGCCATCTCTGTCTGGGCCTACCACGTTGTCATCTGTCGTGTTGGGGGATCGAAGAAGTTGTTTGTTTGACCCAAAGATCATCCGGCATTTGGATGACGAGACTAGCCCTGTCATGTTTCAGCAAGGCAGCTTTCCGAGTGGCATCAGTAAATTGGGTTCTGGAACAAAACATCCAAAAACTTGTTTAAAATATTACTTCGCTATAGGTTTATTAAGAATTTTAAGTTTATTAAGAAAAATATAATTATTGCATTGCAAATGGCAATATTGTAAATTATTATTATATTTAAAAAGGGCAACTGTTGAGATTGTCGCCGGCTCTTCTCAGCAGAACTGTCTTCCGAATCGGTGCGGTGAAAGTTTCCGGACCCACATACTGACTTTTAATTTAAATTTAAAACGTAAATTAAATTTAAATTGTAAAGTAAATTTCGATTTCATTTATGGGTATAAATTCTTTTTTTTTTTAATTTAAAATTAAAAATATTGTTAGGTACTTTGCCATTTGTGTTTCTTCCAAATTATTGATGTCAAATTATATGGATAGATACCGTCTGCAATAATTATGGGACGTTTGCTTCGGAAGGTATATATATATGTAAGCCCGCGGCCTCCGCCGTAGAAACAGTTACCCTGACCATTTCACCAGGAAGATATTATAACATCTAACTATAAGCCTTTAAGTTCCGTAACGATTTGAGGACACTACTAATAAACTATATAAATATAAATAAATATAAAACTATCAATATATTGACTAGATGATTACAACATATATATATATATATATATATATATATATATATATATATATATATATTGATAGTACTACATATGTATGTAGTAAGACGATGAAGTGCCACTAGCACAATGGCAGCAGTGGCAAAGCTCCGGGGATGTCGATTGCTTCCCGGATGATGGCCAACGTTATTATAAACATTAAAATTGTTGTCTCAAAGTTTTAAAAACTACATTATTATTAATTTTTACATTAAACTAATAATAATAATGATCTCTTGAACGATTTCGGAGACTTGAAGATGAAACCGGAGATTTGAAGATATTATAGTGTAGCGTGTGTATGATCAGACACAACGAGCGTCGTGTACACAGCACACTACACCTTTCACTATCAAAGTCATCAAAGTCCGATGAGACAATACTTTGATACTCGCAGTGTTATATCAGGCGCAGGACCGATACGACACGTGGTCTCTGAGGCACAGGGATAAACACTGCCAACTCCTTAAGAATTTCTGAATTGAAACACTTGGGAATCGATCCCAGAACTCTGCATCATTTGGTGTAGTGGCTAGCAGTACGACTATATGCCAGCCACTAGTGACTAGACTCCAAGGCAGTTAATATAGTGTAATATACCTTAACGTAATGTAGTGTACCGTAACTTTTTGTAATTTGTATAGTGTAATATAACTTAACGTAGTGTAATAATATACCGTAATGTTTCGTTGTACATAAAGGACAATTTCCTGAACTAATGAACTGGTCCTGTAAATTTCTCACTAATAGTAATCTATGATAGTTTTAGGTACACTATATTATTCTTCTATATTATTATTTATTCTATATTATTCTTGTTATAATCTGAGCCATATCGAAGATATTTTCCTCCATTATTAATAAGTCAAGTTTGCGTGTCGCGTGTCGCTACGCTCTCGTACGTAACTCGCTTACGTAAGTATCGGCGACTCATCTAACGACTATAATATTCAAGTTGGCCGCTGGTACTCTATACTTATATTCTATACTTATAGTAATAATCTGTTTTGGTTAAAGAATTATTTTTGTTATCTACTATCTTGGTATTATGACACGTGTTGGCTTCAAAGAAAACAACTCCGTGAAGGTTAGGTACATTGAAGACTTAATGCAAATTTGGAGCCTTTGGAGCCAAATTTTTAGCCGTTAACCACGTAGCCGTAGGAAATATTTTTAAACCCAGGTTATTTAAAGTTAAGACCTACCGCTATACCATGGTAATATTACATTACTGTGGCTATACTCAATATAACATTAAATGAAATAGATACTTAGAAGTAGTATTAAATATTGATGCGTTATCAAAAGGAAGGTACTAAGGATTAATTTTGCTGAGAAGAGTCGGCGAGAAACATAAGCTTTATAAAGCCCATATAATAATTATTATATATACTAAAAATCATGGTTAACGTTAGGGGTTAGGTCTATAGTTTATATAATAATCGTTTTTTTTCTAATACTTACTTAACATCTATCTGTCATAATAACGTCTAAGTAGGTCAGTATATTGGGGTTTGACGTAACAGTTCCAAAACCAGTTCTTAAATTATACGCAACTACGTGAAGTGCAAACTGGTTGAGCTTGACGGATGGTTCTAAACACATTGCCATTAGCAAGGTTGCGAATTTGATGAAATCGCTAAATAATTTAAGAGTAGAATTTAAAACTAAATAAGTAATATTACCGCAAAATACGTAAACGTGTATTGATTTTGATAGAACTTTTGCGTACACCTGATTAAGTATGTACTTTTGGAATTGAAATTCGAATTTCCCTAAGGACTTAATCTCATCTTGCAATCTACACTAATATTATGAAGAGGTATTTTGTAAGCTTGTGAGTTCATTTGTAGGATCTCTGGAACTACTAAACCGATTTAGATGAATTTTGGTAAGAAGATAGTTTGAGACCCTGGGAAGGATTATTAGACCAGGGTAGAAGCCTTTAAAAATAATAAAAAGTGAAAAAAAAAATAATAGTAGGATGCAACCCATTAGAAAAGAAGGGGAATATTATAAAAATGAAAGGAAAAATAATTTACGGGCGATCTGAGGTCGGGAAGGGGATGGGGGTGAGTTTTTAAGGGTAAAAAACGGTTTTTCTCGATTTCCGGCAAAACTAAAAGTCCTATCGAAAAAAGTCAAATGGCAAAGTTGTAGGTAATAAAAAGATCTAAAACTTTTGTATTTACACTTTTTTCACATAACCTCAAAATTTATGTGAAAAATTCAAAAAACCAAGTTTTTGGTTTTTTATTTTTATCTTTTACAAAAAATAAAAATTAACAAAATTTGGTGAAAACTTACCTTTTTATGTCCCAAATACGCTGTAATTTATTTGATTAAAAATATTTATTTTTTCACATTATTTTGAATTAATATCGAAAAAGCACCCTAATTTTCAATCGAAAATTCACCCGTCAAAATATCAGCTTTTTTCAAAAAGTTGGTATGTTTTCTGTTCGTTGAAATCTCTACTTTACGATGGTGAAAAAAAATATATGTTACTATAGTAAATCTTCTGAGAAAATGCAAAAAACAAAAAACCTTTTTATTTCATACACTTGCTTATCATCTGCCTTATTGCAGATGATACAAACAGATTCATCCATACTGATAATCTGAAAAGACAAAATCGAATTAATAATGCCTTCACTATTTAATCGTGAGTATACCCCCATGAAAAAAAATATATTAAAGAAATAAATGTCAAAATGTATAAAAAATATATTAAAAATTTATAATAAAATATATGAAATGTACATGAAAATCGGCCAAAAGTTAGTTATTAAAAATATATTTACTATACATATTATTTATACATTTATTATAGATGGTCTATATTGGATTATCCCAGAAATCATCCCTTAAGGGGTTGCAAAATGGGGATAAAAATTGTATGGGGAATCAATCATTTCTCAAGTAAGGGATATAACTCATCATATCTATGTGTATATATATATATATATATATATATATACCTACTAATGTGTAGTCTATCTATTCCATATTAACCGTTAGGTTACTAACGTACCTAGGGACAAGCCTTTTTTTTAACGTTGGGAAATGCATTTACGCACGAGGTGTGGGACTCGCCGGCAAAGCCAGTACTACCCACTAAAACCCAACAAAACCTTCCCCCGTCTTAATGGGGCGTCGCAGGATCACTTACGCATTCAACTACGACGCCCCGACGGCAGGTCTGCCTAAGCAGACCACAACAACCACGGGGTTGCTCCAAGCTCCACTCTGCTATCAGAGAAGTACCAGGAGCAACCCACATAGTATACCGCCCCCCGAAGAGGGCCACCTTCCACCGCACACCGAAGTGGGCCACCTCCCTGTGCATTTCTTGGTTTCGCGCCCGGCTGTATTGCCAGGCACTACTGAGCCCCCCCCACCATGACAAGGTGAACGCACGTTGGGGGGGACCTAGGGACAAGCCTGAGCGAAGTAAGGGTAAGTCGCTAGTTTATGATAAGAGAATTAATAGTAATATGTGCCCATCAGCATAGATTCTTAGTAGTATGAGAATTTTTAGAATCTGATCAGATGTTGCAAAGTTAACCAGCATAGTAAACTGGCAAATTAACTATTAATAATATGTATATGTTTATAAATAGAGAAATAAAACTATCAGGGAGAATCTCTCCTGTGACCATGATTTTTGTAAAGCATTCGAAACATCGGAATTCAAAAATCAAAATAAAACCTCGATAACATCCGAAATGAATGTTTTATTTAAAATAAAGAAATTAATATAATAATTAATATAAATAATTTATACTATTAAAATCTATCCAGCCGTCCCTGAACAATCCGTCAACATATTCGTACATAAAAATAATACATACGAACGAAAATAGAACATCCTATTTTTGGAAGTCGGTTAAAAAGGAAGAAATACAGTAACAATACGCAGTAACCACTTAATGTTGTATTGTAGTGAGAGTTGTGACTTGTGGAGACTGGAGGCGCGCGGTGCTTGCGGTTCTGTACCATTACGTGTGAAAGTGAATCAAACAGTAGGTAATAGATATTACTCGTACTATACTTTAAAATGACTTCAAATTAATTATTCGATATTTAGGGGTTGTTTTTTGTATTAACTCTTGAAGTATAAATTATTAATTAAAAATGAATTTTCAAAATCGATTTACAATTGGTCAAGATTTCGCGTAATATATATACCCACAACAAAAACCGACTGTGACATATGTATCTATGTACGAGTACATATTATGTGTGTACAATGTACATGCTTTGTATTTGCTGCGATCTTGCTGTCTGTATGTACTCTGTAGGTTTCCGACTGCATCAAACTGTGTTCCTTCGTCAACTTATGCACTTATTCATAAACAACAACAAAACAGAGTAAAACAAAATATAAGAAATGAAAATATTTACTAATCATTATTACTTATATCATCATTGTCGTCATCATCATCCACTCGGATTATAAAAGAATCACACACACTATTCATCAGATCATTAGGAGGGCACATTTTATCCTTTTCTTTTATAATATGGTTTCTGCATTCTTGCCAAAAACAATAATAAAAAATCGTGAATCATCGTTGTGCACGTGTCTTTTTGGGACTTTCCAATTCTTTTTGCCAATTGCAAAGATTTTACAAACAAAGGGGTTTTCCTAAAAAAAAGGCTTGCAACCTATGTATTATTGGATAGGGATTCCTGTAATAGAAAAATATTTCCTTAATAATTATTCTAATTTCGATAATACGATAATAAAAAAATAATTACCATTTTAGAGTTATCAATAATTTTTTAAGCCTTAGTTTTTCTAATTTAAACCTTAAATTCAAGAAAGGTTTATTTTTTTTATTTTGCTATAATGCTTTCCGTTTTTAGTGACAATGTTTCAAAGCTGACAACATTTCTGAAATGTCAGAATTTCGTCGAATTAAAAATCAGACTATATGTATATGATTAAACGTCGTCAAAACCGTGATTCCGAACTAGAATCAATATTTGACACTCCCAAAAGAAATAAACTCAGACAACAAGCTAGAAAGTATAAATTACGTTATCAAATTCATGCACGCAAAATCAAAACACTTAATCAGAAGGTTAAAGGCCTTAAAAAGAAAAACGAGTCAAATTAGTTGATAATTATTCTAATATATGTAAGTTTTGTGTGTACCTATTGTTAAATTATTAATTATTTTTATATAAGAATAAATGACTCATTAAACTAATTTACCTTTCATTTCATGTAACCAAGGCAAATAAAAAACAATACTTACCTATAATAAAACTTTTCACCAAAGTATATCTCTCGCACTTGGGAGTCGTAAGCACAACGCTTGCAACATTTTTCTCTAGCACACATGCGCAAATCTACGCTATCTTACAACGGCTCCGTCTATACTTTTTTATTGGTCTGAGCATAAAAGTTGGAAATATTTTTATGATCGTTTTTAAAAGCCTTTTATGAACCTATTGAGTGAGATATTTTGATGCCTCACGTGATAGGTTTGGAAGTTTTTTTTTATCAAGACACCAATTGCTGTAAGGTCCGACCCAGATCTCGGTCTCTGTCTCGGTTCCAGTCATTCTCGTTTAAAAATAAATAACATGATTACTACAACTTGCCTTACCGTGAGGAAACCTGCATGTCTTAGAAAACCTAGCAAGTTTTCGAAAAACATGTGAAGTCCGCCAACCCACATTTGGCCATCCGCCATCGTATGGCCTGATCCCCCTCATATTGAAGGGAGGCCCGTGCCCAGCAGTGGGACGTTAAAAAAAAGGGCTGAATACAATACAATAGCTTAAATAATTTTTTATACAATAGTATGAAAAAATATCCAGCTCTAAGAAACTAAAATTTAGTATAACAATTTTTTTTTAAATATCATACCGATATGAACACTTTAAACGCCCGCCATTTAGCGCGCTTGGCGTAATGTCAAGTAAACATAAACAGAAATATGACGACTTTTGCATATGCAATAAAATCGCTAATTGCTATGTTTTGATATACCTACTCTGACGTCTTATTCGGTCTGACCAATGGCGTCGCGTTTCAACTACTTAGAATTTCCCACGTATATTTCCACTTTTTAATAATTATTTTCTTATTTAAAAAAAAACATTAAAAGTATTAATTATAGGCTCCATTCAAAAGCAAAAGTGATTGTAAAAAAAAAATTTCACACCTTTATTTTAATCACTCGCATAATTCCCTATTCAATGCAAACGTAACAGATAATTTAACAACTGTCCAAATAAGTTTATCAATGCTAGCTAATCTTGCAGGTATAGCCACGTGTAAGAACTAGTTAAATCATGTAGTTAATATACAAATGTATGTCATCGTAATTGGTACATCAAACACGGTCTATCGCCATTCTGAACAATTCGTTTCGCAACGAGGTCAGAGGGCTCAGATCGCGGTATTTGCATTTTTGTGGCAAATCGTGCTGTGCTTATGCCTGGCTTGCATTCTGACGCATTAAAAAATATTCACTGATTGCAATGGTTTTGATAATTTACCTAGATACTTAGCTAGGTTTCTAGATAGGGTCTAGGGTCTAGGCTACTTTTAATCCTGATGTCTCCAATAGCTGGCTATCAATTGGATCCAAGAGATATACCTATACATACATACATCGCAAAAAATGGCTGACAGAAATGCAGGGTGTAATGAAGCATTTAAATTTTTAACTGCAATAGTTCATTGCCCTCTTGATGCATGTTGCACTTCGAGGAACCCATACATTATGGTATGCAAAAATGCACGCGATAAACCCCGCATGGATGTATAAGTTGTTGAAACATCGAACTATTTTTGTTAGGGCGAAATTTAATCAATTATTTACCTCTGTTTATTCATAAATGCTCGACTGTTTTCGTCTTTTTTATACACGTTTTAGCATCTTCAATTCTTCCAAAGGTCGTGTAATTATTTATTATTAACATTACGTTTCTTTTTTTGTTATATCTTTGTACAAGTTTCATTAATTTTGTGCACTATGTATGTATAGAAAACCACTTCATGTGTAAGTGCTTTTTTTAAGTTTATTTACATAAATACTTTTTGATTGATTCCAAATTTACCTTTTTTTAGTTTTTTAACTTTGACATTTAATAAAATAATTGATATAATAAGTAATTATAAAACGACAGCAATCCGCCATTTTGATTTTTGATTTTTAATAATTCCATTCCTATAACTCTAACGAATGAATCGGTTAAGTCGTTAAGGTAATTATTAATTTACGGGGGAACATAGGATCGGACAAAGATCGGTACATACATACAGGTCAAACCCATAACCCTCCTTTGGGCTTCGGCGCCGTCGGGTAAAAAGGCTATCTACTTGTAACTTGTATCTCATAGACTACTGCTTTCTGTACCATTCTAAAAACTTGTCGATTCGCGTTTACGAGACTATGTGATACAATACTGAACAAATCAGCACTGCATTACTTGGTCTTTATAAAAAAAACGTTAAACCCAGTATAATGCATTACGAGATCTTGCATAATGCAAGCGATACGATGGGAACGTTCTACTAAACGGTGAATACAAAGATATTTGATATCGCTTAAACAATCTCCTCAATTGCTTTAGGCCCTTCATCCTTGGATCCTCGATGTAGACTGTGAGAACAAAGATAACCCTTTCTAAACAACACTAATGAGTTATGAATGGTTCTCTTTGCTTGTTACATTTATGTATAAAAGCCGTTAAATAATTAACTCATATAATATTTATTATTTAGAGCTTTTTTTGTTGTAAAAGTAAATAATTGGTACAAAGTACAAACCTTTATTATTCAAAATGATTACTACTTACCTTACGGGGAAGGAAAATACTGAGAAAACCTCCATGTCTCAGGAAATCTAGCAAATTGTCAACCCGCATTTGGCCAGCGTGGTTGACTATCGCCCCTGATCCCCCTCGTATTGAAGAGAGGCCCATGCCTAGAAATGAGACGTTAAAGGAGCTGAATTATAATTATTATTATAACAATATATTTAATGACCACAATATTTATATACGGGAGCAATCACATGATATCAAAAACACATTGTCGACAGTAACTTTCGGACTTCTCATTAGGAATGCGATATTCAGTAGAAATTTATTTCGAGCCGAGACTGACTTCCTTCCAAATTGCTTGTAGTAGTTAAATTATATAAACAACTAGTGACTTTCCTCGCTTCACTCGAGCGCGTCCTCCTAGATACGTTTTAATTTTTTTGAGTGGAACCCTAATTCTTTTTCCAAAATTACCACCATATCACCTATCTGCCAGTGAAAGTCTTGTCAAAATCAGTCCAGCCGTTTCGGAGATTAGCCAGAACAAATAGACAGACAGACAGACAGATCAAAAAATAATAATTTAAACTATACACTACTATTTTTTTATTTCGATATTACAAACAAACACTTCAATTGTATTTGTTTGTATAAATGTCTTAAATTAATCTTCGTGAAGATCGAACTCACTACATCCGTACATACATCCACAGGACCTGATGTGTTCCACTGCACTATATATCTTTGTTGCCAAATGGCTCGCACAACAGACAGCGCGGTACAATGGCTGTTAGTATTTGACAAACAATGCAAATATTGACTCTGTTTCATGGAATCTTCAACATATTCATTATTCTTATACAAAACGCACTTTAAATGGATTAAAATATGGATAAAAATGTTTTTCTTTATATCTTTTGTAGCTTTCACAATATAATGTGGTTAAATTATTTAATGAAATGAAATTTAATTCAAATAGACTTATTATGAGCACTTTTGAATCGCCAATTTATTAATCCCTCCACGCCCGCGGGCACCCCGAGGTGTCAGTTAACAATAGATTTCTTAGAATTTTAATTAATTTCTTAGAAGAAATTTACCTGCAGGTGTAGAGCGTCAGTGTAGTGTTAGTGAGGAAGCTACCACCGAATCGGAAAGCAATTCTGCTGAGAAGAGCCAGCTAGAAACTCAACAGTTGCTCTTTTAAATATCGCGTAAATCTATGAAAGTATTAAATATCGAAGTAAAAATCTGTTAAAATCAATTAGTCTAAAACCCGAAGTCAGACCGTCTTATTACAGTAATGTTACATAAACATTACCGTGGTCTTATTTCCATCTGCTTACGATGAGAAAAGTATTAATCCATATTTTTATAACAATTAAGGATATAGTTTAGAAAATATATACGTAAGCTTCCTGAAAAGCTAGAAAGCTAAAAAAACCAGTATGACGAATGAAACAACTTCTTCGACACAATTTGTCAGATGGTACATGGAGAATGATTTTTCTTCCAACTCAACTTCTTCCTACTTCAAAACCAAACCTCTTTTGCAACTTTAAAATATAACATGAATTTAGTGTTATGTAGGACGTCTAATAGAGCGGGTGACTGAATTATTAACATGAATAAATAAAAGATATAAATAAAATATTGAGTAAGTTAGAATAAGTTTATTTAAGTCGATTTGGTTAACGGAACATTTAAAATATCTGTACTTTCGATTTCATACATATTTATTACACAATCACAGAGGAACACGTCTCTTTAATTCACATGTTATTATTCCGGTCATGGCCGGTCCTTGACCGGAATAAGTAAATTAAAACACCTTGTTTAACCTAAATAAGGTATTTAATAATTATTTGATTCATTAAATATCGAATGTCTATACTTATAATACTTGTTTAAAAAAACAACTAGCACGTGGCACGCTTCGCATCCACCTATAATATTGTAAGTCTTAATTAATTACACCTAATGTTTTTAAATGTTTTAAAGTGTGTATCTTTTGTTGGAGGCTCTTAACAATATAAAATAAATAATTGTGTTGCCTTGTTGGTAAGAAGCTGCATGCTGAATTTTGGTCAAAACAGTTTCTCGCATGATCGCTGTAAAGCATTCGAAACGTTGGGAGCCAAAAATCAAAGATAAACCCGCGAAAAAATCCGAGAAGTTTATTTAAAACTAACGACTCACCCTCACTTTGCTCGGGCTCGTCTCTAGGTGATTGTTTAAATTAACAGAACTTTTTGAATTGAAACTTCTTTGAAATCGTTAGATTTTTTATTATATTTATAGATGTCAAATATTCGCGTAAATCTAAGAAAGTAGGTATTGCTTAGTTAAATCCGTTAAGCTGGCAGGACGTGGAGTAACGAACAAACTCACAACCTTTTGCGGTTATAAAACGTATTAGTGTGATATGTACAAACATAAAACATAATAGGTTTAAAATTATATTAAAACTAGTGTAAGAAAACAAATCTAGAGAATCTAGAAATCAATCTTTTACATATTTTGTTTTTAGCTTTAATACTCAGTTCTTTATCAGCCTTTACAAGATCAACTTGCTTAGTTTTTAACAACTAATAGGAAGTACCTGGGCCACCGAGCTTCGCTCGGAGTTTTTGATCGAAGTACAATTTTCTTTAAAAAAAACTAATAACTTGAATAAATAAAAAAAAACAAAAATAAATTATATCTGTGTATCCGACTGGGATTCGAACCCGGACAAATATGATTGTCATTCTTGCGCCTTAGCCGCTAGACCATGATGCCCTGGGCATAAGCCCAGGCCTGCTAAATTATCGACTATATTGTGCGTGGAATAATGCGAAAGAAAACCGCATAAAAATTTGAAAACACGCGTTTTCTCAGACACAAGACTAATCTAGATCGATTTATCGTCCCCGAAACCCCCTGCATACGAAAATTCATGAAAATCGTTGGAGCCGTTTCCGAGATTCAGATTATATATATATATGCAAGAATTGCTCGATTAAAGATATAGGATTAATGCACATTTAGTCGAGGCACAGGTGTAGGATAGGTACTTATGTAATACAATTTAAATATCCAATATCCATACAAAGTCCTATCTAAGGAGACTACTAATGAAGTTGTCGAATTCAAAATACAAGTAATGTATATTTTTTCGAAAGAATAAGGCATGCAAAGGCTTATTTAGAAAACATTAAATATATATATATAAATAAAAGTACCATAAACATTCATGAAAGATAAGTTTTTTTTAAATCATGTCAAAGAAAGACCCTGTTTTCAATAACTTTTACCAAAAAATATTTAACATACAGATTCGACTCAGTTAGAATTTTATTATATGTAAACGTAAAAATATAAACAAAAGTATGAACAAAATTAAAACACTATGAATTTTGAATAAATATAAATTACACAAACACAATAAAAAGTTAAATGTTTTAGGTATTTTATTTAAGTACGTCCAATGTCCATCCTCTTAATTTTTTCATCGACGTGCGTCAAGACGCGCGAAGAATTTATTATTACGTAATGACTTGATACAACAGGTTACTTTTTGATACTATTTTTTGATACTTTTTGATAGACTAAAGTTATTATTAATAGTTTGATATTAATGTTAAAGAAATTGATTCAAATGTATCAATAATTTTAAATCATGTAAATAACGAAGAAGAGCTCTAAATAAAAAAAAAAGATGTTTGAAAATTCCGATAGTCTTTTTTTCCAAAAGGGCTTCTTTTTTTAATTTTGGTTTTGAGTAAACCTAAAAAGGCTGAATAACGGATGAACATATAAATGTATAGAATGTATTTGTATTTGTATTAGAATTTTGAATATTTATAATTGTATTAGAAGTTTGAATACTTGTGACTGAATTATACTTAATAAATAATAATTGATTAAATAATATATAATTAAGAGCTGATTTTTTGGAATTTTTACCTCAAAGGTCATTCATTATAATATATTTACTACAGACAGTCCCTACTCACAAATTTGCAATATGATTTAAAAATTCAAAAATGGCACCAAAAAAAATAATAAATCAAAACAATATTTTTTATCTATAAAGTTAGCAGTAGACTTGTTTAATATTAAAAGCAAATTAAGGAGCTGATCTCTTTAGTTTCGAACTTAAAAATGTAATGCGTTGAAAAATGTTGCTTTGCCTTAGAAGTTAGCAAGCTAGGTAGAATACTTATAAAATATGTATATAAAATACGTGAAGGTAAATTAATTAAGATATTTCAAAATATTATATATTTTTTTAAAACACGTAAAACGAATCAGGAAGTTTTAAAGGACACTCGTACCATTAAATAACAATATTAGTACAATTTAAATTTGTGCTAATTAATTAATGTGATAACATAAATTATAGTAATATAGGACATAAATAATGAGTCCTTTAATTTTTCGCTTCGCTCAAGCCCCGACTGGCGACTACACTGCGTGTTAATTTTTTCTTCTTTGAACACATGAAATCAATATATTATATACTTTCTATTATTCGATACGAAACTTGATATACCGATACAAGCTTCCTAATTCTTATGAGTTAGAATAATTTTTTCGAAATCGGTGTGCTTTGGCTAAGTAATTAAAGCCTACCTATTAAATACATACTTAATCAAATATTTTCGACTTCCGAAATGTTTGATTAGGTATGTATAGTAAATGAAAACTACCAATCAGTTATTTTTTACTTTTTAGTGCTTTTGTTTGAGAGAACCAAACTAGTTTACAAAAGATATGTTAAGTCCGCTATCCTGCATGTTTATGCCCCCCCGCGTACGGTAGGATGGTCCTTGAACGTTAAAACCTTAACTGTGGAACCTTAAAAAGGGATGAGTTATACAAACGCAGGTGAAACCATAGGCCGTTGTTAGATTTGTTTGGTTATAACTTCAGTTGTACTGCGTCACTAATCACTATGTACCGACATTGCTATTGAAACCGCATAAACACCTGCTTCAATTATGTTGATATATCGGATATCTTATATGAATAATACGTATGGGATCATTTTTCTGTTTGTAGTTAATATTAGAAATTTTTATTCCAGCATTGTTTACCTACCTACCTACCTACCTTTGAAAATTCATCCAGCGTTATTATAATATCACAAAAAAAACAATGATAAAAAATAAGTTACTGTATTGTCGGATTTTTTCGCGAACTCATTTTGATTTTTGTTTCCCGAAGTTTAGAATGCTTTACATCAATTGTAGTCACGGCGAAGCCCAAAAATTAAAATAAATCTGGATAAAATATGTAGTTTTATTTTCAACTAGCATTGCCCACGGTCCGCCCGCGTTCATATGACCAAAACTAAATTCTTAGGTTTTATATAATATTAGTATACTTGTATTAGTATATTAGTTGACCCGGATAACCAGCTATTACCATACCAAATTTCGTCAAAATCCCTCCAGTGATTTTTCTGTGATGCGGTCATAGACAGACAAAAATTCAATTCAATTTTTTGGAATTAAAACTACGTATTTTAAAGACACATGGCGACATCTGTTGACAAATATCTAAATAATACAAATATAAATATTCATTAAAATAATTTTTTGATGAATAAAATAGTGCTATTGATATACTTTTCCAAGATTAGCTATTTTAAATAGTTTTTGACGTATTTAGTAAGTTAACTTGCTAAAATCTATATAGTATCATCGTTTTTTTATTCTAACCAGTTTTTGTATTATTTCTCAGAAATGAGATATTTTTCTGCGGTAAAAAGTACCCTATATGTTGACCCGGATAATCAGCTATGACCATACCAAATTTCATCAAAATCCGTCCAGAAGTTTTTCCGTGATGCGGTAACAGACAGACAGACAGACAGACAGACAGACAGACAGGCAGACAAAAATTCTAAAAACTATAGATTCGAGCACTGTATCGATAATAATGTCTATTTCAATAAGATTTTCTAAAAAATATTTAATGTACAGATTTGACTTAGTTAGATATTTATAATATGTATAGATTTAAAATATCGCGTAAATCTATATTCAATTTATTTACCTCTATTTCGTTCCAAAAATACAAAATATTCACTTAATAATTCTAACCTATACTATTTATAGATATACCTACTTATAACTATAAAAATAATGTACAACAAGACAATCCACCCCACTTATAACCGTCATAACCGTCATACATCGACGCAGCATGCACAGATGCCAAGCAAAACATCGGATGATTCCACAAATAACATTTATTTCTATAGTAATAATGCAGTACGGACAAAAAAACGTGTACAATAAGACGATTACGCCGACCTTGCGTACCTCACGGTTATCGCCACGATCTCGATCCTTACCTCTGCTGAGATGCTAATTATCTGATTTATTATAGCAAAGTTTCTGTTTCAAACGACTTATGCAGGTCCAACTCAATTTGAAGTGGATATTTGCGAATATTGTATTTTAAATGTCAGTACCTGGGCCACCGAGCTTCGCTCGGAGTTTTTGGTCAAAAGTACAATTTTCTTTAAAAAGAAAAAAAAGAAAAAACTTGAGTAAATACAAAAAAAAAACAAAAATAAATTACACCTTTGTATCCGACTGGGATACGAACCCGGACACTTATTCAATCTTGCGCCTTGGTCGCTTGACCATGATGTTTATATCCGAGCGTGCGAAATTATCGAACATAATATTTTGCGTGGAATAATGCAAAAGAAAACCGCATGAAAATTCGAAAACACGCGATTTCCCAGACATACGACTAATCTAGATCGATTTATCGCCCCCGATGGAGCCGTTTCCGAGATTAAATATATTAGATTAAGTAAGATCTTTCATATTCTACAGAGAAGACGAGTGTAAAGGGATATAGCGTCTCTATTCTCATAAGCTCGATTCAGTCTGGTTATGTTATTGTTGATGTGTATGTTCTACAATATTTTCGACCATTGTGAATCGTCTTTCATATCTTTTAAACTTGTGTGACTAACCCTTGCATCGCTTCAGGTTCGTCCCTAGACAAAAACAAACCTACCCCACGCACATTTTCCCGGCATGATACGAGTATATAGCCTATCGGTCTTCCTCAATAAACGGACTATCTAATGCAAAAAAGAATTCCAATTCGAATCAGATTAGTAGTTCCTGAGATTAACGCGTTCAAACAAATAAATTCTGCTTCTTTATAATATTAGTTAGTATAGACTATAGATAAATTACTATGAAACAAACATTTATGCATACAGATGGAGCCACGGAGATATTCTGAGAAACTTCAAAGCTATTTCTTTTAAGAAAAATACGATCGTTATTACTCAGATTATAATGCAATGGAATTTTTAAAGTTAATTCATTCTTTTATTTAGTCGAAATGTTGTTCTCGGAGTTACGAATTACGTTTTTGCTCTTTTATACAAAACTTAATATATTGTTGTTAAGGCACGTTCACAAGTGGCTTTTGTCGTCGTACATACCTGGATAAAAATACGACGTGGATAATGTAGCTTTCTTTTATTGATATAATTTTAAGACTGATTTAATATTACCAGATTTAGCATATTTAAAAAAAATTCGAAGATCGTGTATGTTAAGTACGAGCGAATTACTGTCACTGCCTTCGGATACATCCCTAGATGCTTAACAGTAGATTATGTGTTACTCCAGGACAGTCTGTTTACTTTTCAACTAAATTCGAATAAAGCGAGAATAAGTCGCTAACCAGAAATAAATATTCTAGAATTAAAAAAAAATATTTTACGTATCGAAATTTCTACAACAATACTCACATTTGAATTTGTTTAGGATGTAATAAATTATCATTTTCTTATTTATTACCATATAAACTACAACAAAGAATGTACGTACACTGCTCAGGTAATCTGTTCGTAGTTAGATAGGTATGCAAAGTTAAAGGAAACAGCTATTAGCTATTAAAGGGACTTAATACAAATTGTTTTATCCTTGTTATACGATAAAATTAACTTGACTCATAAAATCTTCTATGTGACTCATTGGCAGCGTGTCCTGCTGGTGTTTTAGAGGATCGCAGATTCGATCGAATTGAATGAATGGTTGTATTTGTATAGACGTTTCAAATAAAGACTGAGTGATCTTTATTTTTGTTACTAAACCTTACTGTTGTGTGAACATTTTTTGTTTTATTATATTTAATGTCTTTTATTTAAATTTTTAATTACGAATACTTCTTTTATTATTATTATAATTTCTTAGTAGATAGTATCTGTGCAAATAAAAAAATGGTATGGCACCACTGAGTGTGTAATCGTTGTTATGAAGTTAGCCTTTAAATATTTCGTTCAAGGTAAAGAGCACATCTTTAACCCGAAATTAATCTATACATAATAATAATAAAATTCTAACTGCGTCGAATTTTAAACATTTTGTTGGAAAATCTTATTGGAATCGTATTTATTACTGATACAGAGGCCGAACCATAGGTTTTAGTTTTTAGAATTTTTGTCTGTCTGGGAAAGCATCACGAGAAAATCACTGAACAGATTTTGTTGAAATTTAGTAGGTTGATAACTAGTTATTCATATCAACATACAAGATACTTTTTACTGGGAGAAAATATCTCATCTCTTGAGAAATCTATACTAACCGTCAAAACGTATCTAGGGACAAACCCCGACGGAGCGAGGGTGGTCGCTTGTATTTAAATATTTCTTGCTTTGTGCTTGTATTTTATAGTATTTCAACCTTTTTAATGAATTGGGATATTACATTAAAATATTATAATATCTTATGTGTTCCAAACACATAAGATTGAGTCAAATATTATTAATAGATATATAATTAAAAAAAATAGTATAATATCTTATTGGAACACATAAGATTGAGTCAAATATTAATAATAGATATATAATTTAAGACATAGTAGGTAATAGGTATACCGTATACCTTACCTACATTTTTCGCAATATCTAGTGGTGAAATTATATTCCACAAGTGATTCGTCCTCATTTTGCATAGGGCCTAATATACTATAGGTACCTATGATCCCTAATAAATAAACACTTTCATACTGCAGTGACATGAAATGCAACCTTATTCAATTAGACTACACGTACTTTTGAGTCAACTTGTTTAAATATCGTCAGTGTAGTGTCGTAACAAAGCTACCACCGTAAGCTATTTATATACATTTTTTTATATAATACAGACAAACGGACGATACAGAGATCGTATATGGGTTAATTTATTTCTTTTTATGTACGGAACCCTAAAGACCGAATTTTTCATTCATTCATTCATTCATGAATTCATTGCTATGTGAAAGACATACCAAAAATGAAAATTTCGCATTTATTATATCGATGAAGACGTTCCAAGTATAAAATTAAACTCTTTATTTTCTTGAACAATCTAATACGGTAAAATAATAATATCAATTGGCATACTTTATTAGATTGCATGGTTGTTATTAATATTCTGATGGTCACAATTGCATGCAAGTTCTATAAAACCTTTTTCCCATCAATGAAATAAAGCACTGTACCGAGAACAATATTGTTTGAGATTACTTTAATCGAGTCCTATTTATTCATGCGACGTAAGTACGCTCGCGTTTCGTTAACAAAAACTTGTTTCGCACGGGAAAAATCTAACTTATGAATTCTGCATTATACATAAATGACGACTCTGTCTAAACAAAAAGATTTACCATATTTTAAAGCTAGAGTAGTAAGAAATGGATTGATATAAAATTTAGTTTCTAACTAGCCTATCGTTTTACATTATAATGTAAAGTGAAATCTGGGTGTGATGTGATGATGCGCATGATGGAGCTAGGAGGTGGATAGTGGAACTCCTTCATTGCTAGTAATAAAGCATTCGAGTTTGAACTTACATGATTTATTTTTTTGAATTCTATACTCTATAACAGTTGGTTAAAGGTGTTTCTTTTTCATTAGTTCCAATTTGTGTTTAGACAATAGAACTTTCGATTTTTCAACTTTATTCTTTAGTTTGACTTAACGTCACATGTCGACGCCACTTTTTGAAGAGATTAGGTACTTGTAAAGAAATGTGTTTCTATGTTTTTATATATTTATGACATATGTTTATGTAGATAAAATATATTCTTTCGGCTTTTTAAAGTAAAATGTGTATTTTATACCAATAGAATTGACATTTAAAAGTAAATAATTCTCTTTCAGTAGGTAAAAACTTAAGCGGTGAGACGACGAAAATATTATGATGTAGACATCTAATATAACTAGCGATGCACAATTGCTTCTTATTATCTTTTAACTGCATCATGCAGGTTCTCTAGTGACATTAGTGATATATTATTAAACATTAATTTGCTAACGACTACAAAAAAATATATAAATATACATAAAATTCATTTTGTTTTAGACATTAATAGATACAAAAAACAAACCAATACAAAGTTAAGTCACGAACTTGTGATGTTTATAGTTCATTCGTTATTAACAATACCGTATGTCGATTATCTGTCACTTCCGGGCCCATCGCGACCTTGCTTCGGTCATGCTTTAGTTGCCTAATTTGAGTCTATTATGCTGACAACTCCTAATTTAGTTACTTTTTAGTACATTTACTAATAACACTTGTTGTTAAACACTTAATATTCTGTTTTTAACCGACTTCCAAAAAGGAGGAGGTTCTCAATTCGTCGGAATCTTTTTTTTTATGTATGTTCACCAAGTACTTACTCGAAGACGCCTGAACCGATTTGGAATATTTTTTTTTGTTTCAAAGGGTATACTTGCCAGGTGGTCCCATATAAATTTGATCGAAATCGGTCGAGCGGTTTTTTAAAAAATCAACAATAAATATATTTTTTAAATAAATTGTTTAATAAATTACATTACCTTTGACAAGAAAAATATATCGATTTTAAAATTACTTTGAAAGTAATAATTTTACGTTTTGGGTTACTTTCTTTACAAGAAAATAGGTTTTCGATTACTGAACATATTGAACGTAAAAATACACGCACGAATTTAGTACGTCCTCCATTTATAGTAGGGGAGCCCAAGAGGGGATTTTCTGTAGGTACTCGAGCGCGGCAGATTAACATAAAAGAGGTTACCTTGCACTCTATTGAGTACTTTCACCATAATATAAGTCTTCTATATAAAGGGGCGCGTCTAGGGAAGCCGATTAAAATATTTAAAAAATGTTTTGATAAGGTAGAAATACTTGAAACCGTCAGATTAAGGTGTGGTAGGCTAGTCACATCCTGAAAAGTGTCCAATTCAATAATCTGCCGATTTGCACAAGCCGAAGAGGCAAAAATCGACTATAAAGTCTTTATGATGATGATTATTTTATATGATGATGATTTCTGCCTCTTAGGCTTGTGCAAATCGGCAGATTATTAAATTGGACACTTTTCAGGATGTGACTAGCCTACCACATCTTAATCTGACGGTTTCAAGTATTTTTACCTTATCAGAACATTTTTTAAATATTTTAATCGGCTTCCCTAGACGCGCCCCTTTATATAGAAGACTTATATTATGGTGAAAGTACTCAATAGAGTGCAAGGTAACCTCTTTTATGTTAATCTGCCGCGCTCGAGTAACTACAGAAAATCCCCTCTTGGGCTCCCCTACTATTAGTATCATCATGCGTATGCGTACCGAGGTCTATCACAGTATCTACGAGTATAGTGTTATTAGTGTCGTATTTTCAGTTTATTGGTTACGAAATATAAAATCTAGACCAAAACTCATTCGGTTGTTATAAAAAAACTAAGCCTGTAAATCCTTTCATCGGCATTAAAAATATTTTTAAAATTTTCAACAGTTTTCAAAACAGAAAGACACATATGGCCGATTTCACCAACGTCACCTAAGTTTAAGGGATCCCCTAAGCATGGTTAGGGGGATGTTAGGGGACAGTTTCTGTTTCACCGACAGTTAGGGGTCACCTAAATGTTAAAATGCCACCTAAATATAGGTACTAGAAATACGGGCTCTGACGATGGTAAAACGAAATTTAATTTAGGGGCTAGCTTAGGGGAACTTTTAAGCTAGGGATCCCATACGTAGGTGGTAGCTTATGGGATGTTGGTTAATCGGGCAATAGTCTTTTAAACAAACAGCAGATCAATTTTACCAATCAACGTTTATACGAAGCGCGATAAAAACAAACTATGCAGTTGAATCAAAGTGACTGACCGACACTTTTAATATATAATTAATAATTTTAACGAAACCTCGTATATAATAATGTACATTATAATTTTTTACAAGACTTCCTCCTAAGCAAGGGCAGCGATGTACATACTCGTATTGTAACTGTTAGATAATACGACGAAAATTTACATTTATTTAAAAGAGATTAAATTAACATAAATAGTCTTCCGCAACTATTGTAAATCTTAGATACCTACCTTTAATTTGACGAAAAAAGATATTTACTAATTAGGAATAATTCAAAGGATACAAGTTTTTTACCATGTGATATACATATCGCCATCCCCGGAGAATAAAATGATTACTGATATTACCATAGTTTTAGTGTTATCCCATATTTGAAGTCTACGGTGCCTAATACATCTACCCAATTTTTTTCGTGAATATCCAGCCATTATTCAAAAAGTTATAGAATAATGCAATCCTTTTCGTCATTCTTTCAAACACACAAGGTTTCTTGAAAAAAATATAATATGAAGTTAGTGAAACCGTTTCTTCATTAAAGATATGACAAAAACTTTTGCAATAATGTTCTTGGAAAACAAATCGGCGAAATAATTATTGTGAACATATCATTTTTTTTCGTAAAAATCCGCTTAGGCTCGGCGACTAACATCTTCTTAGTAAATAGTACTCTAATAATAACTGAGCAAAGAAACATCTTGCCATTCTTTTCTGTCATTAGAGCAAGCTTACATTAGAGACAGTGATAACACAATGTGTCAATGTGTGCAATTTTACTAGAATAGAATGGCAAGTGATATTGTTTTTCGTTAATTTAGTCTGTATTATTCGTTAAATATTATTGTAAAGCAGTAATGCAATACTTTCAATCTGTTAAAAGTAACGAGAATAAAATGCTTAGTGTTATTAGTAAATAAAACCAACAACAGAATTTTAGTAACTTTTTAAATTCTAAATATCTTCAGTTATAGCCTTAGTATAACATATTATACTAAAACATTATAAAAGTTAAAAAATCAGCTATTATTTAGCTTTTTTTATCTCTCTACATCTATTACTCAAAAATTAAAGTCAAAAATAGGTTTTTTTATTTTTCCTGAAAAATGGTGTTTTTGCAGTTATCATTTTATACTCCGGGGGCGGCGATATTATGTACATATGTCTAAGTACCTCGGTGGGCTAGTGAATAGCATGAACGGCGCAGATATGAAGGTCCTGGGTTCGAGTCCCGGGTCGGGCTATATTAATTATTATTCAGTCTTTCTGTTAAGAAAATTAGTAACAGCCCGGAGTTGGTAAGTTGGCGGTGTTTGAGTCCTGTACCTTGAGTGCACCTAAAGCCGTGGATCCTGCGCCTTAAATACCACCCACTCTCATCAGATTTTGAGAATGGAAAGGAATAGAGAGTGCACTTGTGTCTGCGCGTACACTTGTGCAGTATAACCTCCTGCGCAGTTGACTAGGCTTCGTGAGATTGGCCGCCGCGGTCAAAATCAGACAGGAGAGTATCATCATCATCAAATGCCTAAGTTAAGGAAGTCACATATTTAGTTTCAGCAAACAAGTTGATGTTATTATTTTACTTGTGACCTTTTTTAAAACAGAAGAGGTACTAAGTTCAGGATTTTTTTACTTAATAAAAACCTCAAACAAAGGAATTTAATATAGGATGAATTGACAAAAATTATTTCTGCGGAACTCGTGTGCAAATGTAATTGATCTAGACCTAGAGTCATTGTTTTGTTAACCTAATCAACTAGCTTTTAGTTTTCGACCTGATGTTTTCAATATCTAGGAAGCAAAAAGAATCCGTTTCCGGTAACATGCGTATGTGTTTGGTGCATGTACAGTACAGCATCTGTACAATGTACATACAGCACAGGGTACATATATGTATTTAAACTGTACAGATATCATGTCATTAATTATTATCAAGCGAATCTCTAATTTGAAAACCTGTGGTTACAATTTGGTTCTATTCAAAACTACTAACTATGACGGATATTACCAATTTAAGCATGATATCTAACAGGCATCTATTAGTGTTTGCTAATTCAAATGAATGGGAATAATTTATACTTGTTTTATACGCACACTACCTACCAGCGATGCCGAGGTGATATTGATATTACACGGTAAAAGAAAATATATTTTTAACTAGCGAGTGAAGCGACTCACCCTCGCTTCGCTCGGGTTTGTCCCTATTGATCGATGATTTTTTTAATTTGACATAAGTTGTTCTTTTATGAATCCATTGAAATAAAACAAATACTTAATTTTAAGTAAAGCTTACTTATACATTAGTGAAAACTGCACCCAACCCGTTAAGCTGTTTCTGAGATTAGCGCGCACAAGCGCACAGAAAAACAAAACAAAAGCGCACAGACAAACGGACAAAAATTCTAAAAATCATTTTTTTTGGGTTCTAATGTGTTAGAAAATAATAGTTGTTCACATATCTTCCATGTACAGACAGCGATCAGTTCCAATTTTATTATAGGTATGTATAGATAAAATAAAATCGTTTTAGATAGATATATAATTTATGTAATAATGTTATGGCACAAAAAGCCTACGTTTATCTCAGATCTGTGAATTAACTCTATTCTAATGAAATAATTGTACGGGTAAAGTTTATTTAACTATGAAAATAATTAATATACTCTTAGAACATTATGTGTGTTCTATTGCTTCTTGGCTTGTTATCAAAGCACTTGTTAGAAAACATCACGTAGGGACCAACCATAAAATACTGTCACGTTGCTATTTATACCGTCTCTTTAAACTCTGTACTTAATATCTTAGTATATATATTTAATCCGTCTGTACATAAATTTGTAATATAGGTAAAAGATTTCTATAACGAGAATGAATACTTTGAAAAAATAATAATTAACGCTTAGAAATTAATTACAATAAATGTCAAAACCAATTTACTTGATACTCACTGAATTCTGTATGGAATAGGGACAAAATACTTGAATGCTTTACAGCAATCATGGTGACGCATCACGGGAGAGACTAAAGTCCTAAACGTCGCAAAGTTCGTAGTATATAATTATAGTATATAGTTATTACAGACATTGGCTACCCACAAAATTACAAAATGATAATGATTAGAAAGTATTATAGGTAGTTGTTTTAAACGTAGGTATATATGATAATGCTTTAAAGTATAGTTAAAATTAATTTTTCATCCTTCCATGATTGTTAGTATTTGAAGTAATCTTGCTAATGATTAAGTTCATCTTGAGGATTGTAAGTAAAGTTAAAGGTTTCTTCAGGAAAACATCATAACTGATTGTATTGAGTCGTCCTTAGATCTCTGGCTATGCCTTAAGAGATACATCAAAACAATGTATCTACTAGAAAATTGTAGGTCTGAGAAAGGTCTACTGCAAGCATAAGTGTTTCTCCTAAAATACAATTGCAATAATATTTATATGTATTTAAAACGCACCCGAGCGAAGCTGTTGTAAGTCGTTATCTTGGAATATTTTTTTTTGAATATATATTTAATTTGGAAATATTTAAATGTCACTGAGTGTGGTTAATATGTCCTTGTAATTATTTTCAAGATATATCTTCAGATTTAATAAAAAAGAAAACAAAATTCTGAGTAATATCTGAAAAAAATATAGGTGCATCTAATAGAGATTACCTAGCAATGCAGACAAAACAGACAACGCGGCCAGGCTTATGGTGATTTTCCCCTTAGATAGCGGTAGTGTTTACTGTATGGTAGGTACACTATTCTTCTATTTGTTTTTATTATATTAGAATAAAAAAAAATTAAGAATGTATATGAATTTTCTTCCAGATATTATGTTTTAACGTCAATCATATAAAAACCTTAAGAAATATCTATTCAAATCCATATACCTATACGTAGTTTAACAAAAATCGAAAGCTAATTTGAATAATCAATATGATTCAAGTAACATTGATTTAACATTAATAACACTTTATTATCGAATCTATACAAAATAAATACTTTAGATATCACGTCCTCGCTAATTTGGGCTTGGACTCGCTAATGTAACATTAAATGATAGACTTAATAGACATAATATAGTGCCACAAACTTATCTGACTCGGTAATGGCGTCGCTGTGTGGAATTTAGTATTGTCGCTAAATAGAATTTCCACAGTTTTTAGGATTAAAAAAAAATGACAATTCATTTATTTGCAACCAAAAATGCTTTAACAATTTTTATGTGAGGCCTATAGTTTGTCAGTTAACCATAAAAACCATTTGTACCCCTTTTTCCAAGATGGCGCCCGTGGGACAAGGGCTGCAACCCCACAAGCTTGGGTTTAACTTTACACTTGCACGCTTAGCCCAAAAAAATGTAACATTTCAATGGACTAATGAAAGGCTTATTAATAATAGTAATATTCGGATATAATTGAATAGATTTTAGTTTTAAAGTATCGTGTTTCATAGATTTTTGTAGTTTTTCAGTTCAAATTAAAGACGATGTATGCAACGCAAATTAACTAAAATTGCCTCGTCGGAACGCGCTGTAAAACAGTGCTTTTATGATGACTTAACCAAAATAAATAGAGATTCTAAATTAGTGATAATTATTTTTTCGATGTTATTTGTTACTACCATGTTCCCGCGGCTACGCACGCGTATTTCAATTGTGTATTATTGTATCTTTGTAAATGATTGTAAAGTTTCATCAAAATCCGTTCAAAAATTTTTGAGTTAATAGTCAATATCCATTCATACATTCATATTCACTGGTAATGGCTGGTTCATTGGTAATCGGTTTTAATGATTTTAATGTTTTTATTATTTTATTTTAAATTACTAATTCAAATTCTTTCAATAGAATAAAGTCGATTAAAATAAAAATAAAATTAGCTATTTTCCATTTTCATGGAATTCTTCAAAAAAGCAAAGCCCAATTTCATATTTACAAAAGTAACAATTGAATTCTTGATAAGCGAAACCAAATACAAATCAAAGATCATTTTAAGTGGAAATAGTATGTACTTATATAATATGTACCTATGTCCAATATCTAAAATAATCTTTAAACCTCTAAACTGATTTTCGTATGATGATCACTTTTTAACGATTATCATTTACCATCTCATTTTTCCTCATATATACCAGCTTTTTTATTCACATAAGAAATTGTGGTAAAAATCACATTTCAAAAAAGCTTCGAGTTGTTTTATTATTATGAACTATGTATATAGCTAAAGTAATAAAAGCTCATTTATCGACTTGGAAATCCACTAATGATCAGATCGACTCAAAGATTGCAGTCTTAATTAATTCTCATCGTTTCGCTTGAAGAAAGTCCTTCAAGTAAACTGTAGGTATACTATTAAATAATAACCAACTAGCAGCTAATGAATAATGTCTTGTATTTAGTCATATCCGGGATTCAAACAAATGACCGTGTACAATCATTTTATATTTATAAATATGTATTTGATTTAAAGATAAATGCACACATAATCACTTAATTTAACTAAATAAAAACTTAAAAAAAATACTTCCAGGCACTAAAATGTAAAAACCGTTTAGTATTAACGGGGATTTTCATTTACTGTTAGTAGAATAGATACCCGATCAGATATTTTCGAAGTCGGCGCCCTCCTTTTTGAAGTCGGTTAAAATTAAATTGAATACATCAAATCAAATCTAGGTTTTATTTCACCAATCCTTAAACTATTATCTATACATACGCACCATGTCTTCCACTAACTCTCGTGATATTAGCCATGGAAGGCTCACATCACTGGCATTAACATACTTAAAATATAAAATTTTCGATCTGAGCAAAGACTAAAGAGTAAAAATATCTATGTATTAATCTTGTATGAACTCTACTCCAAAGTCTTGGCCAGAGGTGTCCAACTGCATACTACGTTTGTTCTCATCTTTTTACTTAGCTTTTTAGTTTTTACGCAATCGGATTTTCTATTTTTGTAAATCATTTTTATATTTAGACATATTAAGAAATATGAATTTATTTTATCAATAAATAATGGGTTTTTTTGCTTTTAACATTATAAATAACGTGTGTTTAAAACATGTCGTAAATGAATACTTCGTACTACGGAAGCCTCAGTCGGCGTGACAGTTACACTTGCAATATTTGTTAATAATCTTAAAGGCGGTCTTATGTCACGTATATAAAAGTAATTTTAATGGCGAAATGATTACTATTTTACAAATTTGGACGTTGATTTATGTTATTTTGTTGCAGTGATGGTGTTGAGTAGTGCGGTGGCATGGCGGGGGCCCGGCAGCTTCGCCTGCTGCTGTGGAAGGACTACCTTATACGCAAGAGAAAACCGGTAGGTTATAGTGTTACTTAATCCTCTAGACAATTTCTTCTTGACCCAATTAAAAAGGAGATGATATTTTTTGTCTTCATATTTTTATGAGTAGATATGTATGAACAATATTTATAATTCTTTTCGTTTTTCTCTAGAGCGGTTCAATATTTTCATAAAACCTTCAACTATTAAAGAACCCCGAAACATTGTTTTTGAAAAGATTTATACGCTTTAAATAAATAAATATATATATGTTGGTACATTGATACACAACACCATCTACATAGTTCCATGGTAAGCTACGAGGCTTGTGTTATTTTATTTTTAATTTTTCTAATATATTTAAACGAGCAATTCTTGTATAATTATATATATATATATATATATGTATATATATATATATATACATATATATACATATTCTTCTCTATGTCGGAAACGGCTCCAATGATTTTCATGAAATTGAGTACACAGGATATTTCGGGGGCGGTAAATCGATCTAGATTAGTCTTATGCCTGAGAAAACGCGTGTTTTCGAGTTTTCATGCAGTTTTCTTTTGCATTATTCCACGCAAAATATGGTCAGTAATTTGCACGCTCGGGTATAAGCATGCAACAACAAGCAACAAGCGGCCAAGGTGCAAGATCAACAATCACAGGTGTCCAGGTTCGAATCTCGATCGCATACAAAGCTTTTACTTTTTTTTTATATTTATTCAAATTTTTAGTTTTTTTTTAAAAAAAAGACGCAAGATTGACAATCATAGAGGTCCGGGTTGGAATCCCGGTCGGATACAGAGGTATAATTTATTTTTGTTTTTTTTTTGTATTTATTCAAGTTTTTAGTTTTTTTTAAAGAAAATTGTACTTTTGACCAAAAACTCCGAGCGAAGCTCGGTGGCCCAGGTACTGTATATATATACAAGAATTGCTCGTTTAATTATATATATACAAGAATTGCTCGTTTAAATATATTAGATCATAATTAATTTTAGTCTCCAGTGGTTTTACTGTGATGTGGTAACAGACAGACATACCAAAATTCTAAAAACTATAGATTCGGCCTCTGTATCGATATTAATGTTTATTGCAATAAGATTTTCCAAAAAATATTTAATGTACTAAAAACTATAGATTCGGCCTCTGTATCGATATTAATGTTTATTGCAATAAGATTTTCCAAAAAATATTTAATGAACAGATACGGCTTAGTTACAATTTTATTATATGTATAGATATAATGTACATTTTAAAGAGATGGGAAAAGAGGGGAAATAAAATCATATACCTATCATTATCGATGCTCTATGTATAATGTGATTGTACATATTATGTAGGTACCTATATCATGCTGAAGTATTTGCATAATAAGGTCATAGTTTAAGCAATATAAATATTTAATTGCATCAACAAAGTGATACATCGTTGATATTATTCATTCTTTAATTCCGCTTATTCGCCTAATAATATACAATTATGCCAGCGTTCACTTCGCCAGCAAATACGTGCATTTGCATATAAATTGAAGTAAAAATTTATCTAAGCATTGATATTAATTTTATGTTATACATATTGAATAATACAAATGAAATGCTGTCTGAAATGGTCTGTAAGCCCATCACTTGAAAACGGCTGGACCGATTAGGAAAATTATATTTTTAAACTGTAATATTTCGAATGAGATTTTTTAAGGGAAAAAGTAGAAAATTTGCCTAATGGTTTTCAGGAGGAAAATGGAAACTGTGCCCAAGATATTTTTGCGGAAAAATGATTTTTTTCCGGAATATTATTAAAATTTCAAAGAAACTATGAGCGCTTTTTCTTTATATTTTTTGTATGAAAAATCACAATTTTTATTCCAACTAGGGCAGGAATGCCGGGTCAGCTAGTAAGCAATAACTTATTTCTTTGTAGTGTTGTAGCGTTAGGTAGCATGTAGTGCTATTGTATGAGATTTTTTATGTAATACGATAACTGAATATGCTATTATAATTCATACAACTGTTATGCTGAGACTTACAGCAGGGTATCTCGAATTCCGAGGTGAACTTATTATAATGACTGGACTATAGCAAGTTTCGTCCAGATCGGTTGTGAAATACGACCTGTAAAGGAATACCAACAATTTGATAGAGGAAAGCAAATTTTGCCAGACTTGAAGCAGCGCTTCGCTCGCTTGGTTAATTAATTCAAGAGCAAACGACTACTTACTGAGCTTATATAATCTAATAAAGCTAAGTGGGTATTATAGCAAAATAATTAAAAATGTGTTATTATCGTGAGGAAAAATATTGAGACGTTTATGTCAATGTTTCCTTCCAAGAATTTAAGGAAATTCAGTAAATTATAGGATTGCTTACAAGAGACGACGATTTATTTTAAAAGTTTTTTATTTTTCTCGTTTAATGTAGAGTAGTAAGAGATCATAATTATAAAAATGATACATTATTACACAAATTATATGTATCAATCTTATATACTTCGATACGTAAAATACATATTTACCTATTAGATATTCATATCTTAAAATATTGTAGGCTAAAAATTTCCAGGTAGACGAAAAATTTCCAAATCGGTTCAGGCGTCTTCGAGTAATCGGTGAACATACATAAAAAAAGAAATAAGATTCCGACGAATTGATAACCTCCTCCTTTTTGGAAGTCGATAAAAAATAAATCCGTAAATACTAAATAATATAAGAAAATAATAAAACGATTGAATAAATGTCAGAGTAAGGCATGTAAATAAGAAAACTACGAGATAACAAGAGAATATACCTAAATGGTAAACATAACGACAATAACAGACCAAATGTCAAGTACAAGGGCTGTTTGTATTTATATTACTAAAGTGGAACTTGTTTGGCATTTTTCTACGCCAATGGTAGCGGGTTCGCATCCCATGATGTAAAATATAATTTATAAAGTATATTTTTTTTTACAGATAACTTTAGCTGGAATAGCATGGGCGACGCTCGTGATGCTTACTCTCTACGTAGTTAGAATTAATATAGACAATAAAGATTACCCCACATGTAAGTATGACTTCATTTTTGACTTTTAGATAATATCAATCGAAGAGGAAATATAAAAGAATGCTGAAATTAATTTATTAAATTATCTATGTAAAGTCTAGTACATATAATAAAATTCTAACTGAGTCGAATATATACATTATATTTTTTGGAAAATTTATTGAAATAATCATTATCGATACAGAGGCCGAATTTATAGTTTTTATAAGTTTTGTCTTTCTGTCTGTTTGGGAACGCATCACAAGAAAACTACTGGACAGATTTTGATGAAATTTGGTATGATGATAGCTGGTTATCCGGGTCAATGTATAGGATACTTTTTACTGTGGGAAAATATCTCATCTCTGAGAAATCTATACTAAATGTTAAAATGTAACTAGGGACGAATCTGAACGAAGCGAGGGTGAGTCGCTAGTATATTTATTTATTTCTTATTTAGGGATAACCAACAAAAGATTAGTAAGATACTCATATACTAACTATAAGATAAATGTTCTTTTAATTACAGGTTTTCACAACGTGCAATATCACGTCAGTAACATAAATTAATTTTAAAATAATTTAATTACAAAGTACAAAATCATATAATTTTTCATTGAATTATGAAAACTGTTAACAGTTGAATCTGATAAAGATGTCCTGAACTGTAGTATATGTATATAGGAAAATCAAACTTGTTAGACTTATTTTCATATTTTTTTATTATTTAATATTCAATCCTTTTAATTTTAACATTAAATTCTTAAAATTCCGCTAATTTAGTGGGTTTTTTTTTTGGATATCGAACTTCTATATTTTAAATGAGAATCGAATTTGTTATCCTCGTAAATTGACTACAAATGTAGCAGTAGGTCATAACAACTTAATTAATATTGTCTGTCCCTAGGTCAGTTCGCTGCGCGAGCGCTGCCTAGCGCGGGCATGCTCACTTTCCTACAATCTTTCGTATGTAACGTCAACAATGAATGCTCTCTCATGGACGAATTTGAAGAAATACCAGCCTACGAAAAGTCTAGGTACGGTTTTTGTTTTTTTTTTATTAAAGTTATAAATAAAATTGAATTGTCTGTCTTTCGTTTGCAAAATATTGAATTGAAATTGCTTAAAGGTTTAGAAACTGCTCTGAAAAAATTCTGTCTGTTTGCATCCTACAATATCCTAATGCTTATATACAATATGCAAAAGTGAAATAAGCTACGTTATCTTTTTATACTAAAAAATAAAATAAGCTAACAACAGGGCATATAGAAGATGTTTTTTTTAATTTTAATAAACTCATTGCGATACGTGTCTTGTTGTGGCATTCACTCGATAGGTAAAACAACACAGTATCTCATAGTAGTCATGATATCACCAATCATCTACAGCCACCTGCCTGGTGTATGGGAAGCAAAAAATTCATTTACAACTGATAAAACAATGATTTTCCCTACGAAGGTTCACGCAACTCCAGCGCCAGCTGTCCCCGCTGCTCAGCAACGCCAGCGTGGTGTCTGCCGCGTCGGCCGCGCCGCACGCGCTGCGCCTGCTCGCCACGCTCGCCGACGTCGCTGACCATCCCACTTTCGCCCGGATAACAAGTTAGTCCTACGATACATTATAAGGCTTATTGGCTAGGGAGTCTATACAGTAGGTTTTAATCTAGTGCAATAAGTTCAAGTTTATGGTATAAAGTAAGCGTGCTACTAGAAGTCTGGTTTATCTTACGTTTTGTGTTTTTTTTAATATAAAAATCAGTAATTTTACGTGTTATCCTGCGTTACCTATGTCATGAAACATCGTTTAATGCTTTATGTTATACTCGCGTATACCTACATTGTATGATTATATTGAACACTTCTTATTAATATTAAAATGTATTTACGATTGATTTTCAGTTTTATTGTTTTATTGAACTTTAAACACGTGAATGACTCAGCATCATAAATCATCTTAAATGCGTATTTTTAAACAACGTTTTAAATTGCAAATACATAAAATTAATCTTTTTTTTAAATCTTTTTTCTTCTTATATGTTATGATATCGTAAAACATTGTGGCTAAAATGTCATTCTACAATATTTACATAGAAGAAAATAATTATAAAAAATGGAGATGACGTATTATAATTGTATGACGATACGAAATTTGTTATTGTAATACAATTTTTGAGCATATCTATTCTTCAACAACATGTTCACTCCAAGAATAGAAGAAAGTTTAAGACCCCTTTGGTTGAGAATATAGTAAATGTAAGACACTTGAATTTCAGAAAATGGACTGCGAGTTAGTGATATTTTTAGAAATCCGAAAAAAGTGAAGCGACTTTTAGCAAAAGAGTTGGGTATATCTCAAGAGGTGTCGAACAGCATCCTCTCTGCTGAAGTAGGCTTTGAAGGGGTAAGAGCTAAATAACTTTATTTACATAGATTTAATCATTTAATTTCATATAATTCATACCACGTTCGGTTCTTGTCCGATCACCGAAGTTAATTTCATGTAATTATAATCTACATAATTAAAAATGAAATGCTGTTATGACTTGTCTAATTTATTTTTAGAATGTTCTTAATACTCCGAATAGGGTTTTTAAGGAAAAAACAGAAAGTGGTTTTTTAAAGGATGCTAAATTCTATAGGATAGTAAAGATTGTGAATTTGAGTTCATACTGCTAGCTAGCTTGTTAACAATATTGATGAATAAATACATGCCATAGAACAAAGTTTGTAATGTTACTTAATAGTCAGAAAATTATGTTTACTGTTTTTTTGTAGATAATAATAAAACGTGTAACTCTTTATTTTATACTTTAATGCCAGTTATTTAAAAATGTCTTAATCCAAGGCTAACGACGCTAATGCAGCATCTACATCTATAATTATTAATTTAACATATTTTTTTTACAGATAATGCAAGGAAATTTTGACAAATGTAGTGTAGAGTCGTTAAAAAAGACTATAAAAGTTGAAAATGTTGAACATTTAACGATTTTCGTAAACAAACTTTGCAAACTCGAAAACAATAATGTTCAAAATCTAGTCAAGGATTTGTTTCTACAAATTGATTTAGGGAGTTACGTGACTATGGTATGTTGTTACACTATCACTTCTGTTACTTTTGTGTGATTGTGTTATCTCTAAGTAATAAGCTAAAAGTAGACAATAACGGCCTCCTTTTTAAGCTCTAAAAACTTTTTTTTTTATTTGATTAAATTTAAATTCTCAAATATTTGAATTTATTCAGGCTGGAGAAATGTACTCCAAATTATCTGGTGACGTCCGAATAACAAAAATCGGTAATATGTTGGAAGCGGCGCTTAAGATGATGTCGCTGGAGAGCTTCCTGCCGCCGGAGCTGGCCGCGCTGGCGCGGGGCCGGCGGCCCGAGTTCAGCTACGTTAACTTAACTATGTATGTAATTACGTAACTATTGTAGATATCTTGTAGTATTTTGATCGACTTTAAAAAAGAAGGTATTCGATTTGAGAATATATATTAATTTTTGTACGTATGTTCGCAATATTTTCGCCAATTTTGAATCGATTTTAATGATACTTCCTATTGTTGTAATCAAAAGGTAGGTAAGGGTAGGTTGTAGGAAAAGTGGAAAAAATATATTACAAGTGATTTCGAAGCTGGTGTATTTCTATTTCATTTTCCGTATACATTAAATATAAATATAAACGTTAAATTTTCTAATGATTTAATTTTATATGATCAAAAACCGGTTCCGCGTTAACGATACGTATATAAAAACATTGAATGCAACTACAACTTGAATATTATATTCTAAGGACTTTTATCGACGTAACAATCAACAACAAAAAATATTATTATAATTTACAAGAATAAGTTAAATAAGTAATTAAATTTAAATAAAATATATTATATTATATAAATTATATAATGAAAAAATATACTTTATAGGATAACTAAAGTAATGGATTTATTGCAACCAACCTTTGGTGAGACGGATTCATACAAATCACTCAGAGAAATTGTAGACACTGTCGTGATGGGCTTGCCGTATTTAAACAAAATAATGCCCAAAGAAACCGATGAAAGCGAGGAAGAAACGACTGATGTAGCAGTAACTAATGGCAGCTTAGAAACAAATACTGTAGTGAGAAAAGTGTCTCAATTATTTAGTAACATCGGCGATGTTGTCTCAGAATTAGGTACCGGTGATGCTTCCGGGGATGTATTTAATATGTAAGTTTAGTTAAATTTTAAATGTGATTAAGATATTTTTCAATGTTTAATTAAATTTCTCACGATTTTTTTATGTATGTTCATCAACGTTATAATAACTTGCACAATTTTTAACGATTCTAGATTATTGCGAATAACAAATTTCATCTTTAAATGGTTACCAAACGAATATAAAAATGATGTATTATTCTACTCTACACTTCTGGGCAAATTAATACAAAGTGCAGACAGTGTGGTCAATATCAACATGCACTTAGAACAGTTAGCCTACAACGTGTCCCTGAGGAACCCTAAAGGAGTTAAAGTGTTGTTGAGCTTAAAACCACATGTAATTGAACAAGGTTTACAAGCTTTGACTGATGCTGAAAGAACACAGGTACTGCGCTCGTGTATTTAACGTATTTCATTTATAATAAAATTTATGTCAAGAACCAATAATTGTTTCATGAATCAAATGCTTGTCAAATAAATTCAACAAAATAAGTAACGCAATGACAATTTTTGAATTAGATGTTGATTTGCCATCGCTTTGATTGGGTGCTCCCTCAGCTTGAATGGCTTAGGAACTCATAAAGGCAAACTTCCAAAGAAAAGAGTTTTATCACATTCGGATAAATGGCTTATGAACTCATATCTAGGACAAATAAGCGAATATTCATTTTTATTTATACTTTTTATAATAAAATAGATGTTTTTAAATCATGTAAAATTCTGCAAATGATTATTTTTAGCAAATGTATATTAAAAATAATAATAATAAATACTCTTTATTGTACACCCACAAAAAATAAGAAAAATTATTAAAAGAAAAATAGAAATAGAACTATGTACAAGAAGCGGGCCTTGATGCTAAAACAGCGATCTCTTCCAGGCAACCTTAAGGTGTTGGAATTGGCAAACTGTAAGAGGAAAGGGGTGTGAACGATATAGTTTTAAGATATTATTATATTATTGTTGTTTTAAATTATAGATTTTAACATCTAAATTAGGCGCTCCAGATGAAATGTTTTGTGACGCAAATCGCTTAAAGAACTTTTTCTTGGTGTCAAGAGAAGAAGCCATAGATCTAAAGGCCAGCATGTGTACTGATGCGTGGAAAAACTATATAAACGATTTAATTTCATCTTTTGGTATATATGATGTTAAAAATAATGTAAGTTTATCATATTATTTTCTATAATATACATTATTTTACTTTTATTTGAAGATATTTCTATCTACTTATAAAGACCGAGTTATAAACATTAACACAATATATATACATATATACTTTTTTATTCATTGTTATAACACATACATATATATGTACATTCAATTTATTTTTAGATAAACAGCATGGCGTCCCTTTTCATATTAAGTACGTTAGGCAAAGACATCAGTGATCAATTGTATAGTATCGATAAAGATTTCCAAATATTAAAGAATTTCACTAAAAACGTTAAAATGATGGAATTAGAGGAGAAACCAGTCATCGATTGGTCGCCGATATTTAACACGATTGAATATAACAAGTTGTTGGAACTTTTCAGAAAAAAATCATATTTGGGTAAACATATCCTGTAAGTTTTTTAACGACTAATAACTGATAAACAATACGCATCAATCTTATCAATTCCTGCAATATTTTTTAAATTGGAAAGCATAAAAAGCATATACATATCTGGAAGCCCAAAACCTAGGCACTTTTCGTATGCCAAAATAGAACCAGCATTCACCTATGTAGATAAAATACATATTAACTTAAAATTAATTTTTTGTATCATCAATTATGTACTAAAGAAAAAAAATAGACACTATATTATATTTGTTCATCTTTGTTCACTCTTTGTTCATTACTATTATATTAAAAGTAAGAAAAGGGCATATGAAGAGATTAATTATTAAACTTTGTTTTTCAGCATAACGGTACATGGTTCTTTAGCTAAAGAAGTAGTGTCTCAAAACCCTTTGCTTGAATATAAAATATCTCCAACTTTAAAAAATATACTCACAATGATCATAGCAATGGACGAGCAGCTGGACGTAGCTCCTAAACATTTACAAAAGAAGGCAAAACAACTATATCCGTCTATAGTTTTGACAATTTTAGGTACTGCGATGGATGAGGAAAAGGTAAAGATGGTGTCATTATTTTTAAATGACTTATCTAAATATTTATTGATACAAAACATGGTAGCCCAGTGGAAACGCGCTCGCTTGGGAAACTGAGTGAAGCGGGTTCAAATCCCGTGTCTCGCGCCTCTGATACTTTCATGAACAAATCATTTCCAACATGATTCCCACTTGCCTGGTGGTAAAGGAAAACGTCGTGAGGAAACCTATATGTCTTAAAGAACCTAATTAGTTATCGAAAGACATGTGAAGTCGCTAACCTGCACTTGGCCAGCGTGGTGGACTATATTAATGCCCTCGTATTTAGAGGGAAATGGCACTTAAAAAAATGTAGTGAATATACAAATAAATAGAGTTATTTAAAGCGAAAATGATAGATAAGTTTTCATAAGTACACATTTTGAAACTTCAAATTCTTTCAGAGTTACAAAGCATTATCAACCCCGTGCCAAGATTTGTTTTGTCACGGAGTAGAAAACGCCTCTATATATCTGAACATCCCTGAAATTGATGATCAAGACAAGTTTATAGCAACACTTTGTAATATAACTGTAGCTATTGATGAGGGACTTAAAAAAGACTCTATTATTGGGAAGGCGGTAAGGATTATATTTATTGTATATTTATATCGATTTATAGTTTGTCAACACTTTCTACTATAAGAATTTTAATTAAATCAAAAAGCATGAGGTTCTCTATACGAAAATGAGCTGACTTATTTTAACAAACTTTTGAAATATCTTCTTAAAATTGCCGTATAATATATAAAACTTTCAGATAAGAAAAATAAAAAGCACAGTGCATACTCCTGTAGAAGAAATGGACTGGACCAAATTAATAACATATCTGAACACTCTTTATGAAAAGTTAAACGAAGATTATACTTATTTATTTGAATACAAAACATTCGGAATGGATGAACAAATGCAGAACAAAGTAGCTCTTATGATGAAAGAAGCGAAGGAGTTCTGGCTTGGTGCTAAAAATTTGAACAGGATCATGCATATATGGTTAGTTCACTTACATTTTACAATTAAAAGATTAATAATTAATTTTTACCTATTAAAATACACCGACGCTTAAACCATTCAAAAAGTAAATTTGAGGTAGATATTTTCTTTGGGAAAAACCCACACCAGAATCGAATGTTTTAAAAATATGTTGAAAAACAAGCAAAAATTACAAATGTCTTAATAAAAAACTGAACAAAAAAACGAAAAACTTTAACTCTTAAAGTCATTCATCAGTTCGTGGGTTGATTCAAGATAAATCACATTTCAATTATTCGTATTTTTATGACACTTAATTATTAAAAATCTATTACTTTTAGTGTAAAGTTAGGGCTTCGTTTCTTGGATCTGCTAGACCGAGGCATGTTCGATATAACAGGAGATGAGTGGCTGAAACTGAAGCATGCCTTACTGGTGGCCACCGGACCCATGCACGTCGCCGACGATGTCATACAGCTCATTGTTGGTTAGTATTTAAATTAGGGTAAAAAACACTAGACAATTTTAAATAAAACTAACTTGTTTTTGTCTGACTTTATTTCCTTATTTCGAACGTTTTACATTTTTCCCCTTTTGTTTTTTTCTTTTTTAGTCATATTTATGTAACATCAAAGCAAAAAGAATTCTATTCCCTATTGCTTAAAGTATATAGTAATTTTAACTTCTTTACGTAATGGTCATATCTAATATATTTAAACGAGCAATTCTTGTATATATATATTTATATATATGTATATAATCTGAATTTTGGAAACGACTCCAATGATTTTCATGAAATTTAGTATACAAGGGGTTTTGGGGGCGATAAATAGATCTAGATTAGTTTTATTTCTGGGAAAAACGCGTGTTTTCGAGTTTTCATGCGGTTTTGTTTCGCATTATTCCTCGCAAAATATGGTCGCTAATTCGCACGCTAGGACATAAGCATCGTGGTCAAGCGGCCAAGGCGCAAATTTGACAAGTGACAACTATAGGTGTCTGGGTTCGTATCCCGGTCGGATACAAAGATTTTACTTTTGTTTTTTTTTGTATTTATTCCAATTTTCAGTTTGTTTTTTTTTATATTTTTCTGGCCAAGAATTCCGAGCGAAGCTCGGTAGCTCAGGTACTATTATTAAGATACAAACCCATTAAAATGGACCTTAATATTTCCTAGTTATAAATCTTTTAAATTCCTCTAGGGTTAGCAAGAAACGATACTGGTGCTACCGACGTGCCGTTTAAAACAGCACAAGCCATACATGACATTCTGCCGAATGTACCGCGTTTGGTGGTTGAAATTGTGGATGTTATTGAAAAGGATAGTACTGATGTAAGTTTTTCATATATTTTGTAAAACAATGAAACACTTGATGATGATGATTTATACACACAGTATATTCGTCGTCATACTTTTCCTGCCTGCCTGGCACCTGTGTAGACGAACACCACAGAGGTTACGAAGGCGCTCGATGTATTCGACTAATGTAGCGGCGCGTCACAATTTATTATTTTTGCTACTATAAATTTTATTTATTTAATACTTATTTATTGTTTTAAACTGATATTGAATTAGTAGCTTCCAGTGACTGCGTTTGCAAAAAAAAAGCTTACTGGACAAATTGGTCAAATCTAATCTTTGTAAATCTTACAAAATTATTGTATGAAATTTGATCAAAACAATGTAGCTGTGACCAGTAACATGCGAATGCAAACCACAAAGTAATTTGATTCGAGTGTTATCACGTCGAGCCCCGCGCTTATGAATATTGCTATTGTAACAATCGAATTTATGAACACTAAGCACCTGATTTGTAAAAACAGATAAAATATGGAGGCCAGAATTGTATTTTGTAGTCTCAATCTTCTATATTATTATTGGCAGTATCATATTCAATTGTATATTTTTTTTAAATAAATGCTGTTTCCAACCAGTCTAAATAAACAACTGACGGAACCTAAATATTATAAAATCTTACACAGTAAGGCTCTAAGATTTTCCTTCAATAAATTGTAGGTGAACCCAATAATATCCCTCCTGAACGCGGAGAAGCCATGGCCCTGCGCGGCCGGCCTCGCTGACCTGCTGCCGCTGAGCGCCGCGGCGCACACCGCGCTCTCTTCACTAGAGACTCTCTTGTGCTTCGATGCGGATATGAGAGGAGAATGGACCAAATATCTAGAGGAAAGGAATGCTACTATCTTTGTGAGTTTTATTTCTTCAAATGTTTGATCCATTGTTTTTAATAACTTGTGTTCATACAAAAAATATCCCAAACCAAAACTTAACCAATAAAGTAAGTAATGTAATAATATTAAAATATTTTAATTGTTCATATTATTTTAGAAAACGCAAACTTGGAATACAACGGTTTACCCCGAAAATGTATTCCTTAAATTCTCCGGCGCTTTCGATTCATCAATAAAAGATTTTGACGCCATCAAGGACATTTTAGAAATAGCTTTTGATGAAGATAATGAAGCTTCATTTATTTTTTCCATAAAACATATCGTTAACGTTTTTAATGGCACTTATGGAGATATTGTTCTGAGGTAAAACATATTAATTATAATATTTAATAGTTAGTATAATTACATAATTGTTGTATTTTTTGTTCATGATTTTGCTTTGTTACTAGCGACTTACCCTTACTTTACTCGACTATGTCTCTAATTGCCTATGTGTTGCTCCAGGGCATTGCCTATCTGTGTACTATTTTTCATCCAAATCCATCCAGCCGTTTCAGCATAAAGGAATAACAAATATACACACACGAACAAACTTCATATTTATAACATAATCGGTTAGAATTGTAAGCGCTTTTATAACCAAGAAATAACATTTTTTCCAGAAACTTTTTTTCAAAAGTCGACACAGTCTTAAACTCAATCAATAGCACCGGCCTGGACTCTGTTCCTCTCCACCACCTCTGGAAAGAGTATCTAAACTGTACTAATGAATGCCAAATAATCGGGAGAGTAACTTGGAAGTACACGCTAGAATACTTTTCCGCTTTCGGAGGAAATGTGACAGGAGATCTATTGATATACTTCCAGGAAAGGAATGGTACGTGAGCTGATCATTTATTTAATCGCCCTTATTTTTTTCTTCCTTTTCTTCATTAGGATGATAATTAATGTTCAGTTTATTCATTAATATTATGCAACATTTACGTATATTTAACATGTTACATGATATCGGTTAAGTGTGGAAGTGTAAAGTAATAAATTATTTAAACATAACGTATTTGATATTTTCAATTTGACAAAAACTTAATAAGTTTGAAAAATGTTCGGTAAGAAAATATAAATCATAATTTTTTTGTTTTTTTTTTTAGAAAAAAATGCGACATTTCTACAGTTGTTGGGTTTCACGCGTAACACCGGACTATTCATGTTATATGAGAAGTTTCTAGATTTCATCGCTGTGCTCATCAATTCCTACACCGATCTTGGATTTCTAAATCAAGTAATATTTAATGAAAAATACTTGTATTTAAGCAATTTTTATAAAGCATTAGTGTCAAATAGATTAAATAAACATGTGGAAAGGCTATGTTCGACTCTACAAAAATGTAATTTAATATGGTAGCTCAGGAAAGAGTACATTAATTATTTTATTTATTTCTTTCGTTTTCTAAAAATAACATTTATTTTTTGCTTAGTTGCGTCGTGCGTCTTATACTTATTTTTGGGATTGTGATGAAGTGGTGATGGCCTTAAAGCCTGCGCCCGACAGTCCCATCGATGCCGCAGCCATCCAGCACGTACAGCCATTTGTGTGTCCGTCTTTGTTGCACTGGATCTCCATGCCGAGGGGAGACAATAGTCTCATTGATGTTTTTACCAAACCGGTAGATATTTTATTTATTATTAAAATATTGAATAGTAATTGTTGAAAAATATTAAATTTGCACTTTTTCTTTCTTTTTAGCAATACCTCTTCTTTACTTTAAATGTAGCTAATTTGTCAAGTACTTACGTGAATACCTACACAAATATCAAGGAATTGGTCACTTTATTAAATGACGTATCGAAGAAAAATAATACAGAATCATCACAAGGCTTAGACCTAGACACTATGAAAGCTAAACTAGAAAATTCAATTGATACTTTAATATCATTCAAAATTAAAGACACTGATAAATCTTACCAATTATTCAACAAAGAAAATAGAAATCATTTTACAGCGACTATTTATTTAACAAGAGTGGTAACAATTATAAGTAAATTAGTTACAGAGTTGGATACTTTAAAGATATCTGATACAGGTGATGAAGTTACAAAAAATTTGGAAGAAGAGTTATCGACGATACGAAAAACATTTAAAAGAAGGCCTTCGGAAGCGATTGCATTTCATTTCGATCTTATAACTGATGTCTTAGCAACTAATAATAAGGAATATAAAATGGTCGATGCACTGAAAGACGTCTGTGAACGTTCAAAGAACAAGGATAACTCAAAAGATATTTTATCTGAAATGGATAGGGTTAAAATTCAAATTTGTGCAAAACAGTATGAAATTTTGTATAGTTCCGTACAGCATGTATTAGACGAAGATTTCGATAGTGCTAGTAATAGTTTGAAGAATCTTGTTCAAACACTTGAATCGGAAAATGAACGTGATTCTGATGTATTCATGTTTTTTAAAAAATGGTAATTTTTTGTACAAAGTATGCAACGTCATATTTCTCATCAAATTGAAAATGTATATATGTTTATTTTTTTTTAATTTTAGGCAGAACATGGTGGACAGTTTGAAAACATCTATAAAGTATTCCTATGACCTCGGCATACCGATATATGTAAAATATTTACAAAACAATTTAAAACACTACGACATTATATTGAGTTTTCTAACGGGAGGGGATTGGTGGGGACAACTGAGACAGCTGTATAGTGGTCCTAAAGCAACTAACTTCTTTGATACGATAGAGAAAAGTTTTGATATCGCCGAAGATGTTCTCACACATTTGGATAGAATACACGTAACTACGTTTTTACTTATAATATTTGCCTACTATAGTTTTCCTATATACATATCAATTAAAACGTTTGACGCATGAATCTTAATTCAAGTTATCACAGTCTGTATTATTATACACTAAAATACGTTTTGTTTGTAAGCGCATTAGCTAAGAACAGTTTTTTTTTGTATATAGTCCAAATAAGGTGCTTAGACAAAAAAATGCATCAACTTGCCAGCAATGTTTGAAAATTGGGGAAAAACTAAAAGTGGTTCTTTGTATAGGCTTTTTTTATGAATATAAAGATTAAAAAAACCATTTAATTCTTAAACAGGACAAAGTCAGTCTCCGATGGGTTAGCGAGTAAATAATATTAATATTGCACATTGTTATTTAAAGAAGAATCAAATTTTTCCACTTTTATTCTAATCTCTTTCTTCTTCCAGCTGGTCCGTCTCCTTCGAGATATAAACATGAACAACACAGAGAATCTTTGTCGACCAAACATTACGCTATCAGACTACGTGCCCGATTCCAGCGGCGAGCTCTCTGCGCTACATCGGCAGATATGCGATATTGATCATACTGAATTGTTTAAAGAAATACCACCATTAATGTTTGCTTCACAGGTATTGTGATTATTTCATGAAACAATATGCTTCACATTTTTCTGAAACTGGACTTATGATTTCTAGGGTATTATTATGCAGTGCAATTCACACATGTATTCTATACATGTAATAAAATTCTGAGTCGAATCTGTACATTAAATATTTTTTGGAAAGTCCTATTGAAATAGTCATTATATATAAATTCAGCCTCTATATCGATAGAGGCTGAATTTATAGTTTTTAGAATTTATGTCTGTTTATCTGTCTGGAAACACATCACAAGAAAACCACTGGACAGATTTTGAAGAAATTTCGTATGATGATAGTTGGTTATCCGTAATACTTTCTTAGATTTACGCGAATACTTGACATTTTAAATAAAACTATCTTTTCGGATTTTTTCGCGAATTTATGCGATTTCCAGTCCGTACTGGTTCACATAATACTTTCTTAGATTTACGCGTATACTTGACATTTTAAATAAAACTATCTTTTCGGATTGTTTGAAAAATCCGAAAAGATAGTTTAATTAAAATTGGTTATCCGTGTCAACATATGGGATACTCTTTACTGCGAGAAAATATCTCATATCTGAGAAATCTATACCTAGTAACCGTTAAAACGTCCCTATAGACGAACCCGAGAGGAGCGAGAGTGTGTCGCTAGTTGTTAAATAAATATAAAAACAAAAAAATTACTCTGTTCGAAATTACTTAAAACGTAGTTATTTTTTGACAGGGCTACAATAACGATCTTAAAATGTCCCGCGACATTGATTATGAAGTACTATACGGTGACATCGCGCACACTGAATCTGCTTTAGATCTTATTAGAGAAGGCCCACATTCCCCGACGAGACCTTCATGGGTTACTGAAGAAAAGGTGCAAATGTTTAGAAACGTTGTTCTACAGCTTTTATCTAAGGAGTCACTTATAAAAATATCTTTTGGTGTCGTCAGTAACTTCGTAGACGCTGGAACTCTGCTCATTAATAACAGGTAACAAAATTGAATAAAATTTATTTATAAAGGTCCGTTATATATGAACATTCTAACGCCGGAAGTGAAAATTATTGACTATTTTGCTGACAGTCTATTTTTTTAACGTTGGGAAATGCATTTAGGAATACCACCTGCATACATGCAGATGGTTATGTGAGTTTCACCGACAAAGCCAGTGCTACTAACAGTCAGGAGTTGCTCCAACGGTCCACTCTGCCATCAGAAAAGTACCAAGAGCAACCCGCATGGCAACCACCCACCGAGGTGGGCCGCCTCACGGTGCGTTTATTGACTTCGCGCCTGGCTAGATTACCGAACGCTAATGAACGCACTTTGGGAGGGGGATATATTCCTTGAATCCATATATAACCTAAACTAAGTATAAAAATGGTTCCCCAGTGATTGCACGCTGTGCTCGCAACTGACGAGCTGGTTCAAGCAGCTCCACCTGCAGCTGTTCAAGAAGCAGGAGTACGATGCGCTGCTGTGCTCGCTGGACGAGCATTCCGCCTCTTCTGTACATAACGCTCTGACTAACGACTTTCATTGGGACATGGCTGTTAGCGAGGTAAGATTTTAAATTTTATTTAAAATACAAATAAATTTTTGACCGCATGAAAAGTAATATAAATATAATAAAAAATGGGACATCATGGGAAATATAAAGTTTCATCCTACTTTAATCAATATTAATTTGCGAGGTTAACAAAACACCGTATACATTCAAAAAATATTAATTTTATAATAATAATACACAAGTTTCAATGTTATCTAAAGCTGTATCATAAACAAATTTTTAATTACCAATCATATGTAGTAAATCAAAAATAACAGATAATATCGACCCGCAACTACACCAAGTACGAGCTGAACAAGTCCCTGAACGAGCTGTTGGAACAGATCAAGCTACACCTGCTGGAGGACGTCAGCGCGCCCTCCACCAAGCTGTTCGACTGTCTCGCGGCCAATGTCTCTGGGAATGCTTTTGGACATGCCTCCCTGTAAGACACTTAAAATAGTGCTTCTAATTTATTACATAAACGAAATTAGATATATATGTCTTTTCTAATTGGTCTTAAAATTTTTGAAATGATTTTAAAAAGGGAGGTAACTAGATAGCATTTTTAGTAAATGTCGCGCAATCTCGAATAGGATGGGAAAAATACACATGTACATAATAGCTTAGAATAGTTTTAGATTTTATTTTTACGAGTATATTATACCAACCACAACCATGTATATTTTACCAACCAACTTTTAATGTTAAAATTATAATTTAAACATTTATTCCTCATTTATTAATTATTATTGTTTTTATTTGTGTTACCATAGATTCGCTAAAGTCGCCGCTCGTACAGTGAGACTCTTAAGAATACAGCTTCCTTACCTCCAAGAAGTACCCGGTATCACCAACCTGCCGTACTTAAAGCAGCTGCAAGCGAATATAGCTCATACTCTTAATGCCAGAGATAATTTGTCCACTTATCTTGTAAACTCTGAAGAAATGATACAGGACCTCGTTAAAATAGTAAATGATAAAGACTTGGTGAATAAAATCGAAGGTGCCATGATTAACTTATATTTGGTAAGCTTAAATCTATACTAATATTAAAAAAGGTAAAGTTCGTGAGTTTGTGACGTTGTAGGGGGTAATGTCTGGGTCTACTGAACCGATTTAGATGAAATTTAGTAAGAAGATAGCTTGAGGCCCTGGGAAGGACATAGGATACTTTTTATCCCGGAAATCATCGGGACAGGGACGAACCCGAGCAAAGCCAGGGTGAGTCGCTAGTTACGTAAATAAACTTGTTGGAACTTGGAATATTTAATATTTTGATAAGGTATATACATAATTTAGTATCGCCTATTTTCATCGATAAATTGTACTTACATCTTACAAGCGTTTGTCTGAATTTGTATTTCTTTCATGGACGTCTAGAGGTTTTCTTTACGTATGATATTATAAATATGTACTCTTTACATCATTTCCTTCCTGTTACAGACCGTGATAGCATCTATTCTTTTAACTTTTATTTGGTTTTAGATAAAAGACCTGCAACCAATAAATGATTGTATCTCAGTACAAGACCACTCGTGGGATGAAATTTGTAAAGACCACAATTGCGAGGATATTATGAGAATAATGTCGAAACATATCAATATGACACTAGTGGGTGTCAATGTAAGTGAATTTAACTTTAATCGATGTTTATGCATAATATCAAAAACCTCATTGGCACTGCTTGATTGCACCGGATAGTCCCTGAAACTTAGAGTGTTACTACAAAAATAATAAGTACATATTTCTTAGCAGCTTTTGAGAAAGTAAAATATTTTTCGTTTTCCAAATCCATTGGTTGGAATAAATCTCTTTTTGAGATAAAGTGGGCCTGTGCTCACTAATTTAACTTCTTTAATTTTTGTAGCTTCCCAAAGTTCAAACCAAAGAGTTCTGGCAGTTCAACTTTGTGTCCATTATACTGAAGCACGTGGAGGCGATAGTGGAGCACATCGCGCGGCTGCTGGGCGTGCTCAGCCGCTTGGACACGCGCGGGGCGCGCGGCGCGCGGCTGGCGGCGCTGCTGGACACCGGCCTGCAGCTCATGATGGACGATGTCTTGGATAGTGTCCTTTATAGGTATAGTTTTAGCCCTAAAATGATTGAGACATGTTATAAAAGAGCTTATTGGAAACATAAAAAAGTGCATTTTTAATGATACACATCGTAATTTATACCTACTAAATAATTAAGATGTAGGTACATAACATCTTAATTTAGAATTGATCAATATACGTCTTAAATGTGATAAAAAATGCATTATCAATTGAATTTTATATTTTTTTTTCTTATTTCAGTGTATTAGGATTATTGGAGGAGTTAAAGCCAATAGTGCGCGGCACTGCTCTCGAGTTCGACGTGACGGCGTTGACAGATGGCTTGCAGATAATAAGACAGTTCAAAAACTACCTCATTGATGAAGATTTCAAATGTAAATTTTTGATTTAAATACGTTTTTCATTACTTAAAATAAAAAAATATGTCGATTATTTATATTTTCCTAAAAAATATATACCTTTAAATTAAAATTATCTAGGGTTTTTATTAATAAGAATCTGTTTGCTTCCAGTAAATGTGTCGCAGATATTCTCAAACCCAAGTAGATTAGAAGCTTCTCTAAGCAGTTTGGGTGTCAACAACACAAACTTCTGGTCCATCGCCGCACCAAGAATCCACGCCGGATACATCGCTATTAAACCTGTACGTATTAAATATATCTGTAATATTTTGGTTTGTCCTAAAATTTAAATGTAGGTTTTCCTAAACTATAGTGCTTAAACATACTTTCAGTCTTCACACTGACTGTATTCAGTATTTTATTCCCAATTATTAAGCTAACACAAATATTTTTAGCTTTTCACTCAAAAACAAGGCATATACCACATCAGCGACTTCGTCTGCCAAACTGACAACATGTCGAAGGTCATAATTCCTGGAGGAGGAGCAGCTGGCGTGACCGTGGACGACGTTTACGGCGCCGTGATGGAGCAGTTCTGCGGTATCAGCGACGAACAGGCCAAGGCTATCGTACCGGTACTGTTGGAGAATGTGGACTTTGATTTTGTCATTGAGAAGGTGAGAAATGTGACAGGTATCTGTTACTTACTGACAGATTATTTCAATACTTTGGTAAAGGAAAAAAAAATTTTTTGGTTATTATTATTAGTGCTCGTTTTGATGTGTGGAAAAAAATATAAGATTTATAATATTATTGTAAAGTTTATTTTATTTTGTTAATATTTCGAAATCAGCTAATTTTAAACTGTATTTCTTTTACAGCTTAAATCATTTTTGTTAACAAAGCTTTTCGTAGCGTCAAATCTTACTCAATCAGAGGGTGATACGGTTTTATCTGAATTCAACAATATGGCTGCCATTTTACCAGAATTGCAAGGAAGTCTGAGCAATGTCTCTGAGAGTTTGTCAAAAGAACCACTGCTATTGAGGATGAAGAAGAGCACGTCTTTTGGGGATATGTTGGCATGTATGTAGTATACAAATACGTATATAATTTATTTAAGTCTGGTCACAATGTTACATGTGTGAGATTTTAAAGTAAATGTTGATGCTAGCTTTCTTTTTACATTTTCCAATATTAACAATTTACTAAACTTTGTATTCCAGCATCAGATTTCCTGAAGGAGGCGGGCACGATGCTGTGCGGGAAGCCCTTCTACTCTGACGTGGGCCGCTTCTACACCGCCATAGCCCGCACTAAGGACTTCTCCACCGAGCCCGACCGCAAGCAGCTCGACGCCTTGCCTAGTTAATGTCTTTCTATATATCATTTGAACAATTGTGCTATAACTTATAAGTTAGGATTACAGGCTAACTCGGATAATCCACTCTGTACAATTGATCAACTTTTCCTATGATTACAGTGTTAATGTGACTTAATGAATTATGGCAAAAAGTTCTAAATCGTCTTTTATAAGAATTTTTGTCGGTCTGTCTATCTAACAGTTAATACTGTATTATTTGAAAATGTTTGAGTTAATTTCAATATCACTTTTATTGTATATAGTACATAGTTTATACAACAAAAAACATTACTCTCGGCCTTGCTGGACCTTTTTATTCTAATTGGCCACGCAAGACATTCATATTATATCGCACTTATTACTTTATTTAAATTTAATAACATTTTAAAAGTATAATATTATTGCTACAGCTGAGTTCTGCCGTTCTTTATACAAAGACATAATAGCGATGGACGGCGGGAAGGTATTGTGGAGCTTCATCAAACCACTGCTGCTCGGCAAGATCCTCTACACACCGGTTAATCCTATAGTGCAGAAGATTATTGAACAGGTTAATTTTTGTTTGTTTATAATATAGGCAAAGCAGCCAGTCCAGTGAGTACCATAGGAGAAGCGTGTTCAAATCCCGAGTCTCGCACATTTAATATTTTTATGTGCGAATCATTCCCAACGCGATTACCACTTATCTTACGCTGAAGGAAAACATCGTCAGGAAACCTGAATGTCTGACAGAACCTAGCAAGTTTTCGAAAGACATGTGAAGTCCGCCCGCACTTGGCTAGCGTGGTGGACTATGGCCTGATGCCTCTCATACTGAATGGAGGCCCGTGCCCAGCAGTGGGACGTTAAAGGGCTGAATACATTATGTTATAGCTTCATTTTTTATGTCCAAATAAATTTAAATATGGTTTCTCATATTGTTTTCTTGAATTATTAATCATGAATTTTTTCAACCTGTGTGTCTAACTTAATTTTCCCTCTTGCATTATAATTTCTATTAGAGGGGAAAATATTGTATACTTATCTACACAGTACTTAGGATGTTCAAAAGTGTCCAAAATTGATTTAACTAGTAAATTGTTTTATACATATAATAGAATTGAACTTTTCTGTTCAGGCAAATTCAACATTCACGCCAACAGTGAAAGTAGTCAACTTAGTTCACTCTTTCGCCGAGTCCTTCTCTTCAGTGGATAAGTTGACAGAACACAAGAGTGGCTTGGACGCTTTGATGAATATAATGACGTCACCGCAGTATGCAGAAATAAGGAAAAGTTTGATCGGCGACGTGCAAGCACCTAATATCGATGTTGATGAAGTTGTCGCTGGTCTTGGGGATACTCAGGTACATTGTTAAAAAATAAATTAGTCATAGGAAAGGAGCTAGCTTAACACGAAATTAATACGAAATAAGGATGATGTTCTCCTAGCCGATTCCGGCCACGGCGGCCAATCTCAATGAGATTAGCCAACTGCGCAGGAGATATTATAGTACTCAAGTGTACGCGCAGACACAAGTGCACTCTCTATTCCTATCACTCTCATACCGGTGGGAGTTAAGGCGCAGGACCGACGGCTTTACGTGGATCGAAAATAGAAATAAACGAAATAAGGATCTATATCGAAATAACGAAATAGGTCTATATGTCTCGATACTTATTTTTTAAAATTTCTTAACAGACCGTTGATTGGAAATAATTTTTTTGAATGATTTACATAGATATATAAGAAGAGCTTATTAAAATATTCTTGTCTAATTTGTCTATAAATGTCTTTCTTCATGCAATAACAGAGCAACAGATTAGTTGTATAGAGATTATGAGTACTTTTTATGCGATCAGAACAAGTTATTACCGCAAGCTGATTCCTCTTTCATTAAGAGGAGCTTCGTGCTAAGCAGTAGGATTTTAAAGGAGCTGGATATTATGACTGTAGTGTGTTACTCCAGATCACAGTTGGTTAGATCTGCGTAGTAAATTTAAACGGTGGGCTTAGACCCGTCCAGCCGGTTCAGCGTGAAGGAGTAACAAACACGCAACCTCATATATAACAGTAGCCTGCTGGTTGCAGTCGCTGGGCGCGCTGGTGCGGCGCGCGTCGCGGCTGCTGCGCTGCGTGAGTCTCGACCGCTTCCGGCCGGCGCGCGACGAGCGCGCGCTCGCGCTGGGCGCCGCGCGCCTCGCCGCCGTCAACGAGTTCTCCGCTGGTACGTTGTGGCACTGCGCACTAAACAATTGTATACACAGTGGCCGCCAAAATGTCCTCAGACAAGACAATCACTTATTAGGCGGAGCCCGTCAAATATAGTAGCGTGATTTTATGTTTATGCTACTATTCTCGATTTTGTTATACAGGTCGTTTACTTTCTTTAAGGATGAAGGGAAATTTTATATAGGTATTATTTGAATTGAAAAGACAATATGAATGATAAATTAAGCTCATTAAAGCTAAACTAAGAATCCTTCTGTTGCGAAATTTTGATGAAATAGACTTTGATCGTCTGCAAAAAGATGCAGCTCAGATTGACTGATTGGATGCGCTATACGGCACTACTCTTAACGATTAAGTGAATGTTTTTAACTTGTCCTAGTCATAGCACGACGACTTCACTTACTAAGATACCTGATAACATTAATTTAGGCGTGGATAAGCAGCAAGTAACAGTACTGACATTGTTGGATTTTTGCAAAGTGTTTGGTACTGTTGAATTTGATATTATTCTTGCTTCTTTAGGTTATCTTTACATATGTCCTAATGTAATTGTCAATTGACTAGTTTCGTAGCTACAGGTATAAACGTCGGCAACGTATACATACGAATTCAGAATTCGTACTCAGACAGGCTTGCAGTCAAGGCTGGCGTTCCACAGGGTTGCGTGTTGTCTCCGCTCTTATTTTCAATGTTTATTAGTACTATTTGTCAGTATATCTACCTATCACTACTTATAAAATATGTATGCTCTATTTAAAAATTATGTTGTCCTTTTTTCTTTTTGTCTCTCTTCCATTTTATCATTTTCAATTTTCATCATTGTAGTAGATATATTAACTAGATTAAATGTATTAAATAGAAATTAAAATAGTATGGGTATACTTAAGGATCATAGAATTATTTATTACTAGCGTTTTCTCTGCTGGCTGCGCCCGCGTATTTTGATTATGTATTACTATGTCTTTTCGAATTATAACCTATGTGTTAATCTGATATAATCTATAATACTGTAAAGTTTCGTCAAAATCCAACATTCTTAGAACATGTTGAAGTATTTACAACAGCTTTCTATTATTATAAAATATGTAATTATACAAAATAACATAAGAAATAAAACGTTTATTATTATTCAATTCATTGCATTGGTTCACAGGTTTGGTTTTCCTAAACATGAGTGAAAATGAAAGTGAAATTCCTTTAAACATGGAATACAAAATACGAATGGACATCAACAGCGTGCCGACAACTAAAAGACTGAAAACTTAGTAAGTACAACAAAACTAGCAAAGTAACCAACAAAAACAATAATATTTTTTATATTATATATTCTTCTAAAATATACTTATTTAAAAAAAATATGAGTGAATGTATTTTTCCAAGAGAATATTTATTACAAACAAAAATCTCACTATGTGTATTTATTGTAGTTGTAGTATTATTAACAGTAAAACTAAGCGTAAAGTAAATAAATTTAAACCAACAATAAATGAAAGAGTACCTAATTTCTAATGACAATCAATCTGTTCCCCAGCCTGTGGACGCCGGGCCCGGAGTCGAGTTTCTTAGAAAACATGAGATATTTCCGCGGCTTCGTCCAGATACAAGATATGATAAACAAGGCCATTATACAACTGTCCCCAGACACTTCTAAAAACATCCAGAGGGAGGCAAGTGTTACAGATGACGACTGGGCGGTCTACACGCAGCAAATGCCTTATCCCTGCTATAGGAAAGACCTGTAAGTTTGTAATGTTTAAATCGTGATATCTTTGAGAACTTTACTTACTACGTTATTCGTTCGGACGTTTTGGCGTGATTGAGTAACAAACATCCATCCATCCTCACAAACTTTTACATTTATAATATTAGTATGGATACTTTTACGTCCAGTAAATGAAAATTATGGTCAATATTGTTTGAATTCCGTAGAAAATATAAGCCAAATATGATGTATTATTATAGAATCCTAACATTTTAAATACTTTTTAAGAGTTTTAATTATTAGATAAATTCACGGGTAAAATAATGTATTTATTACGTATATTTTACATCTCTAGTTTCCAGACTTCCCTATACGAGTCTCAGTCTCTAATTGTGGCGTTCTTCTTCTCGCTGCTGTTCACGGTGTCTTCTGCGGTGCGCTTCATAGTGGAAGACAAGGAATCAGGAAACACCATGGTAAGTTACCGTCTTACTAAAATATTTTTAATTAAATAATTATTTCATTTCTACAGATTTAGTCCTACCATATTAGAATCTAATATGGTAAGTAAGTGAGATCTTACTATACGCATGTTTATCATTCCTATAGAATTCTTTAGTACCTATTACAGAGTTCCTTTATTTAAGAATTTATTTATATTAAAAAAAGTAAACGTGCAAAAACTAAACTTTATTTCTAACTAAAAGATTTAATATTTTGTTATTCATAGCGGGTTAAAATGAATTCTCAAATATCTAACGTGAGACAGGCATGCGCTAGGTGTTTTACCGCCGTTTATTTTGAAGTGGTTGGTAATAGTAGCTATGCAACATAAAAGAAATATTAAAAATCTTATTGAAATGACATTTTTAATTGTTATGTCATAGAATAAGAATATGCAATTTCCATGTTTTTTTTAATCTTCAACGTTTCTATGACATCTTGTTTAGGCCTCCTAATTCATATTTGACCGATTTTATTCTAATGATCAACAATGCGAATATATATATATATATAGGTTGGATGAATGCGTGTTCACTGTAGTTGTGTATGCAGAGAGATAATCAAACGTCCAAAATTACATATATTGTTTTGTTTAAGTTTCTCACAAATATCCCTAACACAATATACATAGTCTTGCTCTAAATATCGTTACAAAGAAAAAACATTTTTTCTATTGCACGTAACAATTATTACTATTACAGTGTGTTAGTTTAATACATAAATATAAAACAATTAAAAATATATAAAGCTTATTCGAAGTGGTCTCCATTGGCTGCAATAAAATCCTTTAAACGTTGAGGCCAGTTATCAATAGAAGCACGCACTCTTTCCATGGGAAAATTCTTCATTGCCAATCGTATGGATTGTTTTAGGCACTCTAAATTATCATAGCATTAAGAGCAAGCCATACTCTCTAAAACTGACCATAAATCTGTTATAAATACTCTTTACATGTACATTCTTTTGTAATTTTAAAAAATATTCTTATGTTCGATTCTTATGTATGTCATTCATTCATATCTTTATGCTAATAAAAATGTCTTATGATTTTGTGTACTGAAGTTATTTTATTGGCGACGAGGAAATAAATAAAAATGAACCCTGAACAAATAGACCAATTACTACGAAATCAAGTATCACAGCAACAACAAATAACAGAAATCCTGAAATTTTTAGTTGAAACACGAATTACCACACCCACACCATTGAACAACAATGGAACGGAATTGCAGGTAACTACCTCAACACCGACAGAAATAAATAAAATAGCCATCATTAATAATTTTAGAGGAGACAAATTTGAACCGTCAAGTAACTCGTCAATTGAAAATTTTATCGAATATTTTGAAGCCAAATGTAGAATAGGGGGTGAAAGTTACTTAAATATACAGAAAGACATTTTATTATCATGTTTAAAACCAGAAACATATCACGAAATTAAAACAGCACTAATACCCTCATTCGAAAATTCTACCTACGATGATATTAAAAATAAACTACTAGATATATATAAAACACGTAAAACAAGATACAAGGCATTGACTGAATTTTGGTCTTGTATCAGAGATACCTGTGAAAGCATGGAACATTATGCCAATAGGTTAAAAGAACTCAGCAAAGATTGCGGTTATGATGACACTATATTAGAACGACAGTTACGAGATCGCTTCGCTACAGGGCTAAATCATCAACTATTACAAATTGAACTAAGACAAAAATGGCCTGATCTTATAGATACTCAAAACGGAATAAAAATAGAAGTAACATTTTTACAGTTATTTGCTATTGCTCAGTCTAGGGAACTAGCTGAAGCAGATATTAATACAGAGTGTAACATTAACAGAATATCTAACAAAACTGGAAACAGAAAAGAAGAAAACATACGGAAACCAACACGCAAATTACGCCTAGACCAATGTCGCAGATGCGGCAAGCACAATAGACACAGCTTTAACAAATGTGAAGCCAGAAATCATGAATGTACAGAATGTGGAGTTATAGGTCACTTTGAAAGTTGCTGCATTAAAACTGGCCGAGCGTACCTTGACAACTATAAACCGCTTAAAAAATCAATTAAGTTTCAGAAAAATAGGCACTTATACAGAATTACAGAAAGAGCAAATATAACTAACAGAGTTTCACAAACACCAACTTCATCATTTTCAGGTAGCGAAGAAAGTGAGGAAGAGAGCAATACCTACAAAATACAAAATAAAAAAACAAGCAGGTGTAAAAAAATAGATGTTAAAATTAACGGTATTAAGTGTACAATGGATTGGGATCCAGGTTCCGTATATTCCATCATTAATACTAAAATGTGGAGAAAAATTGGATCACCCTCACTAATGCAAGCACCCACATTAAAAGCTTACTGTAACTTCAAACTAAAACCCAAAGGCTTAACTGATATTACTGTAGAAGTTGATAACCGAAGTTTAATATTACCAGTAATTGTAATGAAGCATGCTGAGCCAATGCTCTTTGGCCTACAGTGGAGTGAATCTTTTGATATGATTTTTCCGGAACCCGTTTACTCTATAAAAAAATATTGCAATGACAACGAACATGTCACTTAGGCGTGTATTAGATGCTCACACTAGGCTCTTCGACGGTAAACTAGGAAGAGTAAACAATTATCAAGTAAACATCCACATTAAAGAAGGAGTAGAACCAAAACATCTTCCTGCTCGTCCTATAAAATTTAGTATTAAAAGAAACGTAGATATTGAATTAGAGCGTTTGGTTAATGAAGGCATTATTACTCCAATAGACCCAAACATAACTCCAGTAGAATGGGCAACACCTACAGTTAATGTTCTTAAATCCAATGGTCAAATAAGAATAAGTGGTGATTACCGTATGACAATTAACTCAGCACTTATAAAACATGCACACCCAGTTCCTCTTTTCGACCACTTACGTCAACGACTATCAAATGGAGAGAAATATTCAAAAATTGATTTAAAAGACGCATACCTACAATTTGTAATAGCCGAAGCATCAAAAAAATATCTAACAATTTCGACCCACAAAGGTTATTTTCAATACAACAGAATTCCATTTGGTATCGCAACTGCGCCATCTATTTTTCAACATTATTTAGACAAACTTTTAGAAGATATACCAAATGTGGCTGTTTATTTTGATGACATAGCTGTGACTGGAAGAAATGACAGCGAACACTTAAAAGCACTTTCCACAGTATTTACTCGATTGGAGAAGGCAGGTCTCAAAGTAAACTTAAAAAAATGTTTATTTTTACAACCAGAAATAGAATACTTAGAACATACAATTGACAGATTTGGTGTGCGGCCAACAAAATCAAAAATTGAAGCTATCCTTAATGCGCCACCGCCCACTAATATTAAAGAATAAAGATCTTTTCTAGGTTTAGTTAATTTCTATGAGAGATTTATTCCAAATTTACATAGCATTTGTGCAGATCTCCATAAGTTAACTGGAAGTAAAAGCAAATGGCAATGGAGATCTTATGAAAATGAAATTTTTGATGAAATTAAACACAGTATAACGACGTCCAAATCATTAATAGCTTTCCATGAGACACGCCCTCTATATTTAGCATGCGATGCTTCAGAGAAAGGCATAGGCGCCGTATTATTTCATAAAGCAAACAAACTTGAACAACCTATAGCATATGCATCAAGAAAACTTAAATTAGCAGAATCCAGATATTCAGTAATAGATCGGGAAGCACTTGCCATATTTTATGGCATTAAAAAATTTGACCAATATTTAAGAGGAACTAAATTTACTTTGGTAACTGATCACAAACCTTTAATACACATTCTAGGACACCAACGTAACTTACCAAAAATAGTAAACAACAGACTCGTGAGATGGGCTTTATTAATAGGCAGCTATGATTATGAAATTTTATATAGAAAGGGCGAGAATAATACAGTCGCTGATTATTTATCACGTATGCCAAATCCTAAAGAGGAACCTACAAGAGCTGAATTAAGAATTCATAAAATTGACGAAATTACACAATACGACAAAATAAATGATTTATCACTAACTCAACAACATATTAAGGAAGAAACCGCGAAAGATAATAGCCTTAAACAAGTAATGCAATTCATTAAAACAGGATGGATAAATTTAGTAAAGGAAGCAGAACTACAACCTTATTTACGCAAACGTGAAGAACTTGCAATAGAAAACAATTTAGTTATGTGGCAGGGTAGAATTGTGATGCCGTGCACATTACGCCTGCCCACGTTAAAATATTTACACAGAGGTCATCCAGGTATTTCGGCAATGAGAGCTTTAGCACGATTTTATGTATGGTGGCCAACAATAGAAGAATATATTGATGTTTACGTTAAAAAATGTCATATGTGTCAAGAGAATCGACCAAATAACACAGAACTTCCTATATTTTCATGGTCAATCCCAGACAATGTATGGGAGAGAATACACATTGACTTTGCAGGACCGTTTGAGGGAAAGTATTGGCTAGTACTGGCGGATGCTCTATCGAAATGGATAGAAATTGTTCCAATTGACAAAATTTCTACAGATAAACTTTGCAATAAACTAGACGATATTTTTACTACATTCGGATTACCACAAATTATAGTTTCTGATAATGGACCACAATTCACATCATCGCAGTTTCAAACATATTGCAAGCTTAAGAACATTGTACATATCAAATCGTCACCTTACCATCCACGAACAAATGGATTGGCAGAACGGCTAGTTCGAACTTTTAAAACTCGAATGGCGGCAAGTAAAGGTGACAATGACTGCCAAAGAAATCGCCTAAGAAAGTTCCTATTTACGTATCGCAATACACCTCACACGACGACAGGAAAATCACCAGCTCAAATGATGTTTTGACGCAGACTTACATGTGAGTTAGACAATGCCCGCCCGAATCTAAAGCATCAATTGAGATTTAAGCAATTACAAGCAGACATTCTGAACGAAAATACAGAAGCTTTTAGACCCGGAGATATCGTTTATATTCGAGATAAAGTGATGAAACAGTGGAAGCCAGGTGTTATTAAGCAGAGAACACATAAATACTTATATAAAGTCAATACACCCGATGGAACAGAAAGGCGAATGCATGCAAATCATATTAGGCCAAGAGTCATGGATAGAGAAAATGATACAAAAGCTGAACATACACCAAACAGCTCAACTTGGTTTGAACACAAAGCACCAGACAGAAAACAACCAAATTCATCTGAAAAATCTACGGAACCAGTGACTCCGATAAAAAGCCTCGATTCCTAATATTACACCCACAGAAACGATAACGATACAATCAACACCTAGACCCGCAAGCCTAATAGCAGAAACAATCGAACAAGACAGGCTAACCAATGAATCGAATAAGGATAGAGAATATAAAGCGATACAACGACGTAGTAAACGTACTATAAAACCGCCACGAAGGTTGATTGAAGAAATGTGATTAAGGAAGGATGTTAAAAAAAAGTAGCCCCGGATTAATGTTATAAATACTCTTTACATGTACATTCTTTTGTAATTTTAAAAAATATTCTCTTGTTCGATTCTTATGTATGTCATTCATTCATATCTTTATGCTAATAAAAATGTCTTATGATTTTGTGTACTGAAGTTATTTTAAAATCATAATCCGGCGGATTAATATCGGGACTAGATGACGGTCCTTCAGCTCTGAAGTCAAGGAACGTGGGTTTCTAACCAAGATTGCGTGGTTCGAGCTTTATGTCCCGGCGTCGAGTCTCGCTGAAAGGACCATTCTTGGTTATTGAAAATGGTGTTGTTAAAGGGCTTAACTACCTTTTCAAGAATGGTACCTTGTTACACTCGTGCCGATGTTTTGATACCTTTTTCACATAAATATGGATCAGTCACTCTTTCATAGCTAACACCCCACCAAACCATCACTGAAGTCGGATAATGCAGATGTTGTACTCTGTTGACTAATTGAGTATAAATACGGTAATTTTGTTTGTTAAAATATTGCTCAGTTGTAAAAAAAATCTCATCCGTAAAAAAAAATTTTCTGTGACCTCCCTTTGCGTACCGCTTAAGTAGTCCACCCTATTCTTTTTTAAATTACCAGTTAAGAAATGACCAGTGCATCTCTTATAGGCTGCAAGTCCTAAGTCCTCTTTTAAAATACGCTACATGTTTCTAGGTGCTATCTTCATTTCCCAAGATAAAATCCGCTTTCGGACAGGATTTCTTCGTATTGTTTCCCTTACTGCTTTGATCGCCTTTTTCGTACGAACACTACGTGGACGGCAAGACCTTTTTCTCACAAACAGAGGAGGTTTCATTGTACCTATCAATAGCCCGGTACACAAATATTTGACTAATACCAAGCGTATGGAAAGGCGTATGGAGTTTTAAAAATTGTATATGGCTCCATACCTACTTTGTGTAATGCAATCTTCTCTTTATCGTCCCACTCCATTTTAATATCACAAAATATTTTACAATGTATTGGTGGGAAAATGAGAAAACACAATGAACAATCATATAAAAATGTTAGATTCCAAATTCAAATGTAATATTTAGTTTATATTCAATTGTAACAGTATTTATGGCCAGACTATGTACATATAGTTTTATAATAATATCCGTGACAAAAGAATCGGTAGTCGGTTGCGGAACAATTGGGCTTCATGGCGCGATACAAAATGTGTGCGTCAGCACTGCCACTATAAGCTAAACTGTACCTCAGGACTAACTACTACTAACTGTACCCCAGCTGATGTCGGTGATGGGCGTGCGGCTGCGCTACCACACGCTGGCGTGGGCGGCGTGGTCGCTGCTGGAGCTGGCCGCGACGGCGGGCGCCGTGGTGGGCGTGCTGAGCGCGGGCGGCGTGCTGCCGCGCTCCGATCCCTCGCTGCTCTATGTACTGCTCCTCATCTTCAGCTTCTCCGTGATTGCTTTCTGGTATGTTCTTAAACATTTTCGACCTACTTCAAAAAAGGAGGAGCAACTCCACTTCAATAGAACATACTTCAATTCAATGAATATTGCGCTATCCAATCTAATTTTGTAATTTTATTCAGATATTTGAACCACGCATGAAAATATGATACGAACAAAATAGAAATAAGATTATATAGCTAAAATACTATTTATTTACATGTCAAGATCTCACACCTATTAGGGAAATGTCAATTTTGTTATTTAGTTTTTTTATTATATACTAGCATTGCCCGCGGCTCCGCCCGCGTTCAGATGACCAAAAACCAAATTCTTACGATTTACATATTAGTATACTCTTACATTGCAGTTTTTGTATTTTTTCTCAGAAATGAGATATTTTCCCGCAGTAAAAAGTATCCTATATGTTAACCCGAATAACCAGCTATCACCATACCAAATTTCATCAAAATCTCTCCAGTAGTTTTTCTGTGATGCGGTAACAGACAGACAGACAAAAATTCTAAAAGCTATCGATTCGGGCTCTGTATCGATAATAATGTTAATTTAAATAAGATTTTCCAAAAAATATTTAAAGTTTCAGCTTAGTTACAATTTTATTATATGTATAGATTACATCTGTCCTTGCACGCATACTTTTAAAATCATTCAATATGTTCCCATGTTTTCTAATATTCTGACCAAAAATTCTCCAAACATTTTGTCTTTTATGCATTACTAGCCAAACAACCCATGGCTTCTAACAACAACAAAAACTCTTTGGCTTTATCCTATTAGTAATAATGTATGAAAGTCTGCCTGATTTGTTGACATTTATGATTACTGTTCCGCTTCCTTGGGTAGTACCATGATGATATATAGCCTATAGCCTTCCTCAATAAACTAATGTCCAAAGAATTTTTCATATGGATGGATTAGTAGTTTCTGAGATTGGCCCGTTCAAACAAACAAACAAATAAAGAAACTCTGCCTCTTTATAACATTAGTATAGATACGTATTTACCTACAGCTACATGATGTCGACGCTGTGCTCGTCGGCGTCATCCGGCGCGGTGGCGAGCGGCATCGCCTATCTCATCACCTTCATGCCCATCGTACTCATCCTCTCCCTCGAGACGGCACTCAACAGCCCTCTCAAGATATTTATTGTAAGTTGTTCTTGAATCGCTTTTTTTGTTGCAAATATGTTAGGACATTTATTGGACACTATAATTATAGTATTATAGTATATTATGTATTTAAATAATAATCCATTGCAATACATATGTTTTTATTTGACAGCCTTGTTGCTTAGTAACCCTACTACATCACATCCCTCTTAAAAAAAAATATATTACTATAATTAAAAATAAATAAAAATAAACTAAAAACCAAATCTTTCTGGAGCCCTTCGCTTTCTCTCCGATTTTCTTGGTGGTAATGAGGGGCAAACTAGTGACTGTCCAGATTCAAATGAAGTTGATGGTACAGGGTTCACATCAAATGTGTTGTTACGAGAGGACGAATCTCCTTGGGCTGTAGGTTCAATTTGGCTTTCATTTGATAAATAATATGAAATTTTATTACCATCAGCCACTCTGCTTCGCATTTGGTCTCTATGTTTTCGTTTAAACGTACCATTAGTATTTACTAAATAAGAGTAAGGGCCTGTTCTAGAAGTCACTATTCCAGGTTCAGAACCCTTTTGTAATGTTTTGTTTATCCAAACAGAATCTCCAGGTTGAAATGGCATAGGCTGTTTAGTCTTATTTTGTAATTGTTGACGTAATTGTGCTTTTTCCATGTTTCCTCGAACGTCTGGTTTTAATAGATCGAATGTTGAACGCATTCTACGTCCAAACATCATTTCAAAAGGAGATCGTTCAGTGGAATGCTGAGGTGTATTTCTGTAACTGAACAAAAAACTACATAATCTTTCATTTAAATCTGTATGTGAGGCTACCATCCTCTCTTTAAAAGTTCGCACCGCTCTTTCTGCCAGCCCATTAGTTCTGGGATGGTATGGTGTGGTTTTAATGTGTGTTATTCCGATAGATTTACAAAAATATCTAAATTCATCAGCTACAAATTGAGGTCCATTGTCTGTTACAATATATTTCGGGTATCCGTATAAGGCAAATAAACTGCGTAGCCTTTTTATAGTACAAGTACATGTAGTGCTTTTCATTGGTAATACTTCCAACCATTTAGTGTAAGCATCAATGATTATTAGCCATGTAAAACCAAGAAATGGACCTGCGAAATCTATGTGAATCCTTGACCAGGGTTCGGGGGGAATACCCCACGAATATACCGGAACTTTGTTATTATTGTTTCTTGATCTTTGACATCGTTCACAATTTTGTCCAAAGTCGATAATGTCTTTATCTACATTCGGCCAATATACATGCAATCGGGCTAGAGATTGCATCGCAGTAATTCCTGCGTGTCCATCGTGTAACATTTTTAATATTTCAATTCGTAAATTAATTGGAATACAAATTCTACCGTTCCATAAAACAAATCCGTCTTCATATGACATTTCTTGTCTCTTTTCATAGAAAGCATATAAGTTAGTGTCAATTTCTTTTTTGTCTGGCCAGTATGAAGTTATATATTTTATAACATTTCTTAGTAAAGAGTCTTTAGATGTTTCTTCTCGTAAGCGATGTTTGGTAATAGGTATAGTTTTAAGTCTTAAATGAAGTAAATGTGAATATTTTGGTAAGCCAATTTTTTCTATTATTGAGGAATCTTCTTCTGGTAATGGTAAACGAGATAAGGCATCTGCTGGAGAGTTGTCCTTTGCAGGTAAATATTCTATGTCGTAGTCATAACAATTTAGTATCATTGCCCATCTCAAAAGTCGATTGCTGGCTATTTTAGGTGTCTCTCGGTTTGTACTAAATATACGTTCAAGTGGTTTGTGATCTGTTAGCAATGTAAATCTTCGACCATATAAATATTGATGAAACTTAGTAACTGCATAAATTAAGCCTAGTGCTTCCTTATCAATTGTTGAATACCGTTGTTCTACAATTGATAACGTTCTTGATCCAAAAGCGATAGGTCTCATATCTCCGTTCTCATATTTATGGAACATAACTGCTCCAATACCTTTGTCTGATGCGTCACTGCTCACATATATGGGAAGGTTGCTGTTATAATGGGCTAAGGTATTGTTTGATGTTAGTATATCCTTTAAACTATTAATAATATTAGAATCTGCTGTTGTCCAATCCCATTTATTTCCCTTTTTTAAAAATCTATACAATGGTATACATTTTACTTGTAACATTTCAATAAACCGGCCGTAGTAACTAATAGACCCTAGAAATGCTCTAAGTTCTGAAATGTTTGATGGGATAGGCATTTCTTTTATGGCTTTAACATGTTCTTCTGTTGGATGCAGTCCATGTTTATCTATCTTATGTCCTAAAAATGTTACACTTTCTTGTAGCCATGAGCATTTTGAAATTTGACTTTTAATACCCGCTGACTTTAATTTTTTTAAGACTGTTCGTACCTTATTAATGTGATCCGTTAAATTGTTTGCAGTTATAAGAATATCGTCAAGATAGCAGACTACTCCATCAATACCACTTAGTATTTGATCCATTGTTCGCTGAAATAAAGCTGGAGCAAAAGATATACCGAATGGTAAACGTTTATACTGATAGTATCCACTGTGTGTTGAGATTACTAAATATTTTCTGGACCCTGGATCAACCATCAGTTGTAAATAAGCGTCTTTTAAGTCTATTTTTGTAAACAATACACCTCCTGCTAATTTAGATGTTATTTCTTCAAATCTAGGTAATGGATAGTCATCCACTTGAACATGTCTATTGATTGTTACTTTGAAATCCGCACAAATACGTATGTTGCCATTATGTTTTACTGCTATAACTATTGGCGATGCCCATTCAATTGGGGTTGTCATTGTATCTACTGATTCTATAACGTTTTCATTTACTAGTCTCTGTAGTTCAGCTGTAACCTGATCTTTAAGGGCCAGTGGTACTGGTCTTGGTCGAAATGTTTTTGATGGCACGTTTTCTGAAATATGAATTTTTGCATAATGTCCTCTTATGGTACCTAATTTACCATCAAATATTTCAGGAAACTCGTTGAGTAGCTGTTGGACTATTTGATCGCGGTCCAAAGGGTTTTTAATAGTTCGGTTTCTTTCTATTATGTTATTTTGATCATTTATTTGGTGTATTTCTTTAATGTTACATAGCCTTGATCCTGGAGGCATTGGAAGTTCATATTGTATACACCAATCTAGGCCAAATAATGGTATATCATTATGTTTAGTTACGTATGCTTCTAATAGTTTAGTTTTATTAAATGCTTCTACCATAATTTGACAGATTCCCAATGTTTTAATCTTAACATCTGTATAAGCTATTAAGTTACTACATTTCTTCAATTTTGGTCTTCCTAGAGTTTTCCATAACTCTTTGCCAATAACTGAATGTACTGCACCTGGGTCATACAACATATCGATCTTAATATTGTTCATAATTGTTGGTATTAAAATTTTTGATGGCTTGTTTTTATGATTGATGTTAAAAGTTTGCGGAGACTCATCTACATCCGAATCTGAACTATTAGAATTTATATCATTATGAAAGGTTTGTACTTGTCTTGTTTTATTATATTTACTTTTAGAATATTTCGTCGTGATACAAACGCTTGAAAAATGGTTTTGCTTACCGCAAGCAGTACATTGCTTTCCACGTGCAGGGCACTCTGCAATATTTTTATGATATGACTTACCACAATAAGTACATCGCTTCATTTGATGATGATTCGTTTCGCTTTTAATTGTTTTATTGTTTTTGATTACTTTGTTAATAGTAACGTTATCGTTAAAATCTGAATGTTGCATTGTATGTGTTTGCGTTATAAAATTTGCTTGAGTTTCTGCCTGTTCTAAGTTTCTAGCTGTAGCTACTACATCCGCCAGTTTAGCACTGTTTTTAGGATGCTGTTTAATGAGTTCTTGTTGCCATTGCAGGTTATTTATACCAATTACCAATTGATCTCTCAGGCGTTCATCCATCATATTTCCAAATTCACAATACCCAGCTGAAGATCGAAGGTCCATTACAAATTGTGATACTGAGGTGCAACTATCCCTTCTTTTAGATGCAAATGCTACACGTTCTGCAAGTACATATGTTTTTCTTCCATATTATTCGTTCAAAACAGTTACGAGTTCGTCGAAATGTTTTTCTGTTACTGATGCTGGTCGGAAATGATCTACAAGTACCTTAAATGCTTTTTGACCAATCCGAGATAATAACAATCGTTTTCGTTTTTCTTCATTTTCTCTTGTGTTAAGTCCATGAAGTTCAAGTTCGATTTTAAATCGTTGTATATAATACTCCCAATCATCAGGGTTATTTAATTCTTCAAATGTAAATTTTTCGAGGGACATAATTCTCCTTTATCCTCGTCGCCAAATATAGTATTATAGTATATTATGTATTTAAATAATAATCCATTGCAATACATATGTTTTTATTTGACAGCCTTGTTGCTTAGTAACCCTACTACAATAATTATGTTAGTATTTTATGGAGGCACCTAATTCTAAAACATTAAGAACAGTTTACATGAAATAATACATTGTTAGATTTAATCGAATATTTGTCATTTTAAATAAACAATCTTGCGCTTTTTCTTACTTAATTTTTTTGTGACGATGTTTCATATTTTCACAGTAAACAAGATCACGAGATAAATGAAACAATAGTTTTATAGTTATGAAATTATAGTAAAATTATAAAACGTTTTACTATAAAGGAAATTACAAATATACCTAATTAAACTATACACAAAACAATTAAATACACACTTAATTATTACCGTACAAGTCATGTCCGGGCGGAATAGTAGCAAAAATGCTAGAGCTACATTGCCCCGCAGAATGGCAATGCCTATTATTTGAGCGCAAAACGAGCCAGTTCTCGTGTAGCTCAGCTCAGTCAGTAGAGGCGATAAGACGAGGTGTTATGTCTTTTAAAAAGTGTTTAACACATTGACTCCATAGGCCAAGGGTTTCTACAGTATATGGTATAAAGATATAATTTTGACTAAGGGAGGCGGTATTTACATAACTTGAATAGTTCAGCTCTTTACGCCGCAGCTCCCACTTTAGACGCCGTCTCCCTGACATAAGACGGAGCCAATGTGTCAACGCATACAAAGCCCCACAACAGGGAACGTTTCCTTACCCAAGGAACCAGCGACAGACCATCAGGTCTCTTACCATCATTTCAAATTATTCCAGAAGGCTCAATAAGAGCAGGAATATCCGTGGTAGCCTGAGTCACCATATTGCATTATTTGAGTAATCTATGGTAAAAGTGGTTTACTGAACATTAGCGACTGGACATAAAACTCTATCTCCAGTGCCTATCCATGTCGTCCTCCCTGTGCTACGCGTTCCTGTTCGTGACGCGGCTGGAGGCGATGGGCGTGGGCGCGGGCTGGGCCCAGCTGTGGGACTCGCCGGGCGGAGACGGGGACATGAGCATCGCTACGGCCGCTGCCATGATGCTGGTCGATGCATGTATTTACATCGCTATTGGATGTGTGATTAATTATTTTTATGGTAAGTTTGTATATTTCTTCTTTGATGTTAATTTTAAAATATTAAAATAAGGAGGTTATTTGTTGTTATTGTAATTCAAAGTAAGTTATAGTTCAATTATAAAAAGCTTCTAGAAATTATTTTTTCTAAACCATTGTTTCTAAAAACAAATCTAATTATATGTAATTTAATAATACTTTCTTAGATTTACGCGAATGTTTGACATTTTTAAATAAAAGTATCTTTTCGGATTATTTCGCGGATTTATTTTGATTTTTAGTTCCCGACGTTTCGAATTCTTTACAGCATCCATGGTCACGGGAGAGACTGAGGTGTTACATGTCTTGAAGGTATAGTTGTTACAGACAGCCTACCCACAATTAACAAAATGAAAATTGCACCAATTACATTACAATATATATATTTTTTATATAAAAATGTTTTCAGTTAAAAAATATTGTGTGTGATGCTGTAAAGCATTCGAAACGTCGGGAACCAAAAATCAAAATAAATCCGCGAAATAATCCGAGAAGATAGTTTTATATATGTAATTTAAAATAAAAATTAAATTCAATTATTGATTATTATCACTAAACTTGTAGGTATCAAAAGCGAGAGCAACATCACAGTGTGCCCCGCCTCGGGCGAGAAGGCGGGGGTGAGCGTGGTGGGCGTCACCAAGATATACGACGAGGGCTCACGCAGGGCCAAGCTCGCGCTCGACAACGTGTCCTTGGAGCTGCACAGGGGGCAGATCACCACCCTGCTGGGGCACAATGGCGCTGGCAAGACCACGCTTATGTTAGTATCATAATCATTGATTTTTTACTCCTTTTATAAATTTTTATGTCCAATATGTATCATTAATCAGCTATAAATATGAAAGACACTTTATTCAGGAATTTCATAACATTCCCGTCATCTACACTCTTTTATAGAAACTAACATTAGTCATTACTTAATTATAATTTTAGGGAATATTAAAAAAATAAAAAAAATGTGTAATACTTATTTGCGTACTATACTTGCACTTATTTGATTTGTTTAGAAAAATCCTGACGGGCATGCTGAAGCCCACCAAGGGCCACGTGGTAGTGCGCACGGAGGACGGCGAGGGCGAGGGCGGGGGCGCGCGGCTCGGCGTGTGCCCGCAGCGCGACGTGCTGTTCGAGTACATGTCCGCGCACGAGCACATCGCGCTCTACGCGCAGCTCAAGAGCGGGAAGAGCCTGGCCGAGGTGCAGGATGAAGTGGACAGGTTAGCTTTTTTTGTTGTATAGAATGTTAAATTCATTTAAGATATTTAGTTACGATAAAGAGCTCACCGTTTGTATAGATGATCAATGGTGACATTGCATTCGAGTACGTTAGAAAATTTCAAGTCGGATATTTTCATAAATAACGTTGAAAAAAAATACTAATTTGTGAAAATTTTATGTTAAACTAGTATTTGTTTTGAGCTTGTGTGGAATTTAAAAATTAGCTTCTTCCAAATTTTAAGATAAAAGCAATCTCCACGATGAATTTCACTCAAATCTTCTACGCTATAAGAAAATATAATAGATCGCGAAGACGTATAAAACGCTAATTTGCTCAGCAAGTTTGCCATGTTGTGTATTGTGCAGCATCAGCCGGGCGCTGGGGCTGGGCGCGCTGGGCGCGCGCGCGGCGGCGCGGCTGTCGGGCGGCACGCGGCGGCGCCTGTGCGTGGCGCTGGCCTTCGTGGCGCGCCCCGCGCTCGTGTCGCTGGACGAGCCCACCGCCGGCGTCGACCCCGCCGCCAGGAGGTACCTACTCCACTCCACTCTAGTCCTCTTATATACTCTTTTCTCGTCTTGTCCTATATTAAAATCGCAAAAAGCTCCTATAACATTCTGTGATACCACCCGATTTGTTGTTGATTCACCTTTGGTGAAGTGATCTTGTTCAGTGTTCGCTATACATAATGTTGCTACTAGTTAATTGATTTAAAGTTCTTTTTTCTAATATTTTAATGCTGGTATTTACCTATTCCCGGCCCTAACCTACCAACTGCTTTTACTGCTTTTACACTAAGGTTCTACTTTACACCCTAGTCGTCCTACATCCTCCACTCTAGTCACCTTAGTTTTATTTAATATATGCTTACTTTTTTTATATCTGTAACTGTCGTCAACTCTTAGACGTTAAAAGAAAATAATTCTTAGTTAAAATTACATTTAATACTATATTATTTATAAAAATATATATAAATTATTTACACAAACACACACACACACAGATAAACTGAATTACACAAATTCTTAAATTTAGTGTATAACATATTTTTTAAAGACAAGTTTACTTCGAACATTTTTGATGATATGAATAAAAATGAAGTTGAATTTTTCAGAGATATCTGGTCACTGATAATGAAGTTGCGCGAGAACAGGACGATCCTGATGACCACGCACCTTCTCGACGAGGCGGAACTGCTTAGCGACCAGATCATCATCATGCACAAGGTGAGCTTCTGTGACTTTAGAAAAATTTCTGTCTGATTTGATAAACCTTCCATATGTTAATTTCTGAAAAATCTGTGGTCCATTGTCTACCTACTTTTTATAGGCAAAGAAAAATTTTCATTTTATAAAAACAAAAACAAAATCCACAAAAATACATGTTATATGACGTTTGTGGCTTTTTAGGGACAAATCCACACAACCGGCTCTCCAATAGAAATTAAACGGTCCTTAGGCACTGGTTACAAACTAACCGTCATGTATCCGGATAAAAAGCTCAATCAGCTAGAAGCAGCTGATGATGAAGAAGTATCCATAGAAGAGAAGACGAAGAACTTGTTGGCGGTGACCAGAAGTGTAGTGAAGAACGCCAATGTAATGGATGTGAACGATTCAGAGGTGGAAATCAATTTGCCATTCTATGATGCTGATGGAGTCAGTAACAAGTAAGTATACCTAAATATTTCGAGAGGAGAAAACTATTTCTTAATTTCCTTTTAATATATTATTAATTCTTTTAAAAAACTTGAAAAGTGTTGAATTATACTGACTATTTTCAAGCAATCTAATGCCTTTTAAGGAGTTGCACATACAGCTAAATCACTTGACTATTTTGGATAACTTCTCGTGCTAGTTTCTTGGAGCTGACCCTGGCGCTGGAGCAGCACCGCGACGCGCTCGCCTACCGCAGCCTGAGCCTGGACTGCAGCAGCCTGGAGCAGGTGTTTCATGCGATCTGCCAACAGCAAGAGAACGGGGATTCCCCCGGTATACCCTTGAATTACTATATTTCTGAATAAAATATATTTAGTGGCCTAACTACGTATATTGGAAGCTTTTTTCTAATGTAAGATATAGGTGTAAATATAACCTTCTCAAATCAGCTGTATCGATGTACTTATTCGTTTTTAGTTAGACAAAATCCCAACTTTGAGAAAAACTATAAAACATGTGATGCACCACCATACCATTTTATAATAAAACAATAAAAAGGTCTAATCTATACATATAATAAAATTGTAACTAAGCTGAATCACATTTAATATATTTTGGAAATTCTTATTGAAATAGACATTATTATCGATACAGAGGCCGAATCTATAGTTTTCAGAATTTTTGTCTCTCTGTCTGTCTGTGACCGCATCACGGAAAAACCACTAGAGGGATTTTGATGAAATTTGGTATGATGATAGCTGGTTATCCGGGTCAACATATAGGATACATTTTACTGTGGGAAAATATATCCATTTCTGATAAATCTATACTACACGTTAAAACGTAAGTAGGGACGAACCCGAGCGTAGCGAGGGTGAGTCGCTAGTATACATATGAACGTGTAAACAAAAAGTTAATAGTTAATATAAATATTTATTGAGTGACATTTTTTAGTATATGACCACCTTTTCGTATGTTCTACCGTGTTCAGAAGTATCGTCGATCCCGGAATCAACGTCCAAGAGCGCGTCGACGTCCAGCTTGCCCGCCGACGTTGCGCCGCTGGTGGAGCGCGACGGCCCGCTCAAGGGCTCGCTGCGGCAACAGTTCGCGGCCTTGATGTACGCGAGATACCTGCACTATATAAGAAACAAGTGAGTAATGTTAACTCTTATAATATGAAGACTACTTACTAACGCTAAAAAATCTTTCGTATGTACTTATGAGTTGTCCCTATTTTCATGCAGCCTTGGAGCAACTTTCTAACTTACATTTTTTATATAGAGATAGTATATGGGCCGGTGAGTAATATGGATCACTTTTTGTCCCAGTAAATTTAATTTCTGTGGGCCACATGTTGCTGAAAAATTTAATTTAGAGTTTTAACTAAATCATGAAAAGACTACTCCAAATTTTAATAATTCAGCATGGTTGGTTACCTTCTACAAAGTTTAAAAATACTTATAAAACTATTCAGAATTCCTTTAGACATCAGATTAGAATGATCAATTAAATTTTTGAATTTCGGGCTACTTACTTTTAAGTTAACATTTTTGGGTATATCAGAAACTTTAGGCAAAGTAAATTTTAGAAAGTTTCTGACTTTGGATCACCTACCATAAAACTAACATAACGCGTGCCGTATATCAGATGGCTGCTGTTCCTGGTGCTGGCGCTGCCATCCCTGTTCCTGGTGGCGGCGATGGGCTTCTCCACCATCCGCCCGCCCGCCGACAACGAGGTGCCGCTGCTGCTGCACGCCGGCTTGTACGAAAACTCCACACAGTTCATTGTGTGAGTGAAAGTTATTGTAACTTTTTATGGAATATCACTTTTTAAATAAAATTATCTTTTTGGCTCTGTTTTTGGTTCCCGACCATAACAGCAATCATGTTTACGGGGGAGATCATGATTAGTGTAAAATATTCAAAACGCCGGGAATATTCGCATAAATTTAAGAAAGTATTATGGTAAAAGTCACTTTGTCGTAATCGGACTATGATACTGCTAAAACTGCTTCGACGGATTTAAATGAAAAGTACACATATGTATAGGTTATGACGAAGAGTAGCACTCATGCTATTATATATAGGCTGTTAAAAAATTTTCCAATATGTGGCACTATCTGTGTATAATATTATAAATCGAAGGAGGATTAGTTGCTAGTATTCATCATAACAAAATATATCACAAGTTGAAAGTAACACAAGAAACGCTGTAAGGTATTTTATTATGTCATTGAATAATATATAATAGATTATCTGTTTGTGTTGTTTCCAGGTCCCACCCATCAACATACGCGGACGACGTAGACTCTAGTTTTGCCCAACAGATCCTGGATGTTCTGCGATATAACACACAGTCCAGAAATTTATCTAGCGAGGTGGGTGAGATAGAGATGTGTTATAAACTGGAGTCTGTTTATAACAGACTATACTATACTATTACTAAACGTACTTTTATTTTCTTTCTTAGACAAAACAATCTTAAATATTATTTCAGTTAAGTCTTTAAAAATAAAACCAATTTTTGGTATATGATCCAGTTGCAGGTCTTGAGCTTTTTGACCGACTTCAAAAAGGAGGTGTCAATCAATTCAGTTGTATTTGTGTGTATGCTAAGTGACATTTTCGCCAATTTTTTAATCCTTTTTAATTCTTTTTTTATATTTATATAGATACCTTTATAGGATTTTACCTAATGGATATAAAACTACCTGTATTAATTAAAAAAATCCACCCCTAAAAGTGGAACATTTTTTTAATTTTGTAACATAAACATTTTGAATATGATGAAAAGAGACAGTCCAGTACATCTTTCTTAAGAAATGTCTTCTGTATCTAAGCAGTAGTCCATATATTTTGTTGTTGTTACATTTTATAAGAAAATATTGATTTCTCCTAGGATTCAGTAACATGTCAGTGCGTAGAGTCCATACAGCACTGCGACATCGACGAGGCGAGGGCGCCGCGCCGGCCGCCGCTGATGGTGGCTCCCGACGTGCGCGCGCTCAACCGCTGGCTCGTCGACTCGGAACAGTTTTATAGGGAGAAGAGGTAAGAATATTTGTTTTGATATAAGAAATAATTAAATCTTTCATATTGAATATATTATTATCAGTATATAACTGCCTCCGTGGTCTAGTGGTTGTCGTGGGTTCGAGTTTGGATCTTATCATATGTTGCATATTGAATTTGCTTAGCAATGTAAATTTTCGACTTACACAGCCATTGGATTTTAAAATTTTGTTATGACTAAATAGTAATTAAAAGATATATAACTTTATATGTAATTTATAGCAAAGTTTTACAGACCATGCGATTGAAAACAACTACAATGGAAAAATTTAAATTTAAATCAAAACATTTTGAATTAGACAAAAATATATATAAAATATACATGTTGATTTTGTTACTTTTTCACGTTAAAACGACTGGACAGATTTCTATGAAATTCATTATTCAGATAGTCTATAACCTCGAGTCTCACAGGCTACTATTAGACACTCGGTGACGCATCCGATAATAGCTGTGATAAGTCGCAAACCATAATATAAACCCTCGTCGCCTCGCAGATACATAGGGTACAGTGCGGTGGCGCGGGCACCGGGCGCGCGGCTGGTGGCGTGGTACAACAACAAGGGGCACCACGCGCTGCCGGCGGCGCTGGGCGCGCTGCACGCCGCGGCGCTGCGCGCGCGCCGCCCCGCCGCCGCGCTCGCCGTCTACTCGCACCCGCTCAAGATATCCAAGGAGGACCTCAACAAGGACACCGTGTTAGACATTCACTTACTTACTATACTTATTGTATACTGCTCGCTATATCTTTATATTTCACCCTTAGTAGTGTTTTTTTTTTAGGAAACAGTATTTTATTATATTTACTCAATTTAAAATTACATACACAGGGAAGGAGTTGATAATGCAAAGACCAATATTTTCTTATGTATATAGAATATATCAAATAATTATTCTCAATTCGATTTAAAACTTTTGTTATGGGCTTCGAAGTGTGTTACCAAATTGTAATTATTTACCAAATTACGTTTGTCTTTTTTTTTGTTGGTTACTGTTTTTACCTCACTTTTAGATTTATTGAGAAATAATAAGTGAAATTAACATGTAGTATTTACCTTTACATGATTTTACATACCCTGTACATGTAGTGTTACATCTAAATATTACAATAGGAATACTAATTATGTAAAGTCGCCGGTAGACTCAATAAACAAATAAATAAAGTGCGATATGCCCGTCCCCGTCGCCGGCAGGTACCAGCACATCGCGGACGCGGGCATCTCGGGCATGGTGCTGGTGGCGTACGCGCTGGCGGGCGCGGGCGGCGCGCTGTACGCGGTGGCGGCGCGGCGCGGCGCGCGCGTGCGCCTGGCGCTGCTGGCGGGCGCGCCGCCCGCCGCGCTCTGCGCCGCCGCGCTGCTCTGGGACCTCATGGTCAGTGCTTACCCTACTCATTCCTATGACTCTAGCTTTTGGACATTTTTTTTGCTTTCTTATATATCTGCTCGGTTAAACTCGCATGGAAAGTATTATAAGTGCAAGGCTAACGCGTAATTTATTTGTATGCTAGTTTTAAACTGGTTTTTAACCATCTTCAACATAAAATTTATTTTATTAACCTATAATCCCTTCATCCCCTTTCCATCATCGGACAACCCGACGAACGGCTGGTTTCCATCCTTATGTCGTGGACATTCCACTCGTCTGCACGAAGCGTTTCGCTACGTCATTTATTATACGTACGGCTAAGGATTGGAACAACCTGCCTGCGTCGGTGTTTTCGTCCGATTACAATATGGGTGTCTTCAAGGCAAGAGTGAATAGGTGGCTACTGAATTAGTGCGATTTACCATCTACGACTGCGTTACCACATACCATCAGGTGGAACGTTATCAAGCACTAATTCAGAATAGTATAAAAAAATTTTTATAGTAAACCTAAATAAAATAAAATTGTGAATAATATTGTACTTATAAAGAGAAAGTGTAGTTTCTCGTCGGCTCACCTCAGCAAATCTCTCTTCTCTTTCTTTTCAGCCTTACGAAGCGATGATTCACGAACTTACATACTGACATTTAATTTAAATTTAAAATGTCAAAATTTACAATTCAAAAGTCTTGTAAAAATCTATTTGAATAAAGTAGAATCTAATTTGATTTTGAATTGATTTAAATGATTTGAAATATTTAGACGAAATAGCCTAATGTTAATAATAAATATGAATTACAATAAAATGTAATTTGTATTCCAGATAATCTTCATCAACATGGTGATCACGGCGATAGTGCTGGAGGTGTTCCACTTCCCGGTGTTCGTGGCGCGCAACAACCTGCCCGCCATCTGCATTCTCATCATGCTCTACGGGTTCGATATGTTCATATAATGTCTAGGAATTAATAGCTTATCCTTATGCAAGAAATTATGATTTTCATTAGCATGCAATGCTGAGGATGCTATATTTAATTTTGATCATTATTTTAAATAAAACTATCTTTTCGGATTTTGTCGCGGATTTATTTGCATTTTTGTTTCCCGACGTTTCGAATGCTTTACAGCATCCATGGTCACGGGAGAGACTGAGGTGTTACATGTCTTGAAGGTATAGTTGTTACAGACAGCCTACCCACAATTAACAAAATGAAAATTGCACCAATTACATTACAATATTTTTTAACTTTAAACATTTTTATAATTTTAATTATAATTCAATATGGAATATTATTTATTTAATTTTTGCTATTATTTCTATAATTATTACAATTTTAAAATATTAATTAGTAATCTATATTTAGTGTTGCCATTATTATATTTATAACCATAAAGAAAAATATAAAATATGGTATTAATTATTTAAGCCATATAATTGTTCTGTGTGTAATTTAAAAAGTTAAAGTTAATTAAGGATAATTATTTTAATTTAGTTTGCTATTATTTAAAAACAACTTACTAAGCAACACTATTACTATATACTTTTACAGATGAAAAATGAAAAATATTCATCTGATAAGCTGTCATTTTGATCTACACAGTAAGAACTTACTACATCTACCTGTCTGTTATGTTTATATTTATTATTTGATTTTATTATATTAATGACAGGATCCCATGACGATGGTAGTATCCAGCCATCTTCCCTACTACCATCGTATACTACCATCGGATCGGATATCGGATACTACCATCGTCATGGGATCCTGTCATTAATATAATAAAATCAAATAATAAATATAAACATAACAGACAGGTAGATGTAGTAAGTTCTTACTGTGTAGATCAAAATGACAGCTTATCAGATTAATATTTTTCATTTTTCATCTGTAAAAGTATATAGTCATAGTGTTGCTTAGTAAGTGGTTTTTAAATAATAGCAAACTAAATTAAAATAATTATCCTTAATTAACTTTAACTTTTTAAATTACACACAGAACAATTATATGGCTTAAATAATTAATACCATATTTTATATTTTTCTTTATGGTTATAAATATAATAATGGCAACACTAAATATAGATTACTAATTAATATTTTAAAATTGTAATAATTATAGAAATAATAGCAAAAATTAAATAAATAATATTCCATATTCAATTATAATTAAAATTATAAAAATGTTTAAAGTTAAAAAATATTGTAATGTAATTGGTGCAATTTTCATTTTGTTAATTGTGGGTAGGCTGTCTGTAACAACTATACCTTCAAGACATGTAACACCTCAGTCTCTCTCGTGACCATGGATGCTGTAAAGCATTCGAAACGTCGGGAAACAAAAATGCAAATAAATCCGCGACAAAATCCGAAAAGATAGTTTTATTTAAAATGTCAAATATTCGCGTAAATCTAAGAAAGTGTTATTTTGATCATTATATTAATCTTGGCACTTTAAATATCGAAGTAAAAGCACAATGACATAAATCTTTAAATACCAATGTATTACTCCAGATCATAGTCTATCTGTATAATAAATTCCATTCGAATCTGTCCAGTCGTCTTATAATTCTTTAGAATTATGAGTAGTGCGCATACACATACATACATATTTTTCCAATTATAGTTATAATCCGATTATGTATAATTATATATGGTGTGTACCGTAGCTACGCGTGCGCGAACCTGGTGCACGTGGCGGAGAAGGCGTTCCGCGAGGCGAGCCTGGCCAGCATGCTGCTGTTCTGCGGCAACGCCTTCACCGGCCTCGCCGGCATCGCGGCGCTGATCGTGCTCGACGTCATCTCCGACTCCGACGTGAGTCACGCGCGCACACACACACACACACACACGTAATATACATGCGTAAATATACTATACATACATGCGCATACAAATGCACACACACACGACTTCAAAGACACGCGCACATACACTTGTGCGCACACGCACGTATACACACACACTGTTGGAATTTAATTATATATTACTACTAGCTTTTGCATACGCTTGGTTATCTTCAATCGGTGTTTCGATTGAATCATTGAAAATGACGACTCTGTAGGATAGAAGTGGTTCGAATTCAACTCGCTAAACTAACAAACATACTACAAATATTGTTATTTAAACCAGTTATTCTACATAGGCTCTAATGAGTTGCAGAATTTTAAAGTAAATGTCGATGGGTGATTGTCTTACAAATTGCTCGATCCTTAATCGACTCACTTCAGCTATACATACCGCCATATCGCAGGCGACGGATCACGCGCGGTGGGTGCTGCACAAGATCCTGCTCCTCAGTCCGCAGTTCGCGCTCGGGGACGGCTTGCTCGAGATCGCCAAAAATACTATACAAGCTGAGGTTGGTTTACATTATTTCAGATATTTTTATTACCAAAATAATATCTTGTCTTTACAAATATATATATATTTAGTATTATATACATATGGTCCAGTGTTTAGCTTGGACCGCTATAGATACGACAGTCCCAAATTCGAGTACAGAATCTGCCCAAGGTAAGTTACTGGGCTTTTTTGTAAGATTTTAAGAAGGTCGAAAGAAGAAACACGTACATATATCTCAGTATTTACTTTCTATTCTAACATTTGTTAGGCTACATTGACACTTAATCGCCCATTAAATAATTATTTATAGCGCACCTATATTTTTTGAACAAATGATTACATAAATAATACCGTACTCTTACAGGTTCTTAGTCAATTCGCTATGGACACCTACCGTGACCCGTTGTCAGAGAACGTGGTGGGCTACCACTACGCCGCGCTCGTGCTGGTCGGCACTTTGCTGTTGGCACTCAACTTGGCCATCGAATATGATTGCTTTGAATTTATATTAAGCAGGTGAGGATTGCTGTAATGTTATTATATTTTACGTTAACCTTATCTTCTTCATTAATATGGCAGACTTCTATGTAATATATAATTTTTATTTGGATTGACTTCAAGCGTAGAGTGAGATCGGCAGCCTTTTGATGATCGCCATTTTTCTAAAGATAATATTCATATTGAATAATTTAAACAATCTTATAATGGCAATTATATTTTTAAATAATTGTGCTTGGGTCACATACACATATAATATAAATATGTAGTATTAAAATAAATAACCTATGACTCAATGTGATATATGAGATCATCAATATGAATAAAATGAGCCTAAACTCGAAACTAAATTTTACTAGTAAGCCCTGAAGACTACATTTCCTGACTCGTTATCAAATCAGTTCTGTAGCAGTAGATTAAAATCTACTACCAAGATTCAATAACATAGTTACAAAAAAAGAGCTAAAAAAAGCGTTTAAAAAATCTGAGAAATTGTACATTTTAACTTGCTATCAAAAGTATGTTTAGACAACTTGTAAAGAATATGCAATATTTGTTCGTTAGATGTCGTCGCGGTCCGCCAGAGGAGGCTGAGGGGGCGGAGGAGGAGGCGCCGGACGTGCGCGCGGAGGAGCGCCGCGTGCGCGCCGCGCTGCGCCCGCTGCGCCTGCACACCATCGGCAACATTAACGCTGGTAACTAGTGCTGTTACTTTTTGTTATTTTTTCTCTACTTCTACTTTCTACTCTAGCTTCAGGAGCGTCCCTAATTACCTTATATCTTATTTGTTACACTAGAATCTACATCATAATGTATTTGTACAATGGTGTTATACAAAAGATTTCGTAATTATTATTATAATATATCATTATTGCAACTAAAGTAACTACTGTATTTTAAAGACCATTTATATTTAACCCAAGATTTAAATCTACTTCACCTGGTTTCTCAAGCGCCTACTATATCTGTATCCGTCCATAGGGTTCGTAGACACAGAGGACATGATGAAGAAAGGTTCGCTGTCGCTGTCGCGGGCGGAGAAGGAGAGGGAGAGGGAGCGGGAGCTGGCGGGCGCAGGCGCGGACGCGTGTGCCGCGCTGCGCCTGCGCCGCGCCTACGGGCCGCACGTGGCGCTGCACGCGTTCACGCTGGGCGTGCCGCCCGGACAGGTGCTCGCTTACTCCACTTTGTTACATAAACCTCTAACGCGTTTAATAATTGGAAATTTGATTGATAAACCCTAAATCCCTAATTTTATTTAAAAAACAAAATATTTGTTAACACAAATCCAACTTAATTATTCTGATTAGCGATAGTCCTGACGTCGAAAATCCACCAATATTGTCAGGTAGTCTATTCTGATTGTGATACGATAAATTTACCCCACTGACATAGTAGACCATGTAGGGTCGCAGAGGCTTGTCTAAGCCCCCAATTTATAGAGAATGCTAGTAACACAGTCCCCCCGCGCAGTGCACGGCGCTGCTGGGCGAGAACGGCGCGGGCAAGTCCACGACGTTCGCGCTGCTGACCGGCCAGCTGCGGCCCTCCGCCGGCCGCGTGCTGCTGCGCGGCCGCCGCGCCTCCCCGCGGGACCTCTGCCAGGGACACATCAGTCAGTTGCACTCCTCTTTACTTAATACTTTCTTAGATTTACGCGAATATTTGACATCTATATATATAAAAGAAAGTCGTTTTTAAATAAAACTATATTTTCGGATTTTTCGTGCCTCCTTATTTGTTACTCTGGGGAGAATAGCATTAGCTGCGAATAAGTGAGTGATTTCACACGTAGCAGCTTACCGAAGTAGGCATATGGTTGTATCGAACGGCAAAGCCTGATACGGTAAAAGTACTTTCTTTATATAGCAAACCATATACGAAAACGGCTTCGACGACACCCGTATCATGAACGTTTGCTTTCTATAATCTGCGTTATTAAATTTAAAAAAATACATATTGTTCGCATTGTTAACGATTCAAACTCGCGACAAATTCACAAAAATAAAAAGTGGTAGTGTGCATAGCTCGTAATATGTAGTTAGTATATGTAGTAGCTAATTAGTAGCCAAGATGACGGTGAAATAAGAACTTTTTAATTTATCTATGGATTCTCTTATAGGTTACTGTCCACAAACTGACGCCGTGGATCCGATGATGACGGTGGAAGAAACTTTAATATACTTCTGCATGTTGCGGGGTATTGATAATAGGGAAGAGGTAAGTTTTTATAGATGTAATTCAGTAAGATGCATTGGTGTTTATATTGGTGCAAATGAAGTATATATGTATCCCTATGTCCATCACATTAATAATGTTATAGCAGTACTTAAAAGAGCCTCATATCAGAAATATTTGCCTACCGGTAGCTTACAAAAAACAATTTTTTCAATTTTTGTCTGTCTGCCTGTTTGTTTGTTCCGGATAATCTCTGAAACGGCTGGACTGATTTTGACGGGAATTTCACTGGAAGATATTTGATGTTATAGGGAATAACATAGGCTACTTTTATTTTAGAAAAAGGATTAGCGTCCCGTTCAAAAAATTAAAACGTACCTAGGGACGACTCCGAGCGAAGCGAGTTTTATAATACATATGTGTTGACATGTTCGTGTCGTGCGTTGCGCAGATGGTGCGGCGCACGCTGCAGGCGCTGGGGCTGCGGCAGTTCGCGCGCGTGCGCTGCGCCGCGCTCAGCGGCGGCAACCGCCGCAAGCTGTGCGCCGCCGCCGCGCTTATGTCGCGCGCGCCGCTCGTGCTGCTCGACGAGCCCACCAGGTGATCGCCTGCTTCTTGATATTTGTGTCCGATAGGTGGCGTTCTTGCCCGCGTGAACTACAGCGCGGCTTCACGTGATGTATTCCTTTGATAATTTTTTTGATTATTGAAAACTTTGTGTAGAAAAAAATATTATTAAAGGTTTATTATATTCTATGAATTAAAAATATGTTTCTTTATAATTCACAGTCGCTAAGTAATACCCGTGTAGTATTTGACTGAATGAAATATAGTTCGGAGTTATTTTTTATTACGTCTACTTGAACCGTTAAGCTGTTTTCTAATTAATTTTATTTTAAGTAATTTTTTCATCTTCAAAAACATCTAACATATTCCTAAAACCGATATACAATTTGGTCCATTTATACTAAATTATATGTATAAAGAAATGAGCAAAATATACAACTGTGCGTGCCTCGGCAGCGGCATGGACCCGATGTCGCGCGCGGGCGTGGCGCGCGCGGTGCGGCGGCGCGGCGCGCGCGCGGGCGCTGGCGTGCTGCTGGCCACGCACGCGCTGGAGGACGCGCGCCGCGCCGCCGCGCGCGTGGCGCTGCTGCGCGCCGGCCGCCTCGTCGCCGTCGCGCCGCTCGACGACTGCCTGCGCCGGTATGTATCCTACGTGTATTTTGTTAACGTTGGGAAATGCATTTACGCATACCACTGTATACATATAGGTGATTATGTGGGACTCGCCGGCTAGAAAGCCAGTACTACTCACTAAAACTCATCAGAACCTCCTCCGTCTTAATTGGGCGTCGCAGGATCGCTTACGCACTCGACTACGACATCCCGAGACGGCAGATCTGCTGAAGTAGACTACGACAACGACTCACGTGATTCGCGTCCCAGTGTGTCTCTTGGCTGCATGCCCGGCTGAATTGCCGGACCCTAATGACCCTCTTCCCTTCCACGACAAGGTTAACATTCCCTATTGAAAATTTCCAAATTTCAATAGGGAAGATGGCTGGGTACTACCATCGTCATGGGATCCTGTTATTAATATAATAAAATCAAATAATAAATATAAACATAACAGACAGGCAGATGTAGTAAGTTCATACTGTGTAGATCAAAATGACAGCTTATCAGATTAATATTTTTCATTTTTCATTTGTGAAAGTATATATTAATAGTGTTGCTTAGTAAGTTGTTTTTAAATAATACCAAACTAAATTAAAATTATTATCCTTAATTAATTTTAACTTTTTTTTTTTAATTACACATAGAACAATTATATGGCTTTAATAATTAATACTATATTTTATATTTTTCTTTATGGTTATAAATATAATAATGGCAACACTAAATATAGATTACTAATTAATATTTTTAATATTGTAATAATTATAAAAATAATAGCAAAAATTAAATAAATAATTTTCCATATTCAATTATAATTAAAATTATAAAAATGTTTAAAGTTAAAAAATATTGTAATGTAATTGGTGCAATTTTCATTTTATTAATTGTGGGTAGGATGTCTGTAACAACTATACCTTTAAGACATGTAACACCTCAGTCTCTCCCGTGACCATGGATGCTGTAAAGCATTCGAAACGTCGGGAAACAAAAATCAAAATAAATCCGCGAAATAATCCGAAAAGACAATTTTAGTACTTATTTAGTTATTAATGCTACAAGGTTTTATGTGTCATTAGCTACAGTTTTGCAAAAACAAACCACTAGATAGCGACACTATAACTACAAAATATTCAATTTTACATAGTTCTATGTTGTTGTTTTTACGAAAACAAAATAACGAGGTTCTATGTAAAAATTACTAAACTTTACTAAAATTAACATAGAACCTTGTAATAGTGAGCCAACGATATTGTAAGCTTTTTTAATTATAATATTATTGAGATAACAATGTCCTTCTGACTGGTTTCAGTCACAGCAACCATCTCACTAAGACTAGACTATTGTGCAGGGGATATTATATAACATAAATATGCGTCAACACAATTCACTCCATCTTATTTGCTTCTAATGTGATAACAGCTCGACAAGTGCGGTGAAAAATCGGACGTATGACCGACAGCTACTCCAAGTTACGGGGAAACACCTAGAACTTCTGAATTTCAAAATATTCGTAATAATTTCTTAAAAGAAAGTGTTAGTAACTAAACTAAGTTCGACCCAAAACCTCCGGATCGGCGCTCGTGTAAGCTAGCCGCGAGATCAAAGGAGATAATATGTAATAAAATAAAAAGCAAGTTTTCAAAAGGCATGTGCGGTCCGCCAACCCATCTTGGCTAGAGTGGCGGAATACGAATGAACGTGCTTAGTAACGGGGCATTAAAAAGAGCAGAATGTAAATCTAATATCGGATATTTCCGCGCGCAGGTTCGGCGGCGGCTACGTGGTGGCGTGCCGCACGGCGCGCGGGCGCGCGCGCGCCGCGTGGGCGCGAGTGGCGCGCGCCGCACCTTCCGCCGCGCTGCGCGTGCTGCACCACGCCGCGCTGCACTTCCTGCTGCCCGCGCACGCCACCGGTATTGTCTATTCTATACATATAATAAAACTGTAACAAAGCTGTGTCTGTACATTAAATAAACCTTAAAAACTATTAGGAGTTGATAAGTAATCGATACAGGAAAAAATATCTTAATCTATAAAAAAGCAACTCAAAAACTAATGAGTCAATTAGGCAGCCATGTTGATATGACCAACTATGACCTGTTTCCCATAGTATGAAGCCCCAGTATTGAAGCCCCAGCAGTGAGGTGTCAAAAAAGCTAAACACACTGTGTAGATAAACAGACATTCTGTTTTGTCATTATATAATTAAAATCTTCATTTTCAGTTGACGGCAAAGAAATAGAAACAAATCTGAGCGACGTCTTCCGTCTCCTCGCAGAGCTTCAGATGAGCTGCGACATCGAAGACTACACCGTCAACCAGAGCTCGCTCGAACAGGTCCATATCTTTTCCTGTATAAATAAATATTTATTTATAGCTTTTACCAAATAATAATAAGATTATATTTAATATTAAAAAAAAAAACAAATTAATTCAATACCACGTGAAGATATGAATATCAAAAATAAATAATACAGACAGCAAAAAATTACATAATTGTAATTCATAAACGACATTCTAATCTTGTCCAGATGTTCCTGAACTTCACCGAGAGGACTAGCATCCTGGAGAGCGCGGAGGAGCCCCCGCCGCCCGCGCGCGGCTGCGAGGAGCTGGACAGCGTCACCTCGCTGTGACATCTTGCCAAATATACTCTAATATATAATTATCTGAACTAAAACTGGAATATGTAATATTATGGCCATTTTAGTTCAGTTAAATGTGAATAAAATCATAGAAACCTTTTATTATTATATAACACTGTAAGTTGTGTCATAATTTGGTATCGCTGGTACGATAACAACTTGAATGTGTGTGTGACTTCAAAATGTATCTATAAATATGACTATATATTGAAAGAATTATAAAAATCGGTCCACATTGTTGAAGATATCGCGTAAAATATATACAAAAATCATTCACAAATTAAGTACCTCTTTCCCTGAAGTCGGTCAAATTTTATAATCTACGATCAATTATTGACAATGATAGTGGGAGACATGGCGATGCTTATTTTAATTGTTTAAAGTTATGCATTTAGTAGTGCATATGTCGCAGCCAACTACTTTAAGCAGCCGTTTGATTTGCAGCCTAACCTTTTCATTGAGCAGTGCCGTTTAGTTAGCGGCCTAATTACATCCCCGCATTTAATTTAACAGCTAGGCAAGTGACATGGTTCAATGTCGTTTAATGACATTTATTATTTTTTCATTTAATATTTGGATTCTTCTCAAGCACTTTTTTTCTATAACTTATAGTCGTTGTGGTCTACCGAACCACCATTTTTGCGAGTAAGCGGTGCAATAAACAGTTCATTTATTGTACATAAATAAATAATTATCAATATTAAAATATATTTCACATATTTTCGTGACATTCTATGAACTGCCTAAGCGTCTGCTAACCCGTTCGTCAAATGTTGTAGACGCATTGGCTGGATACCATTTAAGCTTTATGATTAATCGGCGTCTAATTAATCTAGTTGGCTGCGGTACATACGTTTTATATTGTTTTATTTTTAAATGACGACTTATTATTTCCTGTAACTATTTTATTTTTCAAGAAATCTCAATATGTTAACTACAAATTGTATCCTTAATAATGTTTTTTTTTAATATTTTTACAAATATTTACATATTTTTTGACTATAATTATATTATTAAGTATAATCGAATTTATTGTAACTACTCAAAGTTTATATGTAAAAGGTGGTATGAGTGAATGAACGAATGAAACATATAGCGCCGACTCTGTGATATTATTGTACTTAAGGCGTGAACTTCAAAATGGAGAAATAAAACATGGTTTATGGTATATAAGTTTTTTATTTATACATTCAGAAAATTAATCATCATAACATTTTTAAGAAACATTTATATATTACAATATTCTTTAACTTTTTTTCGTAGTCCCTTATTCTGGGTTAAGAAGCTCTTCTAGGGACTGTTCATTTCGCCTTTCTCTTGTCAGTGGATATATCATTAAGTCAGAACCCTTCCATAAGGTTTATGATATCGCCACAACAAATTACATCAAAATTAGTTGAGCCGCTCACCCATAGAAACCTAACAAAATCTCGGATAGTGACAGATACATATCCCATAATTAATGACGACAAACTATAATAGTAAAATTTTAACTAAAATTGACTACACACAAAAATCCTTTTTTTAAATTTAATTGGAAATCTAACTTATTTAAAAAATATATTCCAAAAAAAACTAATTAAGCCTGAAAAATTCTTTTTCTTGAAAATTCACTCAAACTATAAAAATAAAAATTAAAGCTATTTGAGATCACAATTGCTAAATCAATGAAAAATAACGCGCGTACATTAACAAATCAGATACAATAACAATTATACGAGCGACACGCCCTTGCTTTGCTTACGCTTCTTAAATTCATTTTCATCCAAGTTTTAGATCATAAATTAATATTTTATTCGCAATAACTGAAAAACCATACTGACAATACTATTTTAGAATAAAAGAGATTTAAAAAAATTGAAATTTCACTTATTTTTCTTTAATTATTATCAAAGGAAGGGTTCCTGAGTCCAGCAGACTTCTTGAAGTGCACGGTGAAGACGTCGAGCGCTCGGAACACCACGTCCTTGTTGACCGCTTTGTGGCTGAAGCTGGTCACCACCAGATGTACCGCTTCTGATAAGGTTTTCTCGCTGAACAGATAGGTTTCTGAAACGATTACGTGTTAGCTTTAATTATCATGGTTTTGGACATCGTTATTATTTTAATTATACTGCGCTAAGTGGCGGTGGCCTAGTGGCTAGCATGTACTGCTGCTGATCAGGAGGTCTTGGGTTAGTGTCCCGTGTCAGGCCAAATTTAATTACTGAGTAGTTCTTTTAAAGATATTCTCAGTAACAGGTCGCAGTTGGGAAATTGGCGGTGTTTCACCCTCGTGCCTCGAAGAGCACGTGTCTCGTCAATCCTGCGCTTTAACTCTCACCGCGAGTGTCGAACTATCATCTCACCGGAGTATGAGAGTGACAGGAATAGAGAGTGCACGTTGTGTTTGCGCGCACACCGACACACGAAACACGCGCTGCACTATAATATCGCCTGCGCAGATGGCTAGTCTCAATGAGATTGGGTGACGTGTCCGTCGTCAATCAGTTACGAAGATATTATGGGATATTTTTTCTACTAAAAACAAAATAGACCAAGAAAAACGTCTATAAATTCAATCGAACCAGGAATTTTCTCCAAAATGATCTGACAAGTCTCCTCCACAGAGAAGGGGCGCAGGCCCCGCGCCGCCCGCGGCCGTGCGCCGGGCGCCGACAGCTGCTCGAAGTACGCGAATATTTCCATTTTGATCCACGCCGTCAGCTCTTCTAGCCACATGCATATTAGGGATTCGGCGATATCTGTAAATTTTATTTGTCTGTTATAGGTAGTATAACTTATAAATTATTATTATTTGATGTCGCTTTGAACCAAAGTAAAAGAAAAAAAAGTAAAAGTGAATCGATAGAAAAAGTGAAAGAAGAACGATTCATTATTCTTGGATATTTGGAGTGTACGCTCAAAGCCTTTATCTTGGTTGGTTGAATTAGAAAAATTTAGTTTCATACGATTACAAACCATTTTTTCTATTTTGACACAATTCATATTTGGTGTGATATGGTAAAAAGTAGGCGGTAATGTCTGAACTTGTGTAAAATAGAGCTAACTGCTTTTGCTTAATAGCATATACGGCAGCAGATTTTGAGTTTAAGTCCTCGGTTGTGTCAGTCCACAGTTATTATGTTTCTCTATAAAAAAATTGGCAGTAGCATAAGGGATTTAAGAAGTTGGCGACGTTACACATCTTTGTATCCAGGCAAAATAAGTTACATTCGATCTCTCTTCGCGAGTATGGATTTGTTCCTCAGATGTCTTATCTCATTGACTCGCGACCATAATCAGTCAGAAAGATTTAAACGAATGAATGAGTGTGTATTTGACTAGCGACTCACTCTCGTTTCGCTCGGGTTCGTCCATAGGATGCCTCCCCATACTTTCACCCCTATTTTCACTCCCTTAAAGGATTTCTCCGGGATAAAACTATCCTATGTCTTTTTCAGGGTTGCAACCTATATTCTTTCCAAATTTTATCTAAATTGATTCAGTAGTTTCAGAGCTTATTCGGTATAAACAACAGATTGTTTGTTATAAAAATAAATGTATAAGGATGCGTTACCGGCGGCGAGCAGCGTGGCGAGGCGGAAGGCGAGGTGCGAGGCGAGCAGGCCCGCGGCGCCGCCCGCGCCCGCCGCCGCGCCCCAGCGCGCGCCCGCCGACACGCACCACTCCTCTGCGGGCCCGCGGGTGGTTGGGTGTTGGATATATGTTTCATTTATTGCAATAATACTCAATTGTGTAATAAATGTTGCTTATGTAGACCACTTTAAATTTAAAACATTGCCAATAAAATTGATGTATATTGATAGGTTTAAGTATCTACGAGTATCTATATGTTGCATAGATACTTAGAACTTACATATGTGTATATAATAAAAAGAATACAAGTTGAGTTTATTACTATACCAATATAATAATGAGACGAAAAAATATAATTGTATATATGTATGTGTGTATTTCCATATACATATATCGAGTAAATTTAAATTACAGACAGTTTACTATATCCTGAATAAAGAGATACACTATCAATTTACAGCAAAAAAAATCGAATACAAATATTCTTTCGATTAAAATAAGAATTTCGAACAAAACACAGAAATCGATTACTTTAGTTATTCATTAAGAATAACTAAACAAATTCGTAAAGAAATTCAGATAACCAAAATAAACAGTAAAACATCTGTGACGTGTTAACTTTTAACGCGTACGTGTACGTGTGCGTGTGTGTGTGTGTGTGTGTGTGTGTGTGTGTGTGTGTGTGTGTGTGTGTGTGTGTGTGTGCATGCAGGTTACCCAGGTCGAGCGGGCAGTGCGTGCGCGCGCGCGGCGCCGGCAGCGCGCGCAGCGGGTCCAGCGCCGCGTCCACGTGCGCCAGCGCGCGCCGCGCGCCCACCAGCCGCGCCACCGCCGCGCCCGTCTGCCGCGCGCACACACCACACCGTCATACCGATACGTATATACAATATACTCATTTCAAAAATGATGTCCTCCCGACCGATTCCGGCCATGGCGGCCGATCTCACTGAGACTAACCAAATGCATAGGAGACATTGCAGTGTACGAGTGTACAATGATGATGATAAATGAGTGTAGCTAGACGGAGGTACTTGTGACTATGATACGGCCCGCATGATTAGTTAGTCTCAGTAAGTCTGAGATGAGCCACTGTAACCGAAACTGGTCAAAAGGAAATTGTAGCATTCATATTATAATTATTGCAAACATTTTTGAAGTTATATGGGATGTATGTTTGTAACTCTTATATAAAGCCTACTAAACGGATTTTGATGAAACTTAACAGTAATATAGCTCAGATTAAAATATAAACTATATATTAAGATATAGTAATACTTTCTTAGATTTATACGGATATACTAAACAAATTTATCTTTTCGGATATTTTCATAGATTTATTTTATTTTTGGTGTCCGATACTTCGAATGCTTTACAGCACTCATAATCACGAGAGAAATGCTCGGGAAAATCATGAATTAAAAATAAAAAAACCATAGTAATTTTTATGGTTTTTTCGTGATGTCTCGTGTCGTAACAAAGATGGCGGGTACCGCGCGCTCGGGCGCGGCGCAGACGTAGAGCCAGGCGCGCGGCGCCGCGCCCGCGCCCTCGCCCGCCTCCGCCTCCGCCTCCGCCTCCGCGCCCACCGCCGTCTTCAGCGAGTTGAACACGCCCGTCACCGTGCGCTGGAACAGTCTGGCACACGCCTCTCTTTGTATGTATATACACTATATATATGTACATATATAGGTATAGAAAAATAATAAAAATATATTCCTTACTTGAGAAGGATTGATTAATACAAATTTTTACAACAAGCCCTCTTATTCCCCTTAAGGGACGATTTCTGAAAACTATCCTATGTATATCTAAATCGGTTCAGCGCGATTAGGCGTAAAAAGGTAACAGACAGACAAAGTTATTTTCGCATTTATCATCAGATCATCTCGTCCGTAACAAATTCTTGTATTGTCTTCTAGATTTCAAATACACATATACATACATCCAAAAACATATAGAAGATAATTATAAAAAATAATATATATTTACTTGTCAAGTCTCTGCATGTTGTTGGACGTCTGTCCCGGCGACGCAGTTCTCTCCAGGCTCATATCGTATTCGTCTGGAATTAAAAATTATAATTATAAGTTAAAAACTACCGAACGAATACATGTGACCTTTTGTGTTACAACTTTTGCAATAAATGATTTAATGCATATTGATACTTTTTCTGGAATTTAACACCAATTTATTAATAAATGTACTCCTGTTTAAAGAATGGTTTTAATGGAGAAGTTTCATGATGTTGTTAATATCATATTTATCGCAATAGAATTGTAATATAGATCAGAACAAAGAAATGCGTGAATTATTTTTTGTAATGTATCAATAAATGCAATAAGTATTTTAACTCGAGTGTGACACAGTGTACAACTGCTTGTTTTTTACTTATTGGTGTGTAGTTTTTAGTTTAAACGGTCATTCAGGTCGTATGAAGTCACGAAATTATTCTTGCAAGCGCAATTTTAATGTTTTATAATTTTTTCATCTGTTATTTTAATATTATTTTTTTCATATTTTTGTTATGTTTTACTTAATTTTTTATAATTAATTCATAATAATTAAGGCAGTGGTAGCTCAGTGGTGACGCGTTCGCTTGGATAACCGAGTGAAGCGGGTTTGAATCCCGGGTCTCGCACCTCTGATATTTTCATGTGTGAATAATTTTCAACATGATTTCTATTTGTCTTACGGTAAAGGAAAATATCGTTAGGACACCTGCATGTTTGAGATAACCTAACAAGTTATCGAAAGACATGCTCAGTCCGCCCGCACTTGGCCAGCGTGGTGGACTATGGCCTGATTCCCTTCGTATTGCAGGGAGGCCCGTGCCCAGCAGTGGGACAATAAGATGGGCTGAGTACAATTCATAAAAAATATTAGAAACTTCTGAATTATTTAGGTGTCGCGTACGTACCGGCGAGCGCGGCAGCGTCCACGGGGCGCGAGGAGGCGCGCAGCGCGGCGCGCCCGCGCGTCTCCTCCGCGCCCTCCCACCACACCTCCTCCCTGCCGGCGGTACACTTTTATACATACAATATATTTAAGCAGAATGCCTAATATTTTTTATATATTTTTTTGTTGAAAAAATGTATATATTATAATGCATAATGCATATGGGGCATTCCACGAGAAATCGGATAGTTTCAAAAAAATATTTTTGATTTTCTTAATATTTTGGTAAAATACCAAAATATTAAGAAAATCAAACCTACCTCTTTTCTGGTAAATTTCGAGATTTTTTGGTCACTGGTTTAAAAATATCGAATTTTCAAAAAAACCGCTTTTTGTGTTTTTTGCTCATAGCTTTCTGAATAATGGTCGAAGTTCAATTTTATTTATATTTTTATTTTGTGATGACCTTCCTTCCTTTACATAAAAAAATTAAAAAAATAATATTTAAAATGTTTTAATCGAGACTTGCATTTTAAGTTTTCAATCGTGTTTTTAAAACTGTGTGTATCCTTCGATTTTTTTGAAAATTTTCTATTTTAAACTTATATCCAACATGTAACTTTTAAGCCCAGTCCGGTAGTGGGCCTTCCATAATTATGTACTATTTTTTTTTCGATTTAAGAAAAATAAAATTATATTTTCGTTTTCATTTTTAAAATTCGAAAAATTTTGGCGTGGCCTGCCCTATATATTATTAACAGGACATTAAAAATTCTTTTTTATATTTTACTCGAATCCGTTTAGTTTTTAAAGCATAAAAAACCAAATACACATTTATGAATTATTCAGTTACTTTTTAACCACATGTGTTTTAAATTAAATGGTAAACATAACGCTTCAAAACGCTGAATGCGAGTTTTGTACTTACCAGATCTTTTTAAAATTTACTTTACAGTATAGATAATATAATACACAGTGTATATATAAGTGATAAATAATATAATGTTTTAGATAAAACTATCTTTTCGAATTATTTTACTTTTGGTTCCCGACGTATCAAATGCGTTATATACTGGTTACAGACAGTGCCTACTCACTATTTTACAAAAAGCTATATAAATCCACAAAATAATCCGAAAAGATAATTTTATTTAAAATGTCAAATATTCGCGTAAATCTAAGAAAGTATGAATAGTATAAGGTGTGAGGGTGGGGGCCGCACCTGGGCTGCGCGTGCTGCAGCAGCGAGCGCAGCTTGGCGATGGAGGCGGACAGGTCGGCCGCCTCCTCGTACTGCGGCTCCGGCGACCCGCCCTCCCCGAAGCGCTGCCATCACCACACACGGTACAAACATATATATGACGGCGCGCCACCTAACTCTGTGAGCAGCGCGTCACACGCGCTAGTGCGACGGGCAAAACCCCCACCACCGAAACTCTATAAAAGGCGGCATGCACATTCGTTTGACGGCGGTCGCCCGGTGCACATACTGAATCGTGTTAATATTAAAGTGCTATCCTGAATAATTAATTATTGTAATAATCAAAATGGTAATTTTACGAATAATTCGAGAACTTAAAAAGTTTGCTGTTTTTTTTCAAAAAAGATGTCGGCTCCTGATTCCATATATACACAAACTTGGTGATTGCCTCGGTAACTCTCTTGGTTCGACTCCCCAGTCACACCAAGTTTAGTTGAGTTTTCTGTTAAGAGAAGAGAGTGCACGATGTATGTGCACTCTCTCTCTCTCACACACACGCTGCATTATAATGTCTCCGGCGCAGTTAGTTAGTCTCAGAGGGGTTGACCACTGTAGCCGAAATTGGTCAGGAGGAAATCAGGTGACCGCTTTTGATAATAACGAAAATCACCAAATGCAAGAGTTATCATAACAATTAAAGATATACCTACTTCAGTATAAAAATCTATACTAAATAATAAATAAATAATAAATTTTTATTAGACACGTTTTATTATATTAGATATTTATACAAATTCGTAAGTGTCTCGTTTCATTTTATTGTATACTAGCAATTCACCCTCGCTTCGCTCGGGTTCGTGGCTAGGTTGCTTTCCCATACAAACTTTCACCCCTTTAAGGGATGATTTCCGGGATAAAATCTATTCTATGTCCTTTCCAAAGTCTCAAACTATCTTCTTAGCAAATTTCATCTAAATCAGTTCAGTAGTTTCGGAGCCTAATCGATATAAACGAACAATCAGAAAAACAAATGTTTCCTATTTACAATATTAGAATTCATATTAAATAAAGTTGTGTAAATTTGCGTTTTACAGTAAACTTTTTAATAACAGCACAAAACTTACCACACTATCTTGAGATGTAACATTACGTTGTTTGATCAACTGAGGCGTCGACGTGCCGTTTTCATCTGAAAGCCATTAGTTTGTTTTTAACTTCTCATAATATACGGTATATTATAAAAAATCGATAAAATCGTCCATACAATATAATATACCCGAAGTATTTTTTTTTTATTTGTCTCTGTCTGATTCCGATTCTGACTAAAGGATAGTAGTCAAATATAAAAAAAGAAAAATTTTAAAGTATAGAAATGAATGAAAATAGCATACATTATAATAACAAGTTACCTTTCTGTGAAGTATTTGGCGCATAAGATTCTTTCGCTTCCATCACGACTTCAGGTTTCTGTTTGTTCTTGTATATATCCGAAGGAGATATCCTTTCAGTACTCTTTTCTTTATGCGCCGGAGACTTTTCCTAGTAATTATAATTAATTTATAATAAATGAACGGAAACTGAATGCATTGGTTTAAGGCAAAGAAAAATTTTTCGTGAAAAAATTAGTTTAACCTAAAATAAAAATACGCTATTAACTGTAAGCCCAAATCCAAAGGTTTTGTTAGTATCCATAAAAGAGTTCCAACATTCACCCCCTCATTCTATCATTAGATCAGCTCGATGGTGTTAAAATATTGTTTTTTTTAAGCTTCAATGTTTGAAGTCGATAATAGAAATGGAAATGTTTAAAATCGACTTTCTAGCATTGGTTATAATATAGTTATTATAAGTCTTTAGATCTTCATGGTCACTGACAATATTATTATGACGTAAATAAAAATATTTATCATGTTTAACATTTACTTGGAAATTTCCGATATTTCAGTACTGTAATAAGCCGTCAATACACACATTATCGGGAACTGTCAAATGGGATAAACATGGTAAATATCCCGTTTTACATCATAATAATATATAGGTATTTATGAATTAATGAATACTCTAGCATTTGATGAATGCCCTAAGTTTATTTCAATACTTACTTGTGAATCATCACTGAGACCTGTAAAGCGTAGCCCCTTTTTGATACCGGCGATGCCTTTATCCAGCAGCCCTTCCATCATCCCGGCCGCTTCATCCTGAATGTGGTAATAAACTATAAACATTTTCAATTTTGTTGCAGAGAATTTAATAGAACAGAAGAGCAAGTTTAAGGTTTGATTATAAATGATGTATAAAACAAAGAAAAATGTAAGTTCTGTACATACGTTGATATGTCAGCGCAAAAAAGTCTAACATTAAGATGAGTATCATGAAAACATTATATTTTAAGAAAATTACAAAAATATACTGGGACTCGTTAGAATGAAACAAAAGAGACCAAACTCGAAGGTTCACTAGTATTCACTTCATAGCTTGTTTATTAGATTAGCTCGTTGATGTAAAAACATTTATTAAAAAAATTGACATTAAACCTCAAGTTAGGCCTTTTTTATGCTAAACGTTTAAAGCATTATATTTCATATTTTTATATATATTATTTATATGTACGAGTATATTAAACAATTAAGAAGTAAATACTTATTGATTGATTATACATTAAAGAGATCAAAATAAATAGATATTATGATTTAAAATATTGGTCAAAAATTACGTTACTATCTCTCAACATGTCTTTAAAGTTTGTTTCAGATATAATTAATAAAAACAAATATTTAATCTTTATTTCTATGCCACACGACATTTAAAAAAAGTAATATTACATATAATTAAAATAGTACACAGCTACACACAGGTTCCAGGTGTTCAAGCATGACGCCACCACGCAACATGCAATCATGCATTGACATAAAACATGTCATGTAATAATACACTTATATAAACCACTAAAAACATACTAAAGCCAAATATGTGATATTTATCGAATGACATTATGGTTTTAGATTTTTAATATTTAACTGGTTACTCACCCTCGCTCGGGCGCGTCCCTAGTTGACTTGCGATTCGTTACAAAACGACTTTTCTTTAAGTTTAAAGCATCTATACTAATATTATAAAAAACCAAAGAGGCAAAGTTTTTTTTGTTTGTTTAAACCCGCTGATCTTGGGAACTACTGATCCGATTTGAAAAATTCATTTTAAATTAGATAGCCCGTTTATTGAGGAAGGCTATAGGCTATATATGTATATAATATATAGTCTAGTTATCCCATACTAACCGTTAAAACTTACCTAGGGTCGAACCCCAGGGAAGCCAATGCGGGCTTCTAGTACATGTTAAATATAGATTATTGATTCCCCATATAAGCTTTCATCCCCATTTTCACAACCTCAAGGAATGATTTCCGGGATAAAAACTATCCTATGTCCTTCCCAGGATCTCAAACTATCTTCTTACCAAATTTTATCTAAATCTGTTTAGTAGATCCAGAGATTACCCCCTAAAACGTCACAAACTACCTCTTTATAATATTACTATAGAATAACCCATCAAATCATCAATGATTTACAGTAAAAAGTGAAGTTTCTATTTCCTACTAATTAACTGTAGGACTCGAAAATTTCATAACTTTTATTGAATTTTGAAGATAAGAACATTAAAATTCGTCACTTTAACCTTTAATACAGCACGCTCTAATCTAATATGAGTATAAAAACATTTAATTTAAATATAACATGCATATTTAATATAAATTACTTTATTTACAGTCCTTGATGATAAATGTGTCTGCCATCACATTGCATCACATTAAATGTTAATAAGCTTTTAGATCAGTGTAGAGAAGGTTCGAACAATAAATGTAATATATAAGATATGGTTAAATGTTCAAATAATATGTTAGTTACAACCAGTATTTTACAAAATACTAAGTCAAAAATGATTGAGATTTAATTTTTAACCAAAACCCCAGAATGTGACCTTAAAAGTGAATATAAAAAAAATCGTGTGGGGCTGTGTCGGGGCACACAACCGTTGGTTTAACGTGAAACGTCTATTTCAGCGAGTAGCTTTTAGTGTTATTGTTTTTTATAAATATATTGCATATTTAAAAACAAATTAGTAACAACCGTAATCTTCGAAAATAGCAACAGATAGAATGTCTATATAATATAATTCATTCTTCAGACAATAGCAACGGTTACTATGGCAACCCAATGAAACCTATTTCGTTACGGTCCACTTTTCAGACGTTTCACGTCAAAATAAATATTAAAAGAATTGAAAAGATACAAAGATAAAATGAAGAAATATTGAGAGAAAATAAGATAATAGTAAAATAGAAACAAGAAAGTAAAGCAGATAGAGCGTGCCATAGACATACACTGGGATGCTGGGTCACATCTACGTGTAAGACCTGCAGGTCCCCAATTTTGGTCTTCGCGTGATGGACAGTGCTCTGCAGGTCTTTGAGCAGGGCGTCCGTTGACTTGGGACTGGATTCCTTTTTGATAGGTTCTCCTTCCAGGTCTATTGAGTCTTCTTCGCCTGTTAATATTATGTGTAACTTCAATGTTAATTAACAATTACCGGAAGAAATAGACGTTATAATAGACTAGATACACTGACGGTAACTGAAATACAGTAGTTGAGGCAACGTGCTATGTTTAGTGGATGAACGTCGTGCTTATGTAGCAGCAACGGATTTCGACATAATCAATTGAAGAAAATTGCCCATACGCAATTTGCGTACGTCTTCATACTGTTATGTATGAGTCGGCAGTTTCATGTCTGCAAGAACTCTTAATGGGTACTATATTACTTCACCAAATTTTCATGATAGTGCAGGATTATAATTATTCTTTGTTTGTTATTAGATATGCAACAGGTTATCTGTTTCGGTAATGCATTTTCCACAGTGGCTCGGCCAGTCAAAATAATCCAGAACTAATTTTAATATGATTGTTGATAATATAATTGATACTTTTGATAACATTGTGCCTGTCTATGTATTTGTTATTTCATTGCTTAACATATCAGAGATATTAGGGTCTATGCACAGTTTTATAAACGCGACGACAACGCGCGTATAATGAACGCGCGGCGTCTTTGCGTTTTCTACACTGGTGACCTTTAAAAATGCATATTATTTGCATACACAATCAATACAAACGCGCATCGAATTCAAGTAAGTTTAAGGAAAAATATCTAAGTATTCCTTAAAACTTATCATACTATGTCAGATATTTAGAAGATCAAATAGTGTGGGACAGAAACTTTGTAAAAAAATCTTGTATTGACTACATATTTATTTTGTTTATTTCATAATGAATGATGATAACTGTGTTAGTGAAGAATACTGACCAAACCACAAGAGCTGTGGAGATGCTCTCAGATTAGGGCTATTTTCTATATCTTCATGACCCCACAGCCGACTGAGTGTCATCTCGTCCAAGCTCGCCAGCAAGTCCTGGCCTACACTAATGCACTGTAAATCCATATCTGTCTCCCAGGTTTTGACGCTGCCTGTAGTAGTAGAAATTTGATGGTTATGCAAGTGCATAAAAATTATGGCAAATTAAAAAAAAGAAAAATAGTTTTTTTTCATTTGTTTAGAATTAAATTGTGTTATACTTGACTTTGGCATAGCAGACACAGCTATAAGGTAATAGGTGTAGCTAGCAAAACAGTAATATTTAAAAGAAATTGATTTTTTATCTTAATAGTGTATAGGTATGTGCCCCTTGAAATTTAGTTACTTAATTACTTTATCTTAGGCTTCTCTTCAACTTGATTATTTCAAATATTATATAAACAAAATACATATACATATAAAAATGTTTAAAACAATTCTCTAGTTTAAATATAAAACAATATTGTTACTAGTTTAATATTGATATAATATATATGTATTGGTAAATTACATACCCTCAATAATTCTATCATAAATTTTTACTTCATTTCTGCCTTGTCTGCCTCGTTTCTGTCTTAAAACTGCTGATGGTTTGATTTCCACTGGTTCAATGACACTTCCTTGAGATACTTGATCTTCATCTTTTTTTACTTCTTTCTCCTCATTCATGTTTTTTTGGACAGTTGGAAGTTGACTTTTATGATTATTAGTACTAGGCTTTGTTTTGTTTGTCTCATTCATAGTTTTTTCTTTTAGGTTTTCTTGGTTTTCTGTATCCACATGCTTTGCTTCTTCAACAGTATCTTTATTACTTTCTTCCTTTGCCTTAAGAGCTGTTAGTAATTTATCATTTAACCAGACAGGATCAGTAATTGTATTTTCAATAAAAGTGTCCAATTTTTTAGCTAAAATTCTAACAAGTAATTCAGAGTATGGAGTATCCCAGAGTTCCCATGGAACTAGCTCCTTTAATACAATTCTTAATATATTAATACAATGATCAGCAGATGTTATTTTTTTATTTTTATTATTAGAAATAGGATGAGAATTTTTATACAAAACTTCAATAGAACTATCGGGGGTTGCTTCATGTCTTTTAATAGCTTTTTTATATTCTTTTAAGTGGCTAATTAGAATGGCACAGATGTCTACAAATACATCTTTGGTTTCAATTTTGTTGCATATCTAAAAGAAATTAAATAAAAAATTGTAGCTTAATTTGCAATACAAAGGCTTCAGTTGCTTATATAATTTTTCGCAAATTTAATTAACTTAAAAGAAAATATACCTGAAAGGCTTTTGCAACAATCTGATCCAACATTTGTTTGCATGCAAAAGGGAATCCTATTTCTTCTGATATATACGAGACATACCACGAAGATACCAGTTTTTTCTCTAATACAGTAGTTATTACGCTTAGTTCGTTGGTATCATATTCCTTAATTGGTTCTTTTTCCTTCGGTCTATTTACTTGCGGTAAAACATCGCCGAGGAATGACAAAAAGGGATATTTCTTAACAATATTGTCCAAATCATATTTAATAGGTTTGTTTAACTGAAGTAACCAATGCATAAATTTAAAACTACAGAATAACGATGCGACAAACAGGAATAAAAGATAAATTAATAACCAAATCCCAGTAATAGGTGAAATATTTGTCACATAGTTTAATAGAACACATATAGCTGTTCCACTGAATGATAATACGATGATAGTTTCAAGTAGATTTCTTTTAAACAACATTTTGTATTCTTTTTAGAGTTTAGACTTTGATAAAATTCTTGTTTTGGTAACAAACGTCAATACTGGCTTAAGTTCAACAGTCAAATCGCAAATCTCAAATCGCAATTGACATTTGACACTGACAGTTCAACTTATATGTAGCAATATACTCTATGGTTCAACTATGGTCAAAATATGGCCAATCAATTACATAATGTTGGCGTTCGTTATGCCGGTGTGTACGCAGTATACCTATGACATAAGACTTTAATGCTGCAATAAGAAAATATTACACCGAGACATTAATTTAATGAAAATTCAGTTTGTGTCATGTCTTGTAAGATTCGAACGAAATATGGCAGTTTTGAAAAGTAATGTAACACCCAGTGGCAATGGCCTCTCAAACATTAGAAAAAATGTTACATAGAATAAGTATATATTGAAAAGTATTCCAGAAGTCACAAGTTTACTTATTCATAGATATTAGATAAACCATAGCAAAAATGTATACATAATCTCTATGGCTAGCGTGATGTATTAGAAAAAAGAACTGACCATAGATGAAGTTTAGGACTTTCTTACTGTCAAATGTCAAATGTAACTGTGTGAACTGTGAAGTGTGAACTGTGATGTGTCACTTTAATATTCGTATTTTTCTTCTACTTAGCAAATATTAGTATTGTGTTTTTATCTTAATTAAATAAATATAAACATGTAAGTGAATATTAAAATTATATGTAATTATGTGAATATTATAATAATATGAAAGTTATCTATAAGACATATTTAGCTTACTACCAATATTTATATTTTTAGGTCTAAAGTTACTTTCAAGATAACCCTGACTTCGGATCCTAAACTTCCTTTCAAAGTGTAAGTTTTATTTATTTGTAAAATAAAAAAAGATGAATGTAACTTCAACGTAGAAAATTAATCCTATATCCTTAATTTTTTTTAATAATGTTTTTGTTTGCCAGATGCTGAATATTCGTGGGCATCTACTTTGAAGTTCCATCATCTGATTATGGCGATAGTAATAACACCGTTTCTTAAATTTTTTCAAGACTACATTAATTTGTGTCAGTCAAGTAATTGGCCTAATGATGAAACTACTTTGGAGGAGATTAGAAATTCCTTTTTAATATCACAACATATAGAAAGATGTTTAGATAAACTTCAGCAAAAATGTTTTATCGATGAATTTTTATCTGCTCTAAACAAAGATCAAAACACATCAAGTCTATTTCTCAAACAATGTTTTTCAGATCCCCCAAAATATATATTGAAAAAAATAATTAATTCTTCTACAAATATATCTTTGATGGATGCAGGTTTCTCAATATTTCTTGAGTTGTTTTCTGAAAAGAAGCTTGAGTTGTGTTTGAGTGATTTTATATTGGAAGCAGCTTCAAAGGAAACCCTTTTAAAAAATTTGGTGTATGAATTTCCAAAAGATATATTGTTAGAGTTTAAAAGTGTGTTATTCCTATCAGAAATTCATGGCAGCAAAAATTCAAGTAAAATTATATGTGAAATGTTAGAAAACTGTACTAGAGATATGATGGATATGTTATTATTAAGTTTATTGAATAAAGATATAAAGTATCATCGTGAAGTTAGTGTGGTTTTGGAAGCTTTCCTATCATTTATGTCAAAGAAAAAAGATTGGATGATTAGTCAAAGGTTTTGGAATGTATTTTTTCATACTGAGAATACAATATTTTTGAAAATATGTTTACATCATGCTAATATATTCAAACACGTGTCTAAAATTCTAGTAGACTGTGGTCAATTGATCCAAGAAAATATGTCACTGGATTTTTTTTATATTAATCTAACACATTCTAAACTATCCGAAACAGTTAAAACAATATGTGATGATGAAAACTTAAAGTTAGAATTCTTTGACATAATCCAAGAATTGAATCAAGATGCATCATTCTGGAATAATTTGCTATCTACATGAGAAAATAAAGTGCTTTTGTATTAATTAATGTTTTATTGTTTTGGGCCTTTATACTCTTTAAAAACTTTTAAAATTCTGAAGTAACTATAAATAATGGTAAGATTATGCAATGATTTTATGTCTACCAAACTGTGTATTTATTAAAATACATCTTGAAATTTAAAGTAAAAAGACATTGCTTACCTACTTAAAATTGGCATATAAGCTGTTGAATCTTGCCCGTTTTGGTAAAAAGCAATTATTGAGAATAGTGTAAAACATCTTCTAATGTTAATAAGAAAGATATTATGTAATGTTGGAATTGCTTCAATAATTATAAAAAGTGAAATCTAAGAAGCTAGTGGTTATAGATGTTCAGTATTATATACATTTTTTATTAAATAATAACATTAAGACTAAGTTAACCCATGCAAAATTCCACATGCTACGATGTTATGCATGAAGTTCAATACATGATTTGGTTGAATAAAAAAACAAATGTTTATTGAACACTTTATCATTAATTTATTTAAAGAAAACTTTGATGTTTTTTCTTAAAATTAATATATTTTGTATCTGTTATACAAAATATAGAGGTATGTATGAGATCCTATTTTATCCTTGCAGCCTAAGCGTGCCCGAAGCGACGCCTTTCACAGCGGTGCTAAAGTTCGCAGCGGAGGAGTTCCGCGTGGAGCCCGCTACCAGCGCTATCATCACTGATGACGGTATCGGCATCAACCCTCAGCAGACTGCCGGTATTGTGCTATCCTTATTATCCATACTAATATTATGAATGTGAAAGTGTCCTTCTTTCACGCCGAAACAGAAGTGACGGAGTGACGGATTGGCTTGATTTGCTGTGTTAAGATAGAAGGACTGGAGAATGACATGGGCTGTTTTTCACCGCGAGTCGTTAGTATTGAATATTTTAACTGTCTCATTGGTCTACACTCTACAGCTACTAGGACATAAAGCCACATATCGGAAATTCGTGGGTCGAGCCAAGTACATATAGTTATTGGATTTCTCTAGCAAGAAATTCTTTGTAGCAGCCTGGAATAGGGAAGTTAGCGGTGTTCCACCATCGTGGAAACACGTAAATCGTTACCTTTTACTCTTATTAGCTGGGTCGAATATTGTCCCACTGGAATGTGAGAGTAAAAAAATACAGAGTACACATTGTGTTTGCATTCAGCCCTTTTTAACGTCCCACTGCTGGGCACGGGCCTTCCTTCAGTACGAGGATAATCAGGCCATAATCCACCACAGTGGTGGCCCAGTGGTAATGTGCTCGCTTAGAAAACCGAGTAGACCGGGTTCAAGCCCCGGGTCTCGCATCTCTAATTTTTCATGTGCGAATCTTTTCCAACATGATTCACACAACTAACTACCTAATAGTTACGATGAAGGTAAGCATCCCGAGGAAATCTGCATGCCTCAGAGAACCTAGCAAGTTTTTGAAAGACTTGTGTAATCCTCCAACCCGCAATTGACCAGTGAGGTGAACTACTGCCTCATCCCCCTCGTATTGAAAGGATGCCCATGCCCAGCTAAAAAGGGCTGATTACATTTGCTCATTTATTATTACATAGTCTTTTATGACATTATTATTTGATTTGAGTAGTATATATACATAATTACATATTTTGTTTTTAATTTCAGGAAATGTGTTTTTAAAACACGGTTCGGAGTTGAGGCTAATCCCGAGGGACCGAGTGGGATGCACTTCTGCATAGATTAATAACTCAATATTACCAACATTCCTCTCAATATGTTTGTATGTTGGCACTTAATGTGACTTCTTAGTTTTGACATAAAATGTATTATATATTAAACATCATTTGTATAAAAATTATTACATTGAAATTCAGTATTTGAAGTCACATTCAGCGCTATGAAGCTTGTTGTCATAATTTAAGAATTATTTTATATATATTTTATTTTTACATTGTAATTCAATGTTTTTGTAAAGAAAAGTAAATAAAACCATTAATAACTTTGGTAAAATTTATTTTTGATTCTACTTAAATGCTTATTACACTATAATAGAACCTTTATACAATACAGTCATCCTGTTTCATCATATTTATAGAACAAACTTGTTTTGTCAACACATTGATTAGTAGTGTTTAAAGTAAATGTAAAAATAGTTTTGAAAGCGCTTGTAAAAGTGATTTAAACAAAATATAATATAAATTTACTAGTCTTCCAGATGGTGCTATAGTCAATTTACTAACAAATCCTGTATAAAAGTATCTCAATATATTTTACCTATAACAGAAAACATGCGAAATTTAGTGCAAAGTCTAACTTTTAATGCATCACACTTAAAATCTTTTTGAATATTAGTTGGACGAAGAAGTTTATTGTTTTTATAAATAAGTACATGATTTAAAATATAAGCATCACAGGGCAGATTATTTATATTTCTAAGCAGATTAAGTCATAGACAATAAGTGTTTCAAGAGTAATCTTAAATGTCTTATTAGCCATATATCATATCAGTGTAATAAGCCCTTTATACTTAAACTTAGTGGAAAGTTGTAAATATAATGTTACATATATTTATTCTAAACTAATAAGCGGCTCTGTTGCTCTAAGGAATGCTTTTTCAAACTCCATCTCTGAGAAACGGTCCACTGAGGCTCTGCAAGAGATTTAAAATAATTATAGTAGTTGAGATAAACAAAGAAAATGGAAATCTCCTGAAAATTGTACTAAATATTCTATTCCTATTAGGCAGTGGTAGAATAGTGGTAACGCTCTCGCTCGGGAATACGAGTGAAGCGGGTTCAAATCCTGGGTCTCTCATATTTTCATCTCTGATATTTTGACATGTGAATCATTTCCAAAATGATTATCACTTGTCTGACGGTTAAGGAAAATGTGAGGAAACCTGCATGTGTGTGAGAACCTAGCAAATTTTCGAAAGACATGCTCAGCCCACCCGCTCTCGGCCAGCGTGGACTATGGCTTGATCCCCCTCGTAATGAAGGAAGGCCCATGCCCAGCAGTGAGACATTAAAAAAGGCTGAATAAAATAAAATTATATTTCTCAACAAAAAACCCACCTCGCAGCCTCCACAATACGTTTCTTCTCATCCGAGGGTAAAGCAATCACCTCCAGGATAGCTCTAGCGTATTCATCTGGTTCTGACGCAAGGAAACCATTCCTGGAACCTTCTGAGGTCTCTATGATGTCAGCCAAAGGACCTCCGGAGCGATGGGCGATGGTGATGAGGCCGGCTGCCATGCATTCTACCACACCTGCATACATAAAGAGAAATATATCCCATAAATATTATTAATGCGAAATGTATGGATGTGTATAAAGGCTGAATCTGGATGAAAATTGACATAGAATAGATGAAAAATTGAAATATGTTGTCATCTTGATTGCAGATCCGAATGTCCTGGGTTTGAGTCCCGGGTTGGGCAGTTTCATTATTGAGTTAAAATCTAATTAACGGCCGTTAGTCGAAATGTCACACTGGTCGTGTCTCGCGTCGTCCCACCGTATATGAAAGTGACAGGAATAGAGAGTGCACGTTTTTGTGCGCATACGCATTATATTCTAACATTTCTAGTAGTTGGCTATTCTCAGTGAGATTGGCCAGCCAAAATCGGTCAGGAGTATCAACAAAATCTGTTAGGTCATTGAAATCAATCATAAATAAAAGTATGTTTTCCTACTTTTCCGTGAATTTATTTTGGGAGAGTCTAACTCTTCCGTGACCATGATTGCTGTTGAAACGTCGTAAACCAAAAATAAAAAAGAAAACGCGAAATCTGAAGAAATAGTTTTATTTAAAGTATCAAATAATCGCGTAAACCCAATAAAGTATAATCAATGATAAACAAAACTCACTGATGCCAAAATGCTCGTTCCACATGGCGTGTATGGCCATGGAGCTGGTCTGGTAGAGCTGCAGCAGTGCGGCGAAGGGCGCGTTGACGGTGAAGGAGACGCTGGCTTCCAGCGCCAGGTGCTTGGCGAGGTCGCGCAGCTGCTGCACGCGCTCCGCGTCCGCCGGGTGGCGGCACGAACCCACCAGCACGAGCTTTATCTGTGCAAAATTTATATTCTTGTGGTGTTCTTGCAAAGATTTTGCTTTTTAACCATACATTAGTGACAAAAAATGTATTTACCGAATGAACGCTCATTGAACATTTGCGCGTTCATTTGAACCTGAACATTTGAGCAAGCTTTTCATTTTTTTTGTGAAAACAACTTTAAGCATTGTATTTAAGGTTCAATTTACATTGTTGTAATATTTATTTCAACTAGAATAATTACCTAAACACAATTGGTAACAATTTTAAGAGATCTTTTGTATGAGATTGTATATCTAGTACTTTTTTGATCGATGGGCTTAAGCTTAAAAAAGCCGACCCCGCGTAACGGTAAAAGGCGGGGAAAAAGAAAGTGCTTGTATAAGTCTAATTGATTAAAATTAATTTTCAGTCCACTATAGATATTTTACCTTATTCCAAAGCATCTCGTTGTTTTTGAGCAGATTCCTGAGCTCGTACATCGCTTGAAGCATCAAAGGGTGGTCCTTCTCGGGCCGGAACTGCGCTACTGATATTATTTGTATCGGGTCAGAGTCCTTCACTAACGATCTCAGCTTTTTTAACTCAGATACCTGTTTTGATAATAATAAGTTGATATAAAGATTAGTCAAGAGTAAGTCGGATTTTATACCGACATACAATATAAATATATTATGCACAAGGTTAAGAATGGACCAAAAAAAAAGTTTAATTTGAACTTGATTATTGCCATTTTAGACATTTTGGGTATGAAAACCTAAGATACTGTTAGTTTCCTATTATAAGTCGGACGACTTATACGACGGATATGAAACAAATGAAGTGACTTACAATTGGAACAATATAATGAAATATTATATACATAACATAGTAATCATATAAAACATATTTATAAGGAATTTCATCATAACAATGATTGCTAAAAGAGACAAATGGATAGACTCAAGCGTCGGGAGAGAGGTGCAAGAGGGTGCACTTGCACCTGCTTGTCATAAAGTAAAATATATAGAAAAAATTAAAGAAATAAAATTATACAGTTAAATCTCTGTTTAAATATAGATATCTGAAATATTAAATTTATGAATAAAAATTATAAAGTTAACCATTTAAAGATTAGTTAGTAGTTTAATGATAAGAATCAAGAAGCAAATGAACCCATTTGGAAATAATCCTGCTGCTGCCCATGGAAAAAGATAAGACAGTCTATACTTAGTAATAGGAAAAGCTTTCAAGGGTAACTAGGATATATACAAAGAACTACAACTCACTTCACAAGGAGGATAAACTCTGTGCGTTTTGAAGGGCCGATTCCACAGCTCGTTGATGTGCTCTTCGGTCCACGTGCCGTTCACCATCACGATGTCCGCGCACCGCCCCACCACACCGTACAGCTGAATAAAGAATTATATAAGGAACTAGGTGCCTAACAGCCTATGTGTTACTCCAGGTCATAGTCTATCTGTGTAACTTACATCTAAATATATCCAACCATTTCAACGTAAAGAAGTAACATATACAAACACACACAAACATTCACATTTATTAATAGTAGTTCAATAAGTTTCTCGATAGTACCAAGTTCAATAACTTATGTTGATGATAAAATATTATCAACCAAATTGTACGAAAACTTTCAAGTCAATACGGCAATTGAAGAAGTCAATAAAAACTTAAATAAACATACATAAATACAATACACTAACTGGGCAGAATATTTATAAATGACTGACTTTGGAAAGAAGTGCACTGATTTAGAATGTAATTGAAATAATGTGCTTTAATGCATACAACCTCAACAATTAAAAGATTCCTATTAAAATTAGCTCAATAATTTTCAAGTGATTCCAAATATACATATGAGGATATTTAATCAACAACTTTGATCCTACAACAATTTAATGGTATATATAGATTAGGGGTCAGGTCCAAAACCCTTCTCTGAGAGTTTACTGTTTGAAAAACAAACAAAAAGCTGTAGACTTAGTCTGCAGCTGGAGTTATTACTTTTAAATATTTCTCTTCACTTACCCATCCAAAAACCTTATAATAGAACAGCTTGCACCAAGTCAACAAAGGGTTGCGAGCGATCACACTGCTGTTATTGTATGAAGTGAGGCGGTGCTTCACTCTCCTCATCATGGCTGAAGTGATCACCGGGTAGTGGGTGTAACAGCCCACGGGACATTGGGCCAGGTAGCGGAATATTGGGTAGGTGAACGCACACCCCATTGTGTCTATGTAAATATCTGATGGAAAAGGTTTTAAAATCTGCTTACTTACATATAATTTTTTATTGCTTTACAATTATAAGAGAAAATATAGGTATGATATCTATATCAAGAATAAAATGATATAGCAAAGTTGTTGTATTTATTGTTTAATATAAAATTAAATTGTAAAGAATTTTGTAATATTTCTTGTTAGAGTGATATGCAAATGCTAAGTGAGTGCCAAATGATATCATGCTCACTTTAATTATTATTTTTCAAGAATTAAAATTTATTATACCTTCTATTATTGTTAGAAGTACCAAAAATTATATATTATTAAGATGTAATACAGTGCCAGGTTGGGTGTCTGTATTTTTTATTTTAAGACTTAATTTTTGTAGAGAACTTTACTATTAATACACATTACATTCAATCATCATTAATAATAATAATTATAGTAGGTATGTTTTAAATTAAAATTACCAGGATTGAATTTCAAAAATGCTTCCATTCCCAAGACCATGGATCCTAAGCTCTGCAGCAACAATGTAAAATATGGATATGTTTCAGCCTCAATAGTCTTCCTCATCGTTAGTCTAACAAAATTCACTTTTTCATGATCCACTATCACATTGAATTGGTTTTGTACTTTGTTCAAAATTGTAATAGGCTCTGCTGTTTCTACTGTGTAAATGTAAATGTTTGAATCTGGGTATCTGTAAAGACATATTTACAAAATAATTACAATAAATAAAAAAATAACCATCTCTATAGGTTTACTAGTGACTGAACCTTGTTCCACTGAGGTTCATCTCTAGTTACATTTTTTTTTCTCTTTATTTAAAGGAGCTTTATTACTCAGTGATTATGTCGCCCCCGTAATAATATAGTTACATTTTAACTTTTAGTATAATTTCAGAGATGAGGTGTTTTCCCGCAGTAAAAAGTGATGTATAATATATTGACAGACAGACACACAAATTCTAAAAACTATAGATTTAGCCTCTATATAGATAATAATGAATTTTCAAAAAAAAGTTTAATTAATATACAGATTTGACTCAGAATTTCATAATTTATTTTTATTTATTTATTATCAGTTGGGAAACAAATAATATATAAAGATTTGAAGTTACTAAATTTCTATAATGCAGTGTCATTTTAATTACATTAATATTGTTTTTTTTTTTACAAATTTAAACTTTTATCCTAAAACCTCAACATCATTAAGATAGTAACTTTCTTCAAAGCTATATTAATCTTATTATTATTTACAGCATAAAACTTATTTAACAAAATTACCTAGTCAAGATTGCTTTAATAGCAACCCATAACACCCTCTCGCCACCACCTCCAGCATTGCAGTATGGATGAAAGAATGCAATATTAGGGCCATCTCTTTTCCTTCTTTGCAGTTTTCTCTCTTTTATTTTCATATACCATGAGGCAAAAATAAATGCACAAGGCACTATCACAAATATGCCAAATAATAGAACACCTATGAATATCATTGGCAATATCACTACCAAACTGGAAAAAATACAGAGACATAACCTTTAAGTAATTTTATTTAAGACTGAATAATAAAAAATCTAAAAACAGCATTTATTATTTTCATTATTGATTACAAATACAAAATCTTTAAACATTATTACATGAAAACAATAAATTGTTTTATCTTCAAATGAATATGCTAAAAATTAAATATTAATCCCTTTAATAGTATAATTGATTTCAAATTTTAAGAAATTCAATTTTTTAAATAGCATTATTTAAATTGTATTGTGTATATGTTAATTATCGAACAAATATGCTGTGTTATTAAATTTATAGTGATACAATCGGTAAAGAAATAATACAAAGTAACATTGCTTTATAGTTATCTGAGTCACGAATATAATATAGAAAAGAAACTTACACGAATATTTCAAATATCATCATAATATATTATAATCAACACTAAAACTAAACACTTGACATTAAGGAGTAAAATAAATATTGAGGATCGTGGAATACTTCAATATTAAATCTTAACGTGTTACATCGTTTGTTTATTTAATTACTTTAATCATTAATGTTGTTAATTGTAATCATAGCACTTATCCTATGGCCATAACCTAAACTAAAATTCACAAATCACAAGATTGAAGATTGTCACTTGTCAGTATCATGTCAGTGTCATTGACGTAAATAACGTTAATGTTACCACCATGGATGACAAATAAAAATTATCATAAAAATGGAATCTTCACTAATTATCTATGATTAACCACTTGAACCCCGCGCTTTATGACATGCAACACCCCTTAAACACCGAGCCCGCGCGTCATTTTCCCCCGATACAACCATTACATTAAAAAAACTCATAATTCAAATTATATAGCACCGATTTATAATGTTTTTGCTGTTTTGGGTTTTTAAATAATCTGAGCATTTATGACAATATGTGAAATACACTTTCAACTATTGATGAATTATAAATAAGATAACAATATATACGTAAAAAGGCAGTGGTAGCCCAGTGGTAATGCGCTCGTTTGGGACACCGAGTGAAGCGAGTTCAAATCCCGGGTCTCGCACCTCTGATATTTTCATGAGCGAATCATTTCTAAAATGATTACCACTTGCCTTACGGTGAAGGAAAATATCGTGAGGAAACCTGCATGTCTGAGAGAACCTAGCAAGTTTTCGAAAGACATGTGAAGTCTGCCAACCCGCACTTAGCCAGCGTGGTGGACTATGGCCTGATCCCCCTCGTATGTAAGGGAGGCCCGTGCCCAGCAGTGGGACGTTAAAAAAAGGGCTGAATACACACACACATAACAATATATAACTGTTAGCTGAATATTTACTAGTTGTTGTATTATATTGATTTCTGACAATACCACGGTCTATATTTACACTAAATTTGAAATACTAATTTATAAATAAACATGTAATCGCACAAAACCATTCTTTGATTTATTTATATTAGTTGTTACTTACAATCAAATTCAAAACTTTATAGCACTCGCGGCTCGTTCGTTGTATTTGCGCAGCTCATCGCGCAATTTTCATAACAAACATGCGAGTTATAGTGTTTGGATTCTTAATAAACATAATACTAAAATACAGAATAGTCCTTACTTTAAAAACATGCACCAATGAATCTTGATAATAATCCACTGTCATTAAAATTCGGATGGATTTCCAATAAGAGAGAAAAATTGAGGTTATTTTTTACAGACACTCGTGTTGCATTGTAATTACGTTTCGGTATTTAAATTTAGCTTAAAATATAAAAGAACAAGCTAAACATTATCACATATATGAAAACTTAACACTTTTCACTCAAAAAACTAAACATTTAAACATGTGAAGTTGACTAAAATAATTTACTAATAATATTTAGATGCGTAGTGATGCACCCATGTACCCCACAACACTAAAAAGTAAAAACTATCGATTATTTTTGTGAACGGCTAAACACACATAAACACAATTAAAATTTTTATATTTGTTTATAACAATAAAAAAGTAAGTAATTAAAAACTCTAAATAGGTCCAATAAAATAATGTAATTTTTGGACAACTTAGATTCAAAATCATTAAATAAAGTGCCATTTTTATAAAAATATAATATAAATAAAATTATTACTATAAAAAATCTAATAAATGCGACAGTTCAAGTTTTGGCACGCAAGTTCGCTAGCTCTCGTAGCATGAAAAAAAAATGTATTTTAATATATTATGCAGTATATTATGAAAAAAATAACTTAATATATTGTTTATTTATTTACAATACCTACTCTTTTCATGAGTAGTATAACTTAATTTGTATTTCATTGTATTTCTATGACAAATAGAGGCAATCTTTGTACGTAAAAAATGTGCAAATGCCCGTAGCTAAAAATATACCATATCTCAAAAACTACTCACATATCTTAAAAATAAATAAATCTCCTTGAAATAATAATTAACGTTAAAAGTATATAAAAAGGGAAATATATATCTTTAATTATATATAATTTAAATATTTATACCGTTTATATGGTGTTATTTTTCATTTTTTTTATTATAGTTTTATATACCCCTATATTTTTATTTGTAAATTAATAATTTTAATAATATAGCTCTTATAGTTTTAGTTTTTTCTAGTGTTGAACAACGTGAAAAACACTATAAGTACAATATTTAAAACCTCCCAAACACAGATAGACACACTTTCCTAAACTATTATTACTGATTATTTCCCAGTAGAACAACTCAATTATATACACTACTTCAATAGCTTTTTACATTACTATTAGTCCGACGAGACAGTCAAGGAACGCTTATTTTATTTCAGACTAGCGACTCACACTCGCTTCGCTCAGGCGTGGAAAAGATATATCTTGTTTTCCCGTAGAAACGAGATAATTTCCCATGGTAAAAGTAGCCTATTTCACTCTCCAGCCTTCTAACTATCTTAACACAAAAACCACGAAGTTATCTGGCATTTTATTTCGATTTTCACGTTTTACCGTGATTTTTTTCTAATATTTCTCTTCATAAGAACCTTTCCCGACGAATATTTCAAAAAAAAATAGGCTAATTAGTACAACCATTATAGAGTTTTGAGCTTAGCAACATTTTGCCATTCATTTTTATTTATATAGATAAAGACGAGCGTCTTTGTATTTCTATTATAGTGTCTATATTATGCTCAACTTTGGATTTAGGCTCTTATATACCTATCATACCTACCCTACCATATTTTATAAAATATATGAGTATTTTTTGCATTTTATTCTACACTGTGTCTAACAAAAAGTAAAAAACAATCTTACTTTTTCAACATATATTTATATTAAAATATCGATAATACCGATAGCACATATCAACATGTGTCAATGTCTAACTGGTCTTTGATTAGAGTTCAAATATGTCAAATTTGGCAGCTCATAGGTATTATTTGTAAATAAACACAATTTATATTATAAAACTATTGAAATATGCTACAAACAACTGAAAATATGCAATTATATTAGTTTTTCTTTAGTAATTTACCTTTATCGGGCACCAAATCAGAGAGTACCTAATAGTCAAAACTCATGTTATATAATGGCGACTTATTTTACGAAATTTATACATCAAGATTTGTTGGACCAAAAAACTAATTTTATAACGTGATTTTACACTTATTAGTATCTGAATAGTGGCAAAGAATACTAACAATGAATATTCATACGTTTACGGCACAAGTTCACTAGTTTAAAGATTTTAAATTACACAAAAACCATAGCGAGTCGCGCGCTCTTCATTTGAAATTTCAACAATTTTTGACGCGTTTATTTTTAACGTTGTCAGCATTTAATTAAAACTTATTTTTTTTATATACTTCATAAAACTTCTAAAGTTTGCGTGTATCACTCATTTAGCATAAAATACACTGATTTCGTCTTGTAATAAGTTATAAAAGTGCAACGGGCGAGGTGGTGCCTATAGGCACCAGCGGGGTTCAAGTGGTTAAAATATATCTGAGTCCATTATGAAAATTTAGTGTACTAAAATATCTTGAGTAGGCCTTCAATTTTTTGTAACGTAGGTAAGTAGGGACGAACCCGAGCGAGGGTGAGTCGCTAGTACCTAATAAATATATAAAATGTAGTTCGAATGACAATAATATAATTTGGTGTCTCGGAGCTGATCTGATAAGGAGCTAGGAGGTAAATAGTGGAACTCTCCAGTGGCTACTAGAAATAAGGAAACCCCTTGAGTTTGGGATCATAATAAATAATTCGTTTTGACGCGTCCTATACATTTCAATTAGTCTAAAGCGTGTTTGTTAAGTTTTAAATCTATAATTATAATTATTATACTTAGTAGATATGTTTTATTCCATTACTGACATAAACGACATCTATAGGTACATATAATAAAATTGTAGCTAAGCCGAATTTGTACATTAAATATTTTTTGGAAAATCTTATTGAAATAGACATCGATACTGAGGCCGTATCTATAGTTTTTAGAATTTTTGTCTGTCTGTCTGTTACCGCATCACGGAAAAACCACTGGACGGATTTTGATATAATTTGGTATGATGATAGCTGGTTATCCGAATCAACACATGGGATTCTTTTCACCGCGGGAAAAGTATACTAATATGTAAAACCTAAGAATTTGGTTTTTGGTCATCTGAACGCGGGCGGAGCCGCGGGCAATGCTTGTTAAACGTTAAAACGTAAGTAGGGACGAACCCGAGTGAGGGTGAGCATGAGGTCGCTACTCGCCAGTACCTACCTCATAAATATACAATTTTTTTTGTTATAATGGCTTCTAGTTAATATACAAAAATTGATCAAGATCAAATCTGGCTCTTGTTAAGAAATAAGACTTCTAGTCTTAGCTTTCTTTTATTTTTATTTTTTTTTATATCAAGGCATTTTCTTTTGTAAATTTTCCAAATTTTAAACTCATTTGTTTCATCTAAATAATTAAGAATTAATTTAATATTCACAATACTAAAATAAGTTATTTTTATAAAACGTTATAGTCTTTTATAAATTTTTGAAATATGCATAACGTTTACAGATAAGAGAAAAAAGACAATTGAATTCAACACAAATTTTAAAATTTTGTTGATCCATCACAAACTAAGGCAAGCTTTTCACTCTACAATAAAAATATAAATAAACAAAGTTATAGGTTAGTTTCATATAGGAATACTGAAACAATATACACATATCTTTATTGAACAATGTTTTTAATAATACTCATTTTACAAATCATATCTTCTTTTTTATTTTGATTTTGCCATTTATTTATTGTAAATACCTTTTTTTCTGTTAATTAAATGTTATTTATCCACGATTTGCCGCGCATTTGATCACATCAGTTTTACCAACTTAAAGGAAGTAATTTGCTGTATTGCCATTCAAAAAAACTAATTATTATTCTATCCATAAGCAATAAATTGACTTCATAATGTAGAACTTCGAATATCTTTATTTGATTAGTTTCAAAGGTGATTAAATAATATTTTTTGTATTAATGTCATATTTTTTTAATTTTTAATGAAACAGTGCAAAAATATTAAAAATTAAATAAACTATTTTAATATTAATATTTCAAATCGTAGTAATATTAATTTTATAATATTAAAACAATCTTGCTTTCAACTATTTCGCTTTCAAACAATAATTTTAAGTTATATATAAATCATAGTGTTCTCATCTGCTTTATCATTTATATACTGTATTACAGTCAATAGATAACTCTTGACGTCCGACGCCGTTCTTTCTCCTTTTGTTAAGTTGCCATTGCTGTTGCTAACGCCATTTTTGTTATACACTGTAAGCTGCATAAGGTGATTTTTTTATACTCATAGGCGGTGTGTGTAAGTGCGAAAGAGAAAACCGTATTAGATTGGATTACGCAGCTGCAACTAACCTGAATATTTTCTTCAAAGCTTATTTACGACGTTTCTCATTGTCTATGCTATAGATACGCATCCCGAGCGATACATACGGTGTAAAGCTTTAAGTGACAAATGTATAGTAAAAATGAAGGAAAACGCTGTACTTAAGTGGCAAAAAGTTTGCAATCCTAGCGGCCCACAACCACGACCTCGTCATGGCCATCGTGCGGTTGCCATAAAGGATTTGATGATAGTTTTCGGCGGCGGAAATGAAGGGATAGTTCACGAGCTCCATGTCTTCAATACTACTACAAATCAGTGGTTTGTTCCTGTCACGAAGGGTGAGGTGCCTCCAGGATGCGCTGCCTACGGTTTTGTGGTCGACGGTACACGTTTACTAGTTTTTGGCGGCATGGTGGAGTACGGCAAGTATTCTAACGATCTGTACGAACTACAGGCCTCACGGTGGGAATGGAAGCGCCTTAAGCCTCTACCACCGAAACAGGGTTTGCCCCCGTGTCCCCGACTAGGACACAGTTTCACATTACTAAATGGTAAGGTGTATCTATTTGGTGGTTTGGCTAATGAAAGTGACGATCCTAAAAATAATATACCAAGATATTTGAATGATTTATACACCTTAGAGCTATATCCTAACTCGTCGATGACTGTATGGGATATTCCACATACATATGGCCAGTCGCCGCCGCCGCGTGAATCACATAGTGGTGTCGCGTACACGGATAAAAATACTGGAAAATCTTCATTGATAATATATGGAGGAATGAGTGGCTCGCGCCTCGGTGACCTGTGGGTGCTTGATGTGGACAGCATGTCATGGTCACGTCCAGAATTAGGTGGCCCACCTCCTTTGCCCCGCTCTTTGCATACAGCGACTGTTATAGGTCATCATATGTATGTGTATGGAGGCTGGGTTCCATTGGTTCCAGATGAATCTAAACTTGCCACACATGAAAAAGAATGGAAGTGCACTAACACACTCGCATCCCTAAACTTAGAAACCATGACCTGGGATAATATTGCATTGGATAAATTTGAAGAATGTGTTCCCAGAGCTAGAGCTGGACACAGTGCTGTTGCTATACAAACCAGACTCTACATTTGGTCGGGAAGAGATGGTTATAGAAAAACATGGAACAATCAAATTTGTTGTAAAGATCTCTGGTACCTAGAAGTAGGTGTACCACCACAAGCTGGTCGCGTTGCACTCGTAAGAGCTGGCACTACTTCTCTTGAATTGTGCTGGCCGGCTATGAACACTGTTACTACATATCTGCTACAAGTTCAAAAATGTGGTAAAGTCACTCCTGCTCGCTACCCTTCATCTGCTGAATCAGTTGCAGCACCACCCCCAGCTTCACCAGTTGCAGGACAACCTGATGCAGCCAAAGCATTTGGATTAACTTCACCTATTGCCTCCGGTTTGCCTCCCACTCCAACTGAAATACCTGTTCGTCCTGTAGCAGTAGCCGCGTCACCAATATCTACTCCAATCGTTTCTACCCCACAGAAAGTAGTGTCAGGTCCAATCAAGATGCCAGCCCAAGCTGCCGCAGTGAAGATATCTCCAAACACTCCAACTTTGAAGCAGACATACCAAGGAAAAACAGTTGTTAAATCTCCAGCAGCTGGCTCCTCTCAACAAATAAAGGTTGCCGCCGTTACTCCACAAGGAGTCACAAGGATAGTAAGCGGAGTAGGAACACCGAGTAGCGTCCGAGTGTCCACGCCGCAGTCTAACGCACAGATCGTGCTCGGCACAGCGTCTGGTGGGTCTGGGACGCCACGCTTCGTACAAGTTAAGACCGGGTCGAGCGCCGGGGTCCCGGTCAAACTAGGAAGCGGCAACGTCAAGCTCGCGGGCAACGCCGTACCGCTCAAGATTGGTGCTGCTAACATTCAGGGTAAGATAACGAACAGCGTACAAAAAGTAGGACAAATGGCGACAAACGTTCCATTGAAACTCGGTGCTGGAAACGTTAAAATTGGCACAAGTAATGTGTTAGTGAAGACAGCCGGCGGAATGCCCATCCAGGCGGGTGTCGCCAGCATGCAGGCCAAGGTGGCGGCGGGCGTGCCGGTGAAGCTGGGCGCGGGCAACCTACCCGTCATCGGCAGCACGGGCGGTGCGATACAGATTGCCAGCGGCGCGATTGCAGGACAGCAAGTAAAAGCGCCAGTGTACAAAATTGTGACTGCTAAATCTAGCGACCAAGGGACGACGGCGACGACGGCAGTGACGGGGGCGGGCGCGACTGTGCTGCGGCAGGCGGGCGGAAACGCCGGCATACCTGTCATCATAAAGAAGACCCCCGGAGGTGGCGCGCAGACAAGCAACGCACCTCAGTACGTCACCCTGGTAAAGACATCCACAGGTATGACGGTGGCGACGATGCCTAAGATGGCCATGATGCAGAATCGACCGGCGACGCCTGCGAGTGGGGCGCAAGCACAGGGCATCGCTCCGGGCGCCACTATCGTCAAGCTGGTATCGGCCAACACGGTGGGCGGCAACAAGATCATCACGCTGCCCTCGAACATGCTGCAGCTGGGCAAGTCGGGCGTGGGCGGCAAGCAGACCATCGTGATCACCAAGTCGGCGAGTCAGGCGGCGCAGAGCGGGCAGCCGCAGTGAGGCCCGCCGCGCCCGCGCCGCCGCCCGACGTGAAGTGACGCGAGGTGTCAGTTGTGAACGGTACTGTGACTAGAACTATATTATATACAATATTTTAAATCATATGAGTTTTGTATGTTAATGGGTCTGCGTAGATGTCCTCATAGAGTTTTTACTGAGAAAATTTTATTTACTCTTATAATATTATTGTTTGTCTGTTTGCACGGAACCTTTCACGCAACGATCTGTCCTGTGTTGTCAAATTCGGCTCAAAGTGTTAGGCTAGCGCTTGTCGCATGTATTTTTTACTTGTGACCTAGTTTTTACAAAATTATGCGAAAGTGCCTGCTGAGCAGTATTCTTTACTGTGTGTGGACGGATGGCAAGAAGTTTGAATATCACTTTTTTAAAAGTTTAATTAGAGTTAAAGAGATATTCGATTGAAGGTATAATTTTATGTGTTTATAGATTTATTTTCAAATTAGAATATTTTTGTATGTAATGATATATAAGAAGAGGATAATATAATATTTCACTAACAGTAATCATGACCAAATACTGCCACCACCAACTTGAACTGTGCAAAGCGCTAGGAGTTGCTTTCGCTGAGTTGTACGCTTGTTCTGTGACCTGTTGTCTTCCTTGCAGCAGTTGAAGTTCTTGTTTCCTTGTGATCATGACTTGAGAGTGGCATTCAATTGGGTATTTGACTAATTTTACTATGTATTGGGGATACATAACAATTACTTGTTAATATTGAAAACTAAATAATTTTTATTTTCTAATAAAATATATCACTATTGTTTAAAAATATCCAAAACAAATAAGATTCTCAACTTATGTTTTTAAGTTATTTATTTTTTACTACACTTTGTTACACTTAGGATATTGTTAAAATTAAAATGAGTCAAATACCACACAGATTTTCAGACAGACGTTGTATTGAATAGTAATATATGTTGCTTGGACTGCTGGTGATCTCATGGGAGGCATCACCAAGTGGTGGTCCCATGAAATAGTCATCAGTCGGGAGTAGGTTTAGTTAAATCACAATATAATATGCACTATTTAAGTTTTGACAAACCATTGTTGATGTTGTGGTGTTATGAATAAGATTTGTGGGGAAGAACCATTACATGAGTTTCATCTGGAGGCTATTTTACTCCCACAGATCTCAATGGCCGTAGGCGTTTTGTTGACATTTAACCGACTATGGCGGACTTGAAAGCTTAATATGATAATAAAATAAAATAAATAATATTATTTTAAGCTCGGTTTACATACAGACAGATCTTTTGATTTCGTCTTAGTCGGTAGGCGCCATGGGTTTTGTTTGGGGTTGCGAGAGGGAATACCAGGCAGTTAGTTCATCGATGACATAAATAAAGATGCAGAATATATTTTCATTCCCGTTTTGATAAAACTTTAACGTCTAAATAGTTTTGCTTTTGAAAAATGAAACTCTGTTCTGCATTTGGTACGTAGTGTAAGTTAGAGTAGGGTGAGAGATGAGAAGTGTAAATAATATAAGTAGGTAAATTTAATGTTATAGTTTGTTCATAATATGTTCATTTGCTTGAATAAACGATTTGGATAAGTGCGCCTTTCATTTAACCGACAGCGAAAAGAGTAATTGTAATAAAATAATCTAATTTTGTTCATATTTTATGAATTATAAGCTTTGTTGTAATTTTTTTGTTTACTATAGTATGTTGTTTTCATAAGATTTTAACTTGATATTTTTTAAATATACAAAATTTATTTATATATTTTGATTTTTTTTTGTAACAACTGATAAGTCTCGCACTTTAGTGTTTATATTGACATACAGAACACTTTACATAATCTTATTAGGGATTAAAAAATACTAATTACTAATATATCTATACTAATTACTAATATTATAAATGCGAAAGTAACTCTGTCTGTCCGTTACGTTTTCACGGCTCAACCGCTGAACCAATTTTGATGGAAGTTTGGTATACAGTGATGGGATCTGGGTGAGGACACAGGATACTTTTTGTCCCAAAAATGAAACTTAAAAGGAGTAAAATAGGGGTTACAAGGTTTTATTGGGAAGAAAACATTTCTTAAGGACAAAAAAATATTATATCCTATAATTTTGGTAAGAAATAAAGAATAATTTGGCGTTTATGAAAAATCAAGGCAAAATAGGGGATAGTTTCAAGTTTTTTAAGTACTTGCCTACTTTTATGTATACATATTATGTATGTATGTATAACCTATCTATTCCATAGTAACTTAAAAAACCTAGGGACCAATCCGAGCGAAGCGAAGCGAGAGCGAAGAAGTTGTAATGGACTTAAATATGCATATTTTTGCTGGTGTTTACTAAGAAATTAAAGCGTTTTAAGCGTGAAAAGAAAGAAGTCGGCGCAAAAGCTTGTCATGTACTGGGGATACAAGTAACTAATAAGCAATAAGCATATATTATACAACACTACACATAGTACACGCATTTAATTACATAATATAACTTTCTTAATAGTGTGCGTGATTTAGTTATTGCAACATGGATAATTGGAAGCAAAACATTGAACATTGGAACATTGGAAGTGGTTAGCGTTATTTGCAAATTGCAGTTATTAGAATTTCGATGATTAATATTTTATTCAGACTAAGGAATAATATGACAGAACTAAACATGAAGCCAAACCATAATATTTAAAAAAAGTATAGTATTTACAAATATTAATAGAATACTTATCAATAAATAAAAATAACTAGGTAACGGATTTTATTATATTAAAAAGAAATAATAAATAATGTAGTATTATACTATTTCTCTTTCAAAGGGAAGAGGAGTAATGCTTAAAAAAAAAACAAAAAAAATACAGGTAGTATTATTTTATAATTAATATTTTCTCAAAAATTGTAAAATAACGACAACTATCTGTATAAAATTTTAGTTATTCTTTAAATAAAATACATTTTGTATACCACTAAGTCATACTCACGCTACTATTATTTTTGCCTCTGATATTTTTTTGGTGGGCTCTCTGTCTTTAGTCTGAGTTTTTTTATTAGTAATATGAGAATAAATAAAGTTTCTTATGAAAAAAATCAATTGAAGTATTAAATAAAGTACCTAATACCTAAATCAATCTAATAAAAACGGTTTTGCCTCAGTTTGGACAGTTTTTGCGCCAATCGGTGACAATTATTGTGCTTAGAAATTTTAATAATTATTGAGTAATTACAATTACAGCTTGTTTAATTAGGTATAGCTCGACACATTTTGTCACACATAAGTATATGCCTGATCCATTTACAAAGTGTTTTTATTTTTTAAATAACGAAATATGTATTTTATCTTGTTACCCAATTTTGATTAGGGCTTACCTTTTTAATTACGTTATTTTGATCTGAAATTTCATAATTTTTATATTATAATTAAAATGTAACATTCTATTTGTTTTTATGTTATTAATATTACTCATCGTTTTAGCTATATAATAATATACGTAAATTAACGCCATCTAGCGAGTTGCAGTCAAACCGCTTTGTATTGATAAACGTTGAAGCAATTTAAATAAATGTGACTAGAGGGAGCTGTCTAGTTATTGTATTATTAATCGCTAGGGGTCTCATCTGGAAGAAAAAATATTTCCAATAGTGTTAATAGATGGCGCAATGTGCATGCAATGCCCCGTACACGGTGTGTAAAATTAATACAAGGAAAAAATGTTTAAATATAAAATTGTATATTCTAAATACATATATGTATATACTATATACTTTTATAATTTTAGAAATCCATAATTTTTTTAATATGTTTGTTACTTCTTCGGATTTAACGGGCTCAAATGAGCCCGGTCCTTTGGAAGGCTTTTGGGGACACAGGTCCAACACGTAGAGGCCCTTTTTGAGATTCAAGATTGTTTATTATTGATCTATACTATTATAATATCTAGTCTAACATTTTGTCAACTGATGTTGCTAGATTCGAAAACAGTTACAGCCTACAGAGAAATCTGAGCAGAGCTAGTTTAAATATTTCAATCATCGATGCTCTTAAACTTTTAACATCTGTAAAAATATTTAAATTTGAAAATCTATTAAACTTTAGTTACATTTTACAACGTGAGCGAATCCGCGAACAAAACTAATTAATATCTAGTATCAACTAATATTATAAAGCTGAAGTTTGTTTGTTTGGATCAACGAGTTAATCTCAGGAACTACTAATCCGATTTGAAAAAATCTTTTTGCATTAGATAGCCTGTTTATTGAGGAAGCTTATTGGCTATATATCATCCCGGAAAATGTACGATTCCCATAGGATAGATTTGTTTTTGTCTAGGGACGAACCTGAAGCGAAGCGAGAGTGAGTCGCTAGTCTAATATACTTAATTTAGTTCATGTATGAACAAAAAACAGTCGAAAATGGATGAAGAGTTGTAAAGGTAAATCATCATAAAATGTAGAGATGTAGAAATAAGCAAAATGAACATAATAATATATTGATGTATTAATATAATTATAATCGATTACTTTTTTTGGGTTGTGCTGTTCAATGATAGCAACAAGACCCTCACAATGTCGTCATGGTCGTCTGACCTATTACCTCTACCTATTTCGTAGCCTCGAACTTGATTGGAAGACTATTGGAAATATTTAGGTAGATAAGTGCTTTCTGTGTGTGACAATCCAAACATTCCATTTAACTAAAAAAAAAATTAAGGCACATGAAAATTACGCATACAATCTTTACATATATATACATACTTAAAAGACATACTTAAAAGTATAAATATGTATGTGTGTTAGTACAGAGGCATCGATGCACTATACTGATACAAATGTGTCATTTTTTTAATTTTCATTTAATCTGAAACACGAAAAATACTATTTATGTGCTTGCCATTGGAACAGTTTCCTTATTCATCAATATGCTGGATCACGATTCATTATTGACCCTAGAAATGCACTTAAAAAGCTCCTAGTGTTTTCTAGCTGAGTGTAGACTGTGGTCTATGTAAGTGTATAAATAATTATTTAAGTATTTATGATGTTTTCTACTATCTATTGATTCCTGTGGTTTTTACCCTTCAGTTTATATTTCAAGACACGTTTGTCTTAGTTTGTAGTGACCCTACTTACTGTGCCAGAAGTCGCGGGTTCGAGTCCCGCAAGGTGCATTCATTTGTTTAATGAGCACGAATGTTTATATTTATAATACATATATGTGTAGTGTATTAACTATCTGGTATACATAACACAGGCCTCGTAGCTTACCTACTGACAACTGTGCTGTGCATGGTGTGTTTATGTGTGTTAATGTCCCAAAAACATACCCCAACAGATCTAATCTAATATATATTAGATTAGATATAATATATATTCATTCAATAGAAAGAAACCTTACTCTTAATCATCGTATAGTCCGCAAGTATCACAATGCAGATTATAGCATTATTAACGCAGAATTAACAAAAATTAACTGGAAACTAGAACTAAATGACAAACAGTCAGTAATATTACTGAAGAATTTGATGCTTTCTATAGTATCATAAACGATTTAATTGAAAAATATGTTCCATCTAAATTGGCAGTAGAAAGTAAATATCCCATTTGGTATTCACGTCACTTAATTAGTCTTATTAATAAAAAATTAAAATGGCATAAAAAATGGAAGATATATGGAAGGTTAAGCGATTATGACAGGTTCTCAGAAATTAGAGCACAAACAAAGTTTTTAGAAAAATCTTGTTACAATTTGTATTTGGAACGAGCAGAAAACAATATTTATATTAATTCTAAACACTTTTGGTCTTTTATTAAATCTAAAAAAAACATTGGTATACCAGATACAATGTACCTAGATTCTCAAACTGGCTCAGATGGACAAACAATCGCCAATATGTTCAATAATTTTTTTCATTCTGTCTTTAAGAAGAATAATATACATCATTCACGTCTCATGTTTACGTTAATAGCTCTGATACAATTATAGCTTCATTGGATATATCAGAAAACAAAGTACAATCATACTTAACTAAATTAAAAACAAATAAGGGGAGTGGACCAGACGCTATACCTCCAATTTTTTTAAGCAATGTAGTAACACTTTAAGTATACCCTTAACTATTCTGTTTAAAAAATCTTTAAATTACAGTTGTCTACCTACAGAATGGAAAAAATCTTTGATAACTCCAATTTACAAACGTCTTGATAAGCGAAATATTAAAAACTACCGCGGAATCTCAAAGTTGTCCACCATTCCTAAGCTATTTGAAAAAATTATATATGACATGATATATCCAATATTGAGACCATTGTTGATGAATAATCAACATGGATTTATTAATAAGCGATCGACCGAATCTAATCTTTGCGAGTTTTTGGATGTTGTACTTAATGCAATGGATTTAGGATACCAAGTAAGTAGATGTTATGTACACCGATTATTCAAAGGCTTTTGATAAAATTTCACATAACCTTCTAATAAAAAAACTTGAATACATCGACATACACGGCATGCTTCGATGGCTAGCATCTTATCTACGCGATCGATTCCAGGCTGTGGCAATTAAAGGTTTTACCTCTTCCTTTGTTCCAATTACTTCAGGAGTGCCTCAGGGTTCGCACTTGGGACCTTTACTCTCTTACTCTCGACTCTTTAATATATTAATTAATGATATCAATAGATGCTTTTTAAATTCAAATATATTATTATATGCAGATGATACAAAAATATTCAAAATTATAAAGAATAAGCAAGATTGTGCTGACCTGCAAGACGATCTAAATAGTCTCGAACAGTATTGTAGATCCAACAGTCTATATTTGAATTTATAAAAATGCTATACAATTACTTTTTCAAGAAAAAAAAATCAAATTTTGTATAACTATTCAATCTCGAACGCTAATTTAAAAAGAGTAACAGAGGTAAGGGACCTTGGAGTCCAGCTGGATAGTAAAATCATATTCGATCATCATATAAGTCATGTAGCAACTAAGTCATATCAGATGCTAGGCTTTATATTTAGGCAAGGGGCAGATTTTAAAAATGCTCATTCACTAATATCGCTATATAATGCATATGTTAGGGCTAATCTGGAATACTTAAATAAAAAAAATACAAAATAAATTTTTAAAAAGATTAAAAAATAGATTTGGTTCTGCTTCTTTTAGTAAAACTACTTCCCTAAAAAAGCGTAGAGAACAAAGAGATCAGCTCTTTCTTTACAAAATAATTAATAATTTATTTGACTCTCCGTACCTATTAAATAAAATATCATTTAATTGCCCTAGACATGGCACTCGTTCTCAGGCTACTTTCTCCACCGCTGTCTCCAGAACAAAGTATTGTGACAATTCATTTATTGTAAGATCCTGCAATATGTATAATAAGCAATATCATGACATCGACTTATTCAATAATGGGTTTAAAAAATTCGCTCACCTATTAAAAAAAACATAAATTTTGTTAATGTTTAGTATTCTTGCTTTTTGTTCGATTTATTCATGTTAATTTTAAGTTCACTTCGTTTATGTTTTTAGTGTAAACTTTATTGGCTTAAGATTTTTTGTTTAGAAGTGTTTAACTAAATCATATTAACTATACGCTGTATGTTTTCCAATGATAAATAAATAAATAAATACCTTTAAACGAGCAATTCTTGTATATATATATTTTTATTTATACCAGCGATCTCGGAAACCAAATCCTTTATTGCAAAGGGAGAGCCCTCAGATTGGTGGTTGTAATTTTTTCCACAACGTCAATATCAGTAAAGTTGCTCCTAACTTGAAATTGTAATAACTTTTAATAAAATAAACTAAATGTTACCTCGTGATATGGAATAATAATACACATAATTCTTATCCCTTGAATTCAATTTAGTTGCTTTGATTAGATGCGACTTCAAACACACAGACAAACAAACAGATAAAAAATCTAAAAACCATAGAATTTTCTTTTACCACTTACCTATTCTTGACCCAAATTATTTTTTACAAATATAAGCAATTTAAAGACACGTGGAACTCTCATCCTTATTATAATATGTATTAGATAATATGGTTATCATGGAGATTATTTTGGCAGTTTGGCTTTCGACTGCAGGTAATAATAAAGAAACATACAATTTAAAATTCAAATTATTTATTACGATAAGGACGAAGAAAATATAAGCACGTTTATTTGTAATAAATGAATTTTAACATTTATTTTTCTGTTTATAACTTTAAAGGTTGCTTTATTGCATAGTTGCGATATGTCTGACTAACACAAACTATTTATGTCGCATGTTTGATTCTCGTGTTGTGTATTGAAATTAATTTGTTTGCTTATTTTCAATGACAAGGGGACAGAGGGGAGTCTGGACGGTGATTACGTCAGCAATATTTATTTATTAAAAATAATTAAATAAAATTTAGTACATTTTGATTTATCAAATCAATGTTTTCAGAACACACATAACAACCCTACTTGTCTATGCTCAAAAGCGAAAAGCATGTTCAGGGATTCCCCAAAATAATTGAATCGTAATGTTTACGTAGTACGTACGGAGGAGGGAGTAAGAGTATTGCTTACTTTTGCTGACAAGGGGAGTAAGAGTTTAACATAATTACTAAAATTCTGCTTATGTAACACATACTTCAATTGATTTTTTCAAACCGTACATGCCAACCACTAGCGCACACGAATACCTATGAGTTCGCTATATATAAGTACATTAAAAAATTACAGCCATCGCGGGACAGATGTGAAACATCTAAATTATTTTGTATAGAAAATAAGCATGACAGGATGGTTTTTTAAAAGCAGTGAATGGGACAATTAAAAACAAAATATTCAGATATTATTAAAGAAAGAAATATTTACTTAAAAATACATCCTAATTTAATACCAAAATTAAAATACGAGCTCAGTTCGGAGAGAGAGAGGGAGGAGGGAATCTCCGAGCCGAGTGGGAAGAGAGTTACGAGCGCATGCCGATGCGTGGCGCTAACACCAAGTTTGACCCGCCTCATTAGATGTTTCACATCAATAAATATGACGTGTTATCCATATACTACTATATTTCATTCATCTGTTAATAATACTATAAATAAGGTTTTATAGTATTAAACCTAACTAAATCCTCCTCCGTTAAATATATATTACAGCCGGGCCAATGTGAATGTCTTTCTGTCCCTTCCTGCGCTATTTAAGTATATATTATAAAAGAACAAACACCTACCGTACATTTGTATTATTCATATTATCAAAGATAGATTAATATTGTCAGAATTGGTGTCAGTTTTCATTTACTATATCAACTGTATTAGAGTCTTATACTTATCCTAAACAATGCGCGTCACGACAGGTGATCAGTCATGTTCTTTATATAAAAAATGTCTAATTTTAAGTACACAATTAAGAAACCTTAGGTATATACCTGCTCATATGAGCAGTGGCTATGTCTGACTGACACTTCTGGACGCCACAAGATAGATTTTTATTAGGTAAAAAATAAAACAATAAACTTTTTTTATTAATAACTATAAGAATGTAGGTATTCAAAAATATCAACATTTTTTACACCACAAACGGAGCAGGCATAGGTGTCTGATTGATACCTTCTTGCAACACCAAGGGCATCGGGGAAAGCGTAGAAAAAGGGAAATAGACGATGGATGATGAAGACCTGTTCAACAAGTTTTATTAACGCGATAATCTGTGAGAATGTAATGAAAAAAACGGATCTCAATGAATCTTTATAGTAATATAAGTTATATATTAAATAACACATAGACTATATTTTAAAAAGCAGTGGTAGCCCAGTGCAGTGGTAACGCGCTTGCTTGGGAAGCGAAATGAAGCGGGTTCAAATCCAGGGTCTCGCACCTCTGATATTTTCATGTGCGAATCATTTTCAACATTAGTACCACTTGTTTTACGGTCAAGGAAAACAACGTCAAGAAACCTGCATGTCTGAGAAAGTTAACAAGTTCTCGAAAGATACGTAGAGTTCGCCCGCAGTTGGCCAGTGTGGTAGACTACGGCCTGTTCACACTCGCATTAAGAGGAGGTTCGGTTCGTGCCCAGCAGTGGGACATTAAAAAGCACTAAATAAGCAGGATAGCTATAAGTAAGTAACATACTCGTATTATGGTCTCCATTCCATTTGTTAATAGCATAGTGTTATGTCATCAGTGTTAAAAGATACAAGTATTTTGAATTGTAAAGTGTAAGGCGTGTCCTTAAATAAGTTACTAAACGTAACTTTTGGACTTATTTTATTGAAATTTTTGAAAATTATCGAGTTGGATATGTAGGAAAGGCTCGGACTACTTTTCTCATAAAATAAAAAAAAACTAAATTGACGGCTATATACAATTTTATTAAATATAATAAAGTATAAAATAAATATGAAGTTAGATTTCTTGTCCGCAGTCACCCCGCCAGCCGGCAGCAGATGATGCTGAGGCAGCCCCTGCGCGCGGACGGCGGGCGGGCGGCGATCACTCGCTTCTTCTTTTTACCATTTGCGTCATATTTTTTCTCTTCCTGAAAATATTTTTATATCTATACTTCTATTCTAGACTTAATGTTATTTGTTTCTTTGTACCGAATAAGCTCCGAAACTACTGAACCGATTTAGATGAAATATGGTTCGAAAATAGTTTGGGACCCTGGGAAAGGACATAGGATAGTTTTTATTCTGAAAATCATGCGTTAAGGGGGTGAAAATGGGGATAAAAGTTTGTATGAGTAAGGAAGCTAGGGATGAAGCCGAGAAAAGCGAGGATGAGTCGCCAGTATATTAGTTATAAGTTCCAGTGTACATGTGTTTCTTTTCAATTTTTCGCCTTTTAAACGACTTGACCGATTTCGATAAAATATTTTTTGTATACTCGTGCGGTCACCTGGATAGCAGTAGTAATTAGACCAAATAGGGAGCGCTGTTATCCAAATCCTATGTTTTTGACACAGTGTGATAGGACAGCGTCGGCCTACCGGGTCCGCTGGTAATTTATAAATCCTAATTACTAACTGACTGTTAAAAATATACTCTAAATGAAAATTAGGCGTGCTTTATAAAATAAATCATTTTCATCAAATATTGCAAAATATTTAATGTGTTATTATATAAAAATTTCTATTAAATATTAAAACACCATTTTTAGACTGAGTCAGTTCAAAACCAAAGATACTTAAGTCCCTAGAGCGCGGGCGAGGTTGCGACCAGCTAATAGATGATATAATTCGAGTTCTTTTAATTGAAAATGAACTAATATGTTCAATAACTGTGTTATCTCAACAGAGCGAGTGTCGCCGC